>JBBJLS010000041.1:14484696-14494786 GCA_037577275.1 Bryconaethiops microstoma | reverse complement strand
CCCCCCCCCCCCCCCCCCCCCCCCCCCCCCCCCCCCCCCCCCCCCTCCGATCTTTTTTAGTCTAGATTATAGCACTAGTGTAATTCCTAGTTACCCAGTGACCAAATTTCCTTTAGACCTGCTTTTCTTCTGTTGTTGCTTTTATATTCCTTTTTTTTATTTTGTCTTTAAGCTCCGTAGGTGAAGTTTATCCCAGGTCTGCGAGAGGTGGTCTCGTACTGTATCCGGTATAATGAAGCATGTGTCGCCTTACACCTGCAACTTTAACTCCACAATTTTATCATCCTCCCCCTCCCCCTGCCCCCTCTTCACCTGGGATGTTCCCCCCATTGCTGACAGTGGAGTCTCTGTTTACCCTGTGTGTACTGTAACGCTAGTGAATAACTGTAGGATTTACTATGGCGTGAAAAACAGCTTTTTTTTCAGGCTAAGAGCGTCTCGTTGTCGAGAGGTAGCACAGCACTAAGTCTTCAAGTGGCCTGCAGTATTTTTAATATTATTTTCAATAGGGCTCGAAGTTCTTTCAGATGTAGCCACCAGGGGACGCCTACGAGAAGAGGTCTTTAAAAACAAACAAACAAAAAAAAAACTCAACACCTTCAGATAGTTGAAGTTTGTCTGGAGCGTTCTCTTTCTTCCCTCGAGGGCTCTTTGTCTTTTGTCTTCATTTCCGTACTGTAGAAGTGAATATTAAGTGCCGTCTTTCTTTTATAGCCATTGTTGTTCTATTTGAATAGTCCAGTTTGGGTTGGAGAAAATGGACAAAGACCCAAAAACCGCAACTAAGTGTGATGATGAATTGTGTCCGTACGGTTTTATGTATAATGCCGTTGATGAAGTTGACGATGATAATGTTAAAGCTGATGACGACGATAATAACATTGTAATGTATCTGGTGCATGTTCTGCAAACCCTAATTGTACAGGTCATTTAAATGTCAATAATTGATGTTGCTTTGTGTGTTTCTCTTGTAAGATGCTTTTAATAAAAATCACCCCAAAGACAGAGGATTCGTCACTGTCGTTTCTTCTCACTGGATGAGTTTTGGGGTTCTTAACTCATTATTCACCCCAATTCATTCTTGCATTACCTCTGTTTATCCCTTAGAATTAAACAGACTGTTTCTGTTACTGTGCCTGTAAGACTGATAATGTAAACTGAAACTGCTATAGGCTGGATAAGGAGATATACGTTAATATGCGATTCTGACAAAGCCACTGGTTACCCTGCTGATTGTATTCACAGTCAGTGATGGATCTAGAACGTCCAGTAGGCCCAGGGTGATGTTCTCCCACAGAAAACTGGTCCCATCCACTGAAAATCAGCGGTTGGTTGATTCCACTGTCGTGTCGGATCCTATCCCAATGGCTGAAGGCCTGACCAATGACAGAACTGTTTTAACTGGGTCTACCTAGACACCATAGAGGAATCTGACTTCTATTGGGTTTTTCAAGAATTTGGCCCCCGAAGGTTAATAATATAAACAGTATAATGATATTAACTTTATTCAGTCATCAGAAATCATCTGCCTTCTCCGAGAAGGTTCCCTCCAATACAGAGTGTCCTAGAAATGCTGTGTGTCTTGTGTGGTTTAAGGGGGGGAGCTGGACTTTCCATTACATTACATTAACACTGCCTGCCATAATCCACTTACAGCTGTACGCCTTTTCCTCGATCAATAGACTCGAGCATGCGGGATGTTGGTTAAGGCCCACCACTCTGAGTGCTTCGTGTTTAAGAATCAAATATTAAATGGTGGTTAGTAATGCACTAACTTAGTGGTAGAGGGATGTCCCTATCCAGGTCAGGTCAATTCAACTCCTATTAGGTCAAAAACTCCCATGGATTGCCCAAGAAAAGCAGTAGGATAGAATGGGTAGCTTAGGAAAAGTCACATGAGATCACTGACCAGGCTTCCCCCATCCCAAGACATCTTCCATTTCTGGTGGAGTTTTAAACGACAGTTTTCTCTAAAGCTAGGCAAGCATGTGGTTATTAGTAGAAGAAGCATATGAACCTGGGGACAGCTCATTACCAAAGACAGGCCTCCTGAAACAAAAAACATCCCTGGAGTTGAACTCCAGCTTCTGGTCCCCAAGATTTGAACTTGACTAGTTCCAATGCTGGCTCTGAGATGTTATCGGGACACCTGTACTTAAGAATTTTGTATGGGATGCTATTTAAAAGCAATTCAGCAAATTCTTAGTTTGGTCGAGATCACGTTTGGTTCAGTTCAATGAGAATTCCACTGGTGTTTCACAAGTATGTCCGTATATTTTAGCTGCTATTCTAGTTAATTGTGGAGAAACTTACTGTCTCGTTACAGTGGTTGTGAATCAAGCCAGGCGTCTTGTCTCCAAAACAAATATAGCTTTTATTTTCTCTCCAAACTCATCGGTGAAGCTCCACCTGTCTTCTGAGTGTTTATGTGGAATGGTAATGATGGTGAAACAGCTGCAAATCGGGACTATTCGGCCTCACACTACCCTGCATGTATCCCCACCATGAACGGCTTTCAAAAATGAGGTGAACCAGGTGAGTTACAGAAGGAAAACAGTCAATGGAGCAATGCCAAAGCTCCTCTGAACCCGGGACAGGAAAACAAATGAACATTGTCCCGCAGCCTTCTAACCTGAGAACACACACTGCCCCAATTACTGTGGCTTACGCTCAGGGTGGATTAACTCCAGTCATTCACAGCAATGCACCACTGAGCTGAGAACGCTGCAGGAATGCTTTCTCTGATGCCTTTCAGGTACGTGTCCTATAACTCACAGTTTATTATATGCCATGGTGTGATTTGGCATATTAGTTGCTATGACTTGCAAGGGTAACAACCCTCAGTGTTGCTCCAGAGGTGTGGAGAAAAATATAGGAGCACCACAGTGTGGACACTCATCACACCAAGTCAAACAAGACTCTTAGAAGAACTGTAATGAGATATTTTACTGTGTACAATGTTGCAATTCTGTCATAAAAGCTTCCTGCCAGTGTTTGTGTTAGTTAGCAAAAACATGGCTAGTACGGCTAGGGCTTTATTTTCTTATATAAACACAGTAAAGCCCCGACAATCGCGGGGGTCACGTTTCAAGAGCACCCGTGTATAGTGAAAAACCGCGATGTTGTGATGTGGTAAACAAAATACATAAAAATGCCTGTTTTTTATAGTGTAAACCCTAAATATGCCCCCAGTTATGCTCCCAACCCACTTTAATTTCATTTTAAACTCAGCTTAATACTTTACACTTAAAGAAAATGTAAAGGTAAACCCGTATCCATACTGTACAGTTTACATTGAACTCCCACAGTGCTCGAATGTAAATACCGATGTTACTCCTGTATAGACTGGACTGGAATTCATGCACTCGCGTTTTCTTTGGTATAAGCAGGTAAATACAGTAATAAATTAATTTAATTTACAGTGATAAAAATACAGAGCTTTAAGAAAAACAAGACAAAAAACACGAGAACACTCAGAGAAACACTCGAGACGCTCCACACGAGATGCGTCACAGGGCGGCAGCCAATCAGCAGCAAGGATAAATTAATAACGCTCTCGGATTGGGCTTTCCTCGTGTTCTGTCCACAGTACCAAACAATTTATACAGTTTAATTTAAAATGGAAAAGTAGATGAATTTACATTAATACTTATGTTACAAATTTAGTAAATTATATTTTTCTTAATAATTTAGCACTAAAATGCATGAAAAATTATATATTGCCACGAAAAAAGAAAATAAAATGCTTTTTGGGTTTCCCCAAATTCGCAGCAGTTTCCACGAACAATTATTAGTTTGGTTTTTAGAAAACTGTGAATGAACAGGGGTTTACTGTATATAAAAAACAATCAAATATCAAAGAGTTAAGTCAACTATGGAGTGCTGGAATATATATACAGTACTGGGCAAACGTCTTAGACACCTGTGCAAATTGTTTGAAGTCATTTGTATCAGCAGTGACTTTCTTTCTGCCAGCAAAAACACAGCTGAATATTCGAATAAACTCAAATTAACAAGAAAGCAGTTAAAAGTATCAAGATTTCTTTTTTCTAAGAAGTAGTCAATATTTTGTGAGCTGGTTAGAAGAACACAGGTTTCTATCCAGATTTCTGCTCAGTGCCTCCAGTCATTGAGTGAATGAATACAATTCTATATTTAACACACCTAATTTAATCTACTGAGGCAAATAGAGCCAAACCAGGTATTTGATGGAGCTGCAAGTAAAACTGGGCTTCCATGAGGAAAGAGGTCTAGAAATAGTTAAGTGAACACTTTGCCATACATAAAACCACCATTTACTGTATTAATATTGTTTGTATTTGTTGTCATGTTAGTGTTTTAACACTAACTTAACACCACTGTCCAGTAGTAAACAGCTTTTAAGCATAATTTTCTCAGGTGCCTAAGACTTTTGCACAGTACTGTACACGTGAATATATATTTAAGCTTGTATGTTGCATTACTAGAGTAACTCTTTCAGTAAAGAGTCCTCCCATTGAGCTGCTTCTGTTTGGGCTGCTTCTGTCTAAAACACACTGATCTGGTCTAGAATGCCTTGAGGACTCCCCTCTGGTGAACTTCATTTGACCATTTAGAGCTTTATAGCTATACAGTTACAACTTAATTATTTGATATTAACTTGTAGTTGTTTGTCTATCCACAGACACACAATTGGTTTTCCAAGCAAGACTAGGCTGAAGCTCCTAGGGTCCTTCATGGCAAGTGGTGGCCCTGATGTGGGTGAATTAGGGAGGGTGGTGGACAGGAGGAAAGTGAGCTCCATTCCCATGGGTGATGGATGGTGGAGCAGAGAGAAGAGACCAGCAGCTGACGACACTCAAGTTCATCCATTCAGTATAGAAACCTCGGATGAAGAGATACAGGTGAGAGATGGTGGAACAGGACTTGGTGGTTCAACCATCACCAAGAGGTGGCAAGCTAAGTCCTTGTCCTGGCCGTTCATGGCTAGGAGTCCAAAAGAACAGAACGGCCCTCGTTCTCCTGCTTCATGCGACTTGCTAGACTTCTCCGTCGCAGAGGTTGATTTGAAGTGTACTTCAGGTTTGAACAGATGTCCGATTTTGCTTTGTCTAATCAAGAATCTGCTTCTCAGATGTTCTGAGTATTGTCGAGTGGAGTGTCTGTAATGGTTACGGTGATTCCGTCTCCTCAGGACCTCCACTCAAGGCTGGATAGGGCCAGAATCCATCCTCCTCTGGAAGACTCCTGCTTCTACTATGGCTTCAACCCCCTCTACCTCAGGAAAGTGACCTCTTACTGGAGGCACCAGTTTGACTGGCAGAAGCAAGTTAACGTCCTGAACCACTACCCACACTTCAAAACCAAAATCGAAGGTCAGTCCAACCTTGTTCCCAAAACGTATTTAAACATATTACACATATTACAACGAAAACTGTGGTCCCTGCAGGTTTGAATGTACACTTTGTCCACTGTAAGCCCCTTGGTGCCTCCGTTGTCGGGCATGGGAAACCCCTGATGCTGCTCCACGGTTGGCCCGGGTCTTTTTATGAGTTCTACTGGATGTTGCCGCTCCTGCTGACCAATCAGGAAAACCTGGCCTTCGAAGTCATCTGCCCCTCCATTCCTGGCTACGGCTACTCTGATGCCCCAGAACTGGAAGGTAATGAACTACAGTGGCTAATCTGTTGATCAAGTGATTTCCAAAATGCCACGTGTTTTCCCATAGAGTTAACCAGCTTAGACTCAAAAAGCTCCTTATTTGGGCACAGCTACAGAATGATGCAGGCCTCCAAAGACCTACAGAAGAAACTACACCACTGTTTGCCTTCAAGACAAGTGCTTTAAGCCATACAACATAGCGTTTGTCAATTTTTATAGGTAACAGTATGTCATACAGTGTAGGAAACTGCGTAATCAAGCCTATCAGAGATGACTGAACAACTCATCATGAGGGAGGTGTGTAATGATTTTGGGCATTTAATTTGGTCATAAGACCTAATTTTACACTTTTGTTTTGTTTCGTTAACCAATCCTCAAGCACGAGGCCTAGTTCTGCCGGTCCATTTTCTTCCTCTAACTGAACCATGAGCAAGAGGACAAGCTCAACACTTTCCCCACAGGACTCAAGCCCTGCTGTAGCCTTTTTGTCACTCACGCTATCTTTATTTTTTTTAAAAGTCGAAAGTTACTACGGACACCAGAGGTCATAATGTGGTTCACTGGTTCTGTTCTAAATGTCAATGGATATAAGTTACTATGTTTATTATCTCGAATGAACTGAAATATCACAAGCACTAATATTCCTCCTGATCTTTAAGGATGAACAGCGGTTACTTGTATCACTGCTCTAATAATGAAATTATTTGTTTCAGGAATCTAGACTAGAATTTTAAAACCTTGCCTGAGACTCTCTAGTGCTGCTGTATGCTGCTGCCTCCTTCTGTGGACTCTTTCTATGTTTGTGGCTTAATGATAAAATTGTGGAGAATCTTCAAAGGTCATTCATTTGCCAGGCTATCGAAAGTATGTTTTTATTAGACGATCACATTTAACCATTCCGTTATCCTTCTATACTCATTTCAAACCCCTGAAAATTCTCCCCCTGTATCAGGATTCAACACTCTGGATGCAGCTCGAGTGTTTCTGAAGCTGATGGAGCGTCTGGGTTATTCTGAGTTCTACCTGCAAGGTGGCGACTGGGGCTCCATCATCGCCACCAACATGGCCCAAATGAAGCCAGAGTAAGAGCTGCTGGTTTAACCTTCTTCACCTTGTATTTGCATTATCCAGAGGATGGCAGGTTCTTCGTTTGAGTCTTGGTTCCTCTCAGTGTTTATTCCTCGTGCTCTTAGTTGGTTTTTAGCCCTGGTCCCTCTCATTCCCCCTTTTCCACCAACAGTGAATGGGTTCTGTTCTGGTTCGCCGACCAAATTTTAAACAGTTCTGAGCATTTCGACCAAACATGAACTGGTTTCAGAATCTCAAAAGCTGGAACCAAAAGATTGCTGGTTTTTTTTGTTTTTTTTCCAGCCCGAACTGTGAGGACATCAGTGGACATTTTATTCTACGGTTTGGATAGGAAGCAGAACACAGTGGAGAGCAAAATGGAAACTGATAATTAAATTGATTTAAAAAATGATTGAAAAAAGAGATCATCCAGTTGTCTTCAGAAGAAACAAAGTGTTTGGTGAAAATTTGGTCATCTCGCTGTTTACTGTTTACTTCGTTTGAGCAACACAATGGAGAACACATTGATGACGCAGCCTCGATTACAAAGGTTCTGCTCAACACTGAAAATGCTGAGCGGTTCACTTGATGGCACCAAAGTTCAAAGAATCCTGAACGAAACCGGGTTCAGGAACCCGTTCCCTGTTAGTGGAAAAGGGGTATCTGTGGTTCTTCCTCCTGTTTTCAGAAACATTCTCCTTTTGAGTCGAGGTTCTTCTCAGACGTTCTTACATATTCTCTTAGAAAGTCTCTCATTTTGAGTCGAGGTTCTTCTCAGACATTTTTACATATTCTCTTAGAAAGTCTCTCCTTTTGAGTTGAGGTTCTTCTCAGACGTTCTTACATATTCTCTTAGAAAGTCTCTCATTTTGATTCGAGGTTCTTCTCAGACGTTCTTACATTTTCTCTTAGAAAGTCTCTCATTTTGAGTCGAGGTTCTTCTCAGACGTTCTTACATTTTCTCTTAGAAAGTCTCTCATTTTGATTCAAGGTTCTTCTCAGGCGTTCTTACATTTTCTCTTACAAAGTCTCTCATTTTGAGTCGAGGTTCTTCTCAGACGTTCGTAAATTTTCTCTTAGAAAGTCTCTCATTTTGAGTCGAGGTTCTTCTCAGAAGTTCTTACATTTTCTCTTAGAAAGTCTCTCCTTTTGAGTCGAGGTTCTCCTCAGATATTCTTACTTATTCTCTTAGAAACTCGCTGCCTTGATTCCTCTCAGTGGTTTTTCCTCTTCCTGTTTTTTTGTCTCATTAGTGACCTGAACGTCCTGCAAAGCCGCAATATTTGTTGGTAAAAATAAAAAACACTTTTGAACTATGTTGACACGTTTTGAAGATCATCTTAAATTAGACAGAGTATTTCCAGAGCATTTTCAGGAGATTTTTAATTTGACTTTAATTATAATTCATATTGTTGTTGTCTGTGTGTCTCTGTGTGTCTGTGCAGTTGTAATATGAGTAAATTCCTCCAGGGTCAATAAGGTTGTCTGGCTCTGACTCTTAGTGCATCACTTATTCCAAAATCTGTCCCTCTCACTTTCGTGACACTGTTACCCCACAGATGTGTGAAAGGCCTCCATCTCAACATGTTTCCCGTTACCAGTGGAAACCTGGTTGTGCCACTGTCTCTGCTACTGGGCTCCTATTTCCCCTTTCTGGTGGGCTTCAGTCAGGAGGATGTCAAACGCCTCTACCCCTACATGCAGAAGAACGTCTTCTCCATGCTGAGGGAGACCGGCTACCTGCACATCCAGGCCACGAAACCAGACACAGCAGGTGAGCTGCCCCCACTGTAGGAAAATGTCATTTAAAAATACATAATTTTCATTGTATACTATGGAAAACTTGGTGTGTGGGAACGGTTAGGCGTGAAAAGTACATGAGTTACAGCTGCACTGAAAATACCAATTCTCTTGGCTCAGTACCATCTAAAGGTAGACGTGATGTCCATTTGTCCATTTTTACAGCTCTCAGTAAGTCATACTGTGTCCTAAACCACATCCACAAATCTGTTTCACCTTAATAAAGAGGCGGATGCGGTTTGAGTGGGTTGCGAGAATTCTGGGTGGTGTATTTAAGTCAAGTCAGGTCAAGTATATTCATAAAGTCTAATATCAGACACAGAGGTCAGTCAGTGTGCTTTACGGGAATAGGATGAAAATATTAAGCATAAAAATAGTAAGTAAATAGGAAGCAAAAAATTTGAAAATAAAACTAGATGCATTGCCGTGAGAAAATGCAAAGTGTGACTGTGTGCTTGCATTAAAACCAGTGTTTGGGGACCGTCAGACTTCGGTTTTATGGGCAAAAAAAAAGTTAAAAAAAGAAATCAAGGATTTTAATCAGTGATCTTCTGATTCAGAGACCAGTGCTTCACTTCTGGGGCAGTGAACTCATGGGCTCTTACAAAACCATTTATGGATAATAAAAATGCATTCACAGGCTGATTATAATTAAACCATAATGCTGCGGTGGGCTGGCGCCCCGCCCAGGGTAGGTCCCTGCCTCGCACCGACTGGTCCCGGGATAGGCTCCCGGTACCCGCGACCCTAGTAGGGATTAAGCAGTGAGTGAGTGAGTAAACCACAACAAACAGTGTCACAATATCTGATGTATGCTTTAGTGTCTTGAAGTCAGTTAATGAGTCTGCTGTGTGTTTTTTCAGGTTTGTGGGTTTTTTTCGCTTTTTGTCTCATTCCGGCCTCCTCATCTGTGATGTCACAGACTCTCTCTCTGACACACATTTTGAAGGGGACTCGAGCGTGCTCTCTCTCTCTCTCTGTGTATATTAAATTATTTTTTAAATGATCAGTCCTCAGCCCCTGATCAACTGATTGAAAAGAAATATATACACACGCGCTGCAGGGATGTTATTGGAGCAATGCCTGTATTTCAAACACTGTGTGAGAAGAGGCACCAAATTCAGCTATAATAAAACACATAATAATAATAATAAAACTTAAAAACAGTAGTGTGAACTAATAAAAGAATAGGTTTTATGTATAGATATTTAAATGAAGTGCAGTTTTTATCAGCTTTTTAAAGCTCCATTCAGTGCAGATCTGATTCTGATGGGCAGTTGGTTGGACAGCATAGTGGATAAACACTATTTCACCAGGTTTAGTTTTAGATCTTTTCACCACTAGCTAAGCAGCTACTGGAGATCGAAGAGACCCAATGAGATTATAAACATCACACATATCAGAGATGTATATTGCATGGACAAAAGTATTGAGACACACCCGTTTTTCAGAGTTTGGGCCCCTTAATTGCAATCTTAATACTTCAGCAGACCACGACATTCTGGACAGCACCATGCTTCCAACTCTGTGGACCCAGTTTGGTGAAGAACCTTTTCTATTCCAGCATGACTGTGTCTCAGTG
>JBBJLS010000041.1:14374513-14385768 GCA_037577275.1 Bryconaethiops microstoma | reverse complement strand
AAACCACTCTTTACTGTAATAATGTTAATGGTATTTATTGTAATATTAATGTTTTAACACTAACTTAACACTACTGTCCAGTAGTAAACAGGTTTAAAGTAGAATTTTCCCAGGTGCCTAAAACTTTTGCACAGTACTGTATATTTATATTTTTTGTATTAGTTGTAAAGTGTACTTTTTATTTTATCTGCTTGTGTTGTATAGTTTTATGTGTTGTGTACTGTTTGTCTTCTCATTGTCTTAATGATGTAACTTAAAGTGTCCTCTTTTCATTTGTCCAGCGGTGAGTGGGAAAACGACGTACATGTGTCAGCTGGCCCGGACGCTGCTCAGACACGGTACTGCCCAGGTGCTGCTGGTCACGTGGGTCGCTGTCATCACTGGATTTGCTGCTTGGTACCTCATGTGATTACTACTGAATGGTTCGAGCAATAGGAGATGAATACAAGGACATGGTGAAGGCTGTGAAAGAGTACTGACAAAACAGCGAGGAGAGTGGTCACTCAGTAACGTCTTTGTGGTTGGTCGGACACTAGGGGGCGCTCCTGAGAGTCCAAAACAAACGGGTTCCTACGGAGCGTTTGTGCAAAAGCGTAATTTGTAAATAATTATTGGAATCTGTGGGCGCCTTCTAGATTTTTGCCGTCCTGTTTGTTGGTATAATGGGAAGACGTGCGGCTCTGGTATTGATCTCAGATGTCCTACATATTCAACCCCTGTTATTCATCGTATTTTGTCAAACGTACTGAAGTGCTAGTGATGCGTGTTAAAAAAAAGAATTCATATACAGTAGAAAAACTGTCCTGTGGACTGAGTGCAATTGAAGTTCTGCAATAAAAAAGGAGAAAAAAAGCATTTACCTCTTGATGCCACCAGGTGGCTCTTTGCTTTTAGCAAGTTTTATCATTCCCAATGCTGTTTCACATGAGAGTAAGGAAAAAAAACAGATACAGACTCTGTTTCTGGACGGTGGGTGTGACGATCATCTCTTCTGGTCGTAACTATCTTTTAACTAAGCTGATGTTTGTCTGTCCACAGTGCTCTATGATGGACTTTGGTTGGAAAACATTTTGTCCCAGTACTACGAGCGAAGCCCAAGTTTAGAGAAAAGTTAAGCAGTAATTTATCAATTCTCTTAACTTCACGGCTCCTTTTACTCCACATGTAACTGAGACGTCTCTCTGAATACGACCAAACCAGTCAGACAAGCCCCCTAATCCACAGTTCAGCTTCTCGCAGAAGCTGTTTTCCACCATAACCCCAAAATTAGTCAACAGACAAGCCATTTTTAATGTCTGAGGTTTTCTTTTTAGTCTTGAGGCCTGAGTTTTGACTAAGCCTACATATAGAAACTTGAGACACATTTAGGTTCGATTTCTTTACAGCGGTGGTGAATGGAACCAGAAGTCACAATGTCTACAATAAAAATACAGCCATTTTATTTACTGGTTTGAATAGTAAATAAAATGGCTATATTTGTGTAGACATTGCCACTTCTGGTTCCATTCACCACCGCTGTAAAGAAATCAGAGTTAGGAAGTTTATCTACAGTGAACCAGTCGAACAGATAAGTATTAAGTATGTATTAAGTTTTCTACTGGGACAGATGATTCTCACGGCTAGAGCAATAAAAATAAAAGTGATCGTTTTGACTATTTTACTGTTTAGGGAACATCTCTGTTTAATTTAACACAGCTAAAAGTGACAGTACAGTTCATTTAAAGGGGTACATGTTCAAGTGGAATTTCACCAATTTGGCAAAACAAATGCTTAAGACATAAAGTTATTCAGAATGGATTTGGTGCAAAATACTGAGTTGCAGAGAACCGTTTTCACAGAATTGTTCACAGTGGTGAATGGAACCAGACATCTGAAGAGCATAATACCTCTAAAAGCTCCCTCACAGAGACGTTCTTTCATTAAATGGTTATGAATATATTGTCAGAAGTTTGTTTTGAGGCGGTTTTTGGTCTAAAACTTTTTTAAGTAGAGATGCATGTAAGGCTTGTAAGGGAAAATAGTAGTAAATCATACATTTTGAAGTATATCTGATTATATTAACAGCATTAAGTGTAAAAACTCAGATACACAAGTAGGTTCATTGATCATTTCATATGAAATAAAAAGGTTCCATTCACCTCCACTATAAAGAAATCTGAGTTTCTCTTAAACATTGCCCTTTAAAATCAGAGAGGCCTAAATGACTCTGTTTATACTGAATTGTACAGATTTTTTGACAAATAAGTGGAATTGCCCTTTAATGTCGAAACTGTCTATTTAGACAGAGACCCAAACACTTTCTCAAAGCCCTGTTTGTCGACTACCCGTCCCAGCCTGGGGGAGAAGTAGAGAGTGTCGGGACGGCTGTGTCGCTTCAAGCGCAGGATGGGTTCTACAGGGGAGTCTCCTGTGTCTCCCAGCGTCATGACGTCCGACACGGGCAGGTACACGTCCCTCCTGTGTCCCCAGAAAGAGAGATGGGACACCTTTAGGGTGGTGTGAGTCGAGTCCAGGTACATCATCCCCACCACTCGCCTGATATAGTGGCTTATGACGTAGAGCATGATGGCCGCGAAGGCCGCTATACCCGTGCTGTAGGCCAGGTGGCTGGCCGAGGCCTGGCCCTGCAGGTAGAAATAAAACACTGTGGGCAGGAGGGCGGCGGTGATCCCCGTCTGAAGCAGCTTGAGTCTGGAGAGCGCTCGCAGTCCCTTAATGGCTGGGAAGGCATAAATTAACGAGTACTCCCGCGAGGCCAGATCAGAACAGGCCACAGCAGCCTGACACTGTGGAAAGCAAAGGAAAAGGTGCCTTGATGTGCTGGAGGACACTCGGCTCACACACTTCGTCCTTGTCTGGGTGCAGGAGAAGAGGAGCTGCCGGAGACTCTGGCACGGACGTCCAGGTGCTGCCAAGGACAGCGTCAGGTGGACCAAGCGCGGTGACCTCAGCTGGAAAGGGACGATACTGGTTACTGGGGGTGCATCAGTAGGGTGTGGTGAATTGTAGCTAAATTGGGGCAAAGCTTTGGTTTAGTGTATCCATGCTGCTATGAAACCAGGTTCATCTCCAGCATGCCAATCTGGTCATGTTAATACTGAATACTTTTATAATAACAAAAGGGGAGTACCTAGTAATATAATTGAAAGCACAGATTTTTGATTTATTGGAAAACGTGTGGTATCGAGACACCTCTGTGTTGTATGGAACTATGAATTTGGTGAACTGCTTGTCCAGTGTCTTATAAACATCAAGAGAATATCATAACTTTCTTGGGGGGAAAACGATTCATCAGTACACTATTGAATACAAGTAGGCTGGTAGACTCATTGTAATAACTGCATTAATTAACAAATTTAATCCGTTCATTCATTCTACTGCATGCTCGCAAATGGCTCTGGAAATATTAACCTCACTAATAAAATCAGTTATTGGTTGCCACTGATACAAAAATATATACAAATTTAGAAAACTGGTCTAAAGGCAGTTGGAGAGACACAACACAGTTTTAACATTAGAGAGGTTTTAACCTTGAAGTGTTTTTTTTAACTCCAGGGACTTTTAACTCAGCTAGCCTGCACGGCTAACATCTTTCATTACGAATAAATGTCACCATTTTCCCGTTTCCCAACGCTACTCAGATATACAAGACGCGCTACTGTTTTGTGGAGAAACTTATAACAACCATACAAGATTATTTAGTTCTATAATTTCTAGAAAATTCTCACCATTTCAACCCAGATCTGCTCCCAGCATGCGGAGAGAGGACATTTCAAAATAAGAGTCCTTAAGGTCCTAAGACACACGTTTTACCTCTTAATTCCTTTTTAAACCTTTCTGGAAACCGCTTTAGAGATAATTTAACAATTTATCTAGAACCAAAAGGCACCCACACCACTGATTAGTTTTTTTTTATGATATACATTGCCGTTGAATATATTTTAAGTTATGTTTTCTCCCTGTTACACTTTTTTTTTTAATTAAAGCCTTGTATACTTTATATAGTCCCGAGGTATTACAGAAAACTTTACCCGTGTCATCCTTGTTTATTATTATGTATATTATATTGATTACTTTCCCCCTTCTTTGCACTGTTAAAAACATACGCAAAACACCCATTTAAGGCATAATAACCCAGGAAAAAAGATACGATCCACAAGTCATCACCCTGTAAGAGTCTTCGGAAAACAACCTTTGGGAATCAGCGAAATCTGACTTACTGTGCGTCAGACATGTGTTATTAAAACGCAGGCGTACAGTAGTAGGTGCTGGACCCTGGCCTACGCAGGCTGTGTGGTAGTGACGCTCATGAGTGCCTGATGATAATGAAAGTCTTACGTGCTGCTATTGACGGAACTGGTTCTGAAAATGAAATGTTTCACAATTTCCCTGCGGTTTCACTCACAGGACAGACTGCAGCAGAAGCTCTGAGCGGCAGTTCTCGGTGTGTCATAAAATAAGCTCGGTTCGGTTCGGTCTGGTCTGAATGACCGGAGCGTCCCTGACACCCTGACCGGTGCTGGTTCTCCTCGGAGCGGCTCGAGTTCACCTCCACACCCCGCGATGCTGCAGCTGGGGGACGGGCTCGTCTGCTTTTCGGCCGTGTTCGTGTTGGTCCTGCTCGGGACCAGGAGTGCCGTGTGGTCCACGGTGCTCACGGCCTCTCTCTACCTCTTTCTGGTGCTGTTCCGGTTCCCGCAGGTTCCGACGGGCCGTGCCAGGCAGGTGTTGCGGCCGGGCTCCAGACTCGCCCCGGGAGGGGTGTCCGCTGTGGCCCACCGGGGAGGGGGGCACGACGCCCCGGAGAACACCATCTCAGCCATCCGGGCAGTAAGTTCTCCCTCAGCCCAGAACAACGAACCATCCCGGCAGTAAGTTCTCCTTAAATCCAGAACAACAACTGTCCGGGCAATAAGTTCTGGGTTTGGGGAGAACTTACTGCCCGGATGGCTGTTTCCCCCCTCGAGAGTACCGCAGTGGTGCCACCAGCAGTTCTGGAATTCAAAGTCACAACCTTCTGATTGAAGGGGCAGCTCATTAACCTCCAGTCCACCAGAAAAAAGAATACATATAAAATCGATTGAAGAAAATTGGGAGTGCAGATTCATAAAAGAGGATGGAGGAGAATAGTTAAAAAAGAATGATGAGAAATGCAACTAAGACTGTACGATATGGAGAACACAGTAAACCCCCGCTTTTTGCTGGGGTTACGTTCCAAGAGCACCCGCATATAGTGAAAAACCGCGTTGTTGTGATGTGGTAAAAATACCATTGTGTAAATCCTAAATATGCTCCCAAATATGCTCCCAAAACACTTTATTTCATTTTAAACTCAGCTTAATACATTATCCTGAAAGAAAATGTAAAGGTAAATAATGAACTCCCGCAGTGCTGGAATGTAAACACCGATGTTACCCCTGTATAGACTGGACTGTAATTCATGCACATGCGTTTTCTTTGGTATAAGCAGGTAAATACAGTAATTTAATTTACTGTAATAAAAATACGGGGCTTTAAGAAGAACAAAACGAAAAACACTCGAGACGCTCTACGGGGGAAATTCGGGACTGCAGCTGCGTCAAAGGGCAGCAGCCAATCAGCAGCAAGGAGAAATAAATAACGTTCTCGGATTGGCTACTTTCAAACCTTCCGCCTCTGAGTACAGCTGTGTTTCACCATCCCAAGACGCCTTTCTTTGTGTTTTTCTCTACAGTACCAAAACATTTATAGTTGTATTTTATATGGAAATGTAGCTGAATTTACGTTAATATTTATGTTACAAAATTAGTATATTATATTTTTCTTAATAATTTAGCACTTTAAAAGTATGAAAATTTATATATTGCCAGAAAAAAGCTGTGACGTCTGGGCCTCGTCCACCACGTCCCCTGGTCTGGTTGTTTATGTTTGGGGGCGGTGCTTAGCAACCCAGCACGAGGACGAGGGGGCGTGGTGTAGCAGGCCCAGACCTCACAAAAGCAAAAATGCGGAGGATTTCTACAGTTTCCCTGTTAGTGCGGGGGTTTTAGCAAACAGTCATTAGTTCGTTTCTCAGAAAAAAATCCGCATTGAACTGAAACCGTGACTGCTGATCCGTATTAAAGTGGGGTGTTACTGTATATCCATATTGCGATTATTCTGCCACATTTATGCCTTTCTATATATTAAAGGGCCACTTTTGGAAATAAAAAGGCTTTTAATTTTGTTCAAGTTTCAAAATGTATGTTTGCCCTCTCCATACAGTTCATATATGGAAACGAGGCTGTAAAAACAGCCCGTTTTAAAGTTATACTTTTTGTGATGTCACCAAACCAATACGCTTTCATAGCACATAATTCAGCCTGCAGCTGTTCAGCCTCACCCATTCGTGCTGAAGTTCTAGGGTGTGTTTCAGCGTAACGCGGCCTTTAGAATGAGCTGCAGTACAGGGCAGCCAGTCAGAACAGAAATAATTTACATACATCAGCCTTAAAGGGATGGTAATTTAAAAAAAACTTTAATTCTGAGGGATAGACGGAGGCTGGAAAATGGTGTAAGAATGAATTATGATTTATGTTTTTGATACACAAATGTGATGAGGGGAAAAAGTGAAATGTAGAATGCAGAATACATGCCCTTTAAAAATACATCGGCCAATCACGGTCTTTAATGGTTAAAGGTTAAAATAATTAGACTTTTGTTGGAATACATGAAGACCTTGATTCATCGGAACACTCAGTAACTCACCTGGAGCTGTGATTGGTCAGCTTGTTAGGAATATTGTGATTGGTTAGTGGCTCACTTGCCTATTGCAGCTCTTACAACACAAACTGTACTCAAAGGGGACCACATTTTGCATTGGTCAGGTTCAGGGACTGGACTGGAAATTAGTCTTTGAAAGTCCTTCAGGAAGCCTGGAGAACTGTTCCTCAAGAACACATTAAAATACAAGACCGTCTGGATGTCTGGAAGAGAAATATGAAGAAATATGAATAAAAAAGGGGGGGGGGGGGCGGGCAAGACTTTTGCACAAGACTGTAGCAATAGTTACAGTTTTGGCCTGAGTGCCTCTTTAAGTAAGTGGAACTGAATGTAAGCAGTTACTGTGTTTTTCGGGATGGGGATTGAACTCAACCCTGCAGGCCCGAACTGTATTTCACTATTAAACTTACTGTGCTGACATGTTTTTACACCAATACGTTCCATTCATTGTACGTTTATACTTTTGATTTTCCCTGATCATTTGCAAGGAAAATGTGTTTAAATATGTGCTTGCTGGTTGGTCAGTCACCAGTAACCATGCAAGCAGTTCCTCCTCTTTTGTCTCACACGTGCCTTTTCTCAAATGGTGCTTTCCCACTGCTACAAGGAACCGCGCTGTACTGTGAACTAATGTTTTTCATTACAAATAAAGCGAGCCGAACCCGAGCTGCTGGAAGGCAGGGCTGAAAGCGGGCTGCGCTCGAGCCGACTGCATCACTGCTTTCTGATTGGTCGAAGTGTATCATCACAACATGGAAAGAGGCCACTGTTTATTTACAGTCCACGCAAGAAAACAGCAATGGAAACACAAACTTAACAACTGGGATGTGGATGAAGTACAAGTACGACTGTTTGGGCTGAAGATAAATTTCCTTGCTGTCATATTCAACATTCTTGCCCCTTTAAAAATGGGCACCGGAGCAAAAACACCCCAGAAAGTTTTTGGTTTAGGTACAGCGCGGTTCCTGTGTGTCCATGGCAAAGGACTTCATTCTTTCTTGTCTCCTAGGCCAGTGCGAATGGAGCGACTGGAGTGGAGCTGGATTTGGAGTTTACCGCTGATGGCATTCCCATACTGATGCACGATGAAACCGTGGACCGCACTACCAACGGGTCTGGACCACTCAGCAAACTCCGCTTCTCAGACGTCACCAAACTGGATGCAGCCGCCAAGCACAGGCTGAGGTAAGTCATCATAGAGAAAGAGAGTTCTCCAACAAATGTGAAGACGAAAAAAAGACATTATATTTGGTAAATTAGCCCAGTCAAGAGAAATATGTAGTATAGGTCAGCAGTAAAGCTGATTATGGGAAGTTCACATCATGTCATTTACTTTAATACTCATACATGGTCCTTCCGACAGATTGCAATACACTATAGGAACTTTAGGGGGCGATATAGCGTCCAGTGGTTTGTTGGGCTACAAAGAGATTTTCCAATATCAAAATTAACCCTCATATTCAACATTCTTGCCCCTTTAAACATGGGCACCGGAGCAAAAACACCCCAGAAAAGTCTTGGACACCTGAGAAAATAATATTTAAAACCTGTTTATCTGAGCAGGATATGTTTTTATAAACAAATATTAGAATATATACAAATAATATTAATACTGTAAATAGAGATTTTGTGTCCATGTGTTTAAGTCATTTTCAGATCTCCTCATGGAAGCCCAGTATTACATTATAGTCCTCATCAAATAGCTCAAATACCTGATTCAGCTCAATCAATATTTCATTCAAATTAAATCAGGAGCTGCTGATGGAGTTTGGCTGGAGGAACCAACGAGAAATCTGGAACCAAACCTGTGTTCTCCTCACCAGCTCACATAGTATCAACTACTTTTTATAAACAAAACAAATTCGGATATTATGGTTTCTTGTTTGCTTGCATTTATTCTAATGTTGACTTGTGTATTTACTGGCAGAAAGTACCTCACTGGTCAGATAAATGGTTTTAAATGGTTTGCACAGGAACCTGCACAGTACTGTAATAAATATAATCATGATTAATGAGTGCTGTGTTTGAATAAATGTGACCGTCTGGCCGTCTAATGATGTCTACCGAGGCCAGTAGTGATTGTGTGATTGTGTTTCTGCATAGTGACCGTTTCCGAGGTGAGAAGATCCCGACTCTGCAGGAAGCGGTGGAGGAATGCATCAAGCACCAGCTGACCATCTACTTTGATGTCAAAGGTCATGCAGATGAGGTAGGATCCTTTTATTATGGGGCTTCTCCACCGGCACAAGGAACCGTGCTGTACCATGAACAAATGTTTTTCCATTACTAATAAAACAACCTGAACCCGAGTTGGTCGATGGCAGGGCTGAAAGTGGGCCCAGCTCGGGTTCAGGTTGTTTTATTAGTCATGGAAAAACATTTGTTTACAGCGGAAATGTGGAAAGAGGCCAGAACACAAACTAACAACTGGCAAAGTACAGGCACGACTGTCTGTGTGAGCTGAAGGTAAATTTCAGTGGGAGTTTCTGCGACTCTAACAAATTTATCTTTAACTCTGGGTTAGGTTTTCATCACACGGATAAAGAACACAGAGTAAACATTAAACACCCAAACAAGACTAGAAATAATAAAAGACCGCAATAACTAAAGCGGCTCTGACGGAAAAACCTTCCGCTGGTTCGACTGCATGGACGCGGTTTTGGGACGAACGGCCAAAAACTGTGGAGAGAATTGAGTCAGAAACTGCGTTACCGGACTGAGATGCACTGGAACACCAAAACCTGATACAAGTTATGTGTCATAGCAGTACAGTTCAGGTACTGGACGGTTCCTGTAGATCTGTGGAAAAGTGCCTTTAGATTAATGGGACTCAGTGGAGAAAAGCCCATGTAGAGTATGTTTGTGTGTGTGGTGTTCCATCTTTGTTCATTCTCCTAAATTAAATCCATGTTTGTTTCCCATAATGGCTTATTCACTTTCATGCCCAGAGTCTCATAAGTGTGTAATGTTGACTGTTGTAATGTTCACGATCCAGGCAGCAGCAGCTTTGAAGAAACTGTATCAGAAGCACCCGGTGCTATACAACTCCAGTGTGGTCTGTTCCTTCGAGCCCAAAGTCATCTACAGGGTAACTGTTCTGTTCTGTGGTCCTTTTACCCATTATGGTTTACATATTTTAACCACAGGGAAGGTCAGTCTAGAGCTTGATGGGTTTTGTGTGCATGTGACTGAGGTCCAGTTTATTAAGGATATCCATCTGATGCATTGAGCCAAGCAGAACGTTCACTGGTGAATGTTGCCAGATAAGTTACCATCATGGCCTTCACCTCTTTCTGTTCAGGGTAATGGAAGCATGAGGGATTTCATATTTTCTGTATGTAATCAAACATGTATTATTAAGACGCCTTATACGTAGAATTGTTTGTTCTCTGTTGCTTTGGAGTGTGGGTAACGGAATTTGTAAAAACCTTTTTTACTTTGTGCAACACCTCTGTTGTTTTAAAATGTGCTTTATAAATAACTGGACTTCTTAAACTATAATAGATTTCTATAGGAGATAATCATCATATTGCATCGGCTACATGTAACCTGCATATAGGCGCACCAGATTTCACATTCATATGAAATCTGATTTTTTATTTTTTTTTTAAAAGACCAAAACTGTGGACAGTTGGGTGACAGTGAAAATAGGAGTAATGGCCAACCCAGTAGCTCGGTTGTTCCCTGGAGAGCCAGCGTCCAGCACAGTTGCGTGATTTCTGTGTGCAGACACACCTGATTCAACCCACCTGTTAATTTCCAGGTTTAGTTGGTGTGTATAGCTGAAAGGTCATATCAGCTTTTTTGAAGGGTTTTAATGAAGAACCTGAAATTCTCCTAACTGTAACATGGCTAAAAGGTATAAAGTTCTTGTTGTACTTTGAACCTAGTTAACACCTCTGTGTCCATCTCGTCCGTCCCTCGTGCTCCAGATGCGGCAGGCGGATCCAGAGGTGGTGACGGCACTGACACACCGCCCCTGGAGCTTGAGTCGCTTTGGAGACGGGTCTCCCCGCTTCACCTCGACGTGGAAGTACCTGTGGATGCAAGTGCTGGATGTGCTGCTGGACTGGGCGCATCATCACCTGCTGTGGAACCTGTGCGGAGTGTCGGCCTTCCTGCTGCAAAAAAACTTCATCTCCCCGTGAGTCACGTGTTACCATGTCTACGGTGACTTTCTTTTTATTTTGGTTATCATATATATGAGAAGTAATGCTTCAGTTTACCTTATAGGTAGGCCTGATCGTAATGGAATGATAGGCTATATATACAGTAGCAGTCACAAGTTTGGACACACCTTCTCATTCATCGATTTCCTTTGTTTTTATTATTGGCTACATTGTAGATTAATATTGAAAACATCACATTTACGGCATTTTACATTTACGGCATTTTAGCAGACGCTTTTATCCAAAGCGACTTCCATTCCCTAACTATAGGGGGCAGTCTCCCTGGAGCAACTGGGGGTTAAGGGTCTTGCTCAGGAACCCAGTGGTGGTGCTGGAGGTAGGATT
>JBBJLS010000041.1:14342487-14358231 GCA_037577275.1 Bryconaethiops microstoma | reverse complement strand
TGCATTGCGACACTGGCAGGCGTGTACCAAAGACTGAATGCAGCGCTGGATGCTCAGGCGCCGGCTCTCTTGAGGGCTCTTGGAAGCTTCTCCACCCTGACTGTTACTGTCATCGTCCAGACCCAGACCCCACTTAACCATCGGGTGCTCATGGCTCTTAGTGTTATAGCAGTTGATGCACAAATCAAAGTCCTAAAAAGAAAGAGCATAATGTATTAGAATTCAACAATGAGAACAATGAAACAAGCTAATGCAAGTCCGTGGTCATTACCCATTAACCGTTTCAGTGCAGTAAAAAAGGATACTAAAAATATATGTGGAATGCTCATTTCAAATGTAAAATGTGGCCACAGTCACTTTAAAACCTTATATAATCTTTATTTGCATAAACTGTCTAAATGTCACGAAAACTATGTAAATATCTGGTGGTTTTCCTTTCCTGAAGAGTTTTGTTTTCTGATACAAAACAGTAGGCAACTCTGTAACTAGAGTGACACCAGGACTGTACCCTCGCTGTCTTAGATTCTCACCTCGCATACGGTGCAGTGCCAGCGAGTCTCTACATGATGCTTGCACTCATTGCAGGTGTAGACAAAGCGGTCCTGGCCCTGGTTATGAAGCTCCACCAGCATGCACATGGTACTCCACTTGCAGCGGCGAAGAGAGCTGAACTCCCAATGCTTGTCCCGTGCCAACGTTAGGAAAGCATCACGGCCATCCATCAGATCACAGGTTAGCAATGGGTCGGGGTCCATTATGGGTGGCAATGTGTTGACCATGGGCCCAGAATGCAGGTGGATTACAAAAAAAACCTGGATAGAACAAACAGATTGTTGAGGACAAGGTTACCCAGTCCATACCTAGTACTAGGTAAACTTCGACGACAAGAGCACTGACTAAAACGGAAATTATAACATACTTCTTTGTGTTTCTCCATCGTGGCATAGAGTTTCTGGGAGAGGTCATTAGCTACATTCGGCATCCCAGGCTTCTTCTTATTGGCTCGGCTCACGCTGCTCTTATTCTTATTGGTCTTCTTGTTGTTCTTCTTCTTGGCGTTCTTGCTGTCACAAGGTGTACCCTAAGCGAAAAAGATTCAATATAAATTGAGGTGATTGAGACTACGGTCTACATTTGGTATTCTGAATAAGAATACTGCTTCGCCGTTCAAGCAAATGAAGGATTAGAGATATGGAAGTAAAGCAGAAACATGCTTATTTAGCTGCTGGGTCCAAATGGCTAAAATATACTACTGTATAAGGGTAGAACAGGCACCTCATACACTGGCGCAGAGTGTGCCCCCTCAGCTCTAGAAAATGCACACACAAAATGTAAAATCATGTAATGAGGTAAAGCTCACCTCTGGAGTTTCGCAGGCTGCCGTGTTCTCTTTTTTCCTCTCCTCCTCCTCTTGCTCCAACTCTTTAATGCTCTCCTCCAGGACATTGGGCCAGAAATCACCCTCAAAGTAGGGTAGTTCATTTGCACTCGTTAAACGATCCTCTGTCGCTTGTTTAAAGATGTCCTATCAAATGCACACTTGCTGTTAGATTCATAACCAACAATCTTGCTAACAGCTACCGTTATGACATGTAGACATTTGGCCAATTACCATGTTTTGCCCAGAAGTGCAGAGAGAAACTGTCCAAAGACAATGAGCAGCTTCCTCTCAACTTTACCTTGTAGTCATGCAGTATCCGCTCCGCAAAAGCTTTGTCCAACATTTTGCGGTACCATTCCTGCAGGCGCTTCGGTTTGGGGATCTTCTGATCGGCAGGGTGACAGTGGAAGATGTAGTCATCGCCTTCACTGGGAGGGCACGCCCAAATATGCCCAGTCACATAGCTGTCCAGGAAACATGAGACAAGGTCTGCTTTAGCCACATGGATAAAATGGTCCCTCACTGGAAACACGTAAATATTCAGATGAGAAGAAACAAAACATACCCAAGTTTCTTGACATACTCCAGATAGCCAATAAGGATTTCATGGTAAACAGCTGTTCTAAGCATGCGAGGTTTAAAGAAGTGAATACTGTCGAGGTACGATATGTATACCCGTCTGTGAAGAGAAACATCAAATGTTACACGTAAGGAAACAACATCTATAGTAGTTCTGAGCATTTTTCCAATGAGTGTTTACCTAGTGTTGGGGAATGGGCAATCCGAGCCATATTCCTGCACGTGCATGCCAAAGAAACACACGTCCACCCCGTCAATTTCCTCAAAGGCAAAAAGTGCTTTGGTTCTGTAGGGGAAGCTCTCTGCCATCTCGCCTGTATCTACAAACCTGACAGGAGAGCGAGAGCTTAATCAATGATCTCAAGCTACCTATATGCTACAAAAAGAGCTAAAGCTCATCTAAAATGAAATGGTGATAAATAAAAGAAACAGATATAAATGAAAACAGTATTCCTTTCTGCACTCCAAGGGTTTTCATCCACTTCTTTACTCTGCTGACTTACTTGCTAATTCCATCAAAATGAACAGAATCAAAGAGAAAGCAAGCATGTAGGGAATGAATGGAATGAAAGAAAGTAAAAAAAGAAAAACATGCAGGGTAGTCCCCGTGGTTCCCCACAGACCCTTGTGCATATGCCCATGTGTGTACCTGGCCTTCATGCCGGGCTTGACCTCCACCGTTTTGTCAGAACTGGCCACCACTCGCACAAACACCTCGCCGGCTTCTGGATGGTTCTGTCTCTTCAAGTATTTGTTCACTCTGTCCTCTATATATGTGCCCAACCGAGTCGACTGCAACCCTGTAAACACACACAAAGTCCATGAGAATATTTTAGATATAGGCTAGATAAAGACTATATGACCATTCAGTCTCTACCTTATGACACCATTACTTTTTCCAGCAGCCCCAGCCTTGAGAATAAGGTATCTAAAGCAAAAAAGTCACTTACTTTTAGCAGAAAACTTGTTTTCCTTCCTTGTCTTTGAACTCTTCTTCAAACAGTTGTCACAGATAAAGCTATAGAGACAAAACCGTTATCAGTTCCAAATGTACTAGGGGTTTTCTCCTTACTCAACAGGGGCGCAAAGCAAGAAAGCAAGAAAACTGCAACACTCACCCAGAAGGCCAGATGACTTCATAATGTAATACACATATCTGATGCATCTTGCGCCCGCAATCCTTACATTCAACAAACCTGAGTGGGAGAGAGAGAAACAAATCCATTCGTTTAAGTGATCTGATCATGTTTGAAGGCTAATCCTCAAAAACACAAGAAAAGAAACTTCTGATTCCTCCGGTTCTTATGGAATGCAGGCTGTTGTATTACCAGCACCACCACCATGCCATGCTGGTTTAAATCCTTTAAAAAAAAAAGAGATTGATGGCTTTCATGCCAGGCTTGACCAACATTTGTCAAAACTGGGCACCACTCGCAAACACACCTCACTGGCTTGTGTTCACTCTGCCCTCAATAGATCAGGCCAAATGTGCATCCAACCCTGACAAACTAGTTCCAATAAAATTTATTTGTTTTGAACTATAGGTAACCCACGCCTGGCAAACTGGAGTTATATAGCTGCTGCCACTGAGCACAGTCTTTAATGTGTGACGGGGCTGGTAGTTGACGTACTGTATTTTACACTGACCCACTAATAAAAACTTTAATTTGGCATAAACTGAAACAGTTTTTGAAGGTGATGTGGTAATGTACTTACGGCTCAGGGTCTAGTGTGTCATTCTTCCTCCTCTCAAACTGATCTTTGGAAATCATACTACAGAAGGAAAAAAGAGGAAAACTTGTAAAACTCTGCAATTTGGGCTCATTTGTGGAATACAGACACATCACATGTTCGTAACGCCTCTTTCCCTACTTGGTGACCACTGTCAAAGCAATTATGGGGTTATACTGGAAAACCAACCAACCACCCTTTGTTTAAGTCCAAATAAAAGACATCATACTAAAGAAAATACATACAAAATTCTCTCTCTATTTCTCTCACCCACCCACCCACACACATACACACATATATATACACAGGATAGAAAACTAAGTGTTAAATTTGTGAGCAAATTTAGGCACAAAGTGGGCCATGTTTGTCTGTTTGAACTCCAATCACTGTCATTAAATTAATCAAACAGTACAGATTCTTCAAATTTACTAAAAATGGTCATGAATGTTGAACTGGTATGTGAAACTGGTGCCGAAAGTGTAAGTGAATGGTGTCTGGCAGTATTAAAAAAGGGCTCACGTTTGTGGCTGTGCAGGATCGTCACCGAGTGTCACACTATCGCCCTGGATCTCATTGAAGCATTTCTCGCAGAAATGATACCTGTGGAAGTCAGAAAGAGTTATCACCCAATATTCACCTTCCTTCCGCAAAACTTACTCACCCATTTTTTTTTTTAATTATTAAGTAAGTAATTACTTAATTAATTTAAAGTATTTCTGTTTTTCTCTGGCCATCACTACAACTTAATGTGTTCAGACTGCAGCTCCCACAGCTGTGACGGCACTTCACTGGAGCGGAACACAGACAACAGTCCATACTGCAGGGGGCGCAAGGGAGTCTGTTCTGAGTAATGAGGCATTTATTTAGCAGGAAGGGGGGTGTGTGAAAAAAAGTGTGCTGACACGAGCCAGCCTGACATTACAACCGTGACGGAAAGAGAGATGGAGAGGCCAAATCTCGGACGCTCCATCTTTCAATAAGAGTGAAAATCTGAAGATATGAGAAACCAGAGGGAAGATCTGAAGATACTGAGAAACCAGATGACGTCTTTATAACAAACTTAGAAGTGTGCAAAAATCTGCATGCCAAGATCAATGTACAATGAAAACTCATTCTTCCCCGATATTTTAAATATGTGAGGGTTTCATGATAAATGAACCATTAGAAATCTCCAAAATGACTCAAAACATCTCATTGCAGTCATTTTAGAAACATCACACTTCCAACTTGAAGTTGAAATTTTGGTTGCAATTTTATGACAAAAAAACTAGTAGCATAACTTTCTGTGACTCAGGCTAAAAAAAAAATTGTGGCTGTACAGAAATTAGGACACGGCCATCAAAGCTCATGATCAGTGCAGCTGATGCATTTGTTATATTTAACTACATGTAAATTACTTTTTAATTTATTTTTCCATATATTTCCAATTATATCATGACCGCTATAATCTCTTATGCAACCAAGCCTGACCGCTGACCTAAACTACTCAGACATATAGACGGCTTTTCCCTCTGTTAAAATCAGTTTTGGGCTCTTGGTCTCGGTTCTTACCTGTTCTGGTAACTGTAGTAGGTTCCGTCTCGGGGAATGGTGCAAAGCTGCTTGCCGTAGCAACACAGTGTTTGAGGGGAAAACTCGTACTGCAAAACAGATCAAAACATGACAATGATCAGGAAGAAATAGAAACACAGCGAAGAGGATTTTAACTCAGAGTATTTTTCCTGTTTCTGCATTACTTCTAATATTTACAGTCCTAAACAATGTGTAATGCACAAGTGTCATATTCTTTTTTTCAGCACAACCTAGCCCATATGATTAAAAGGTTTAAAATTTAACCAAATATTTGGATGCAACTGTTACCCCGCCCTGATCAGAAATAACAATATATTTGGCTATTATGACTTTTAAATGACACCATTATTAAAAAATATCATTTTTAAAGTTCCAAAACCATAAAATTTCATTTTTTCTCTCTCCAAGTTTGAGATCTCTGACTCTATATGACAGCTCATGAAACAAAGCTTCCTGTAACGTCCTGTAACTGTCGACCCAAACACACGGAAGCTGCAAATGAGGTACTTCAGCAGCGGTGAGCTTTTGATGCATCAGCGTGTCGTTTAGGTGCTCAGGGTTAAGGGCTCTAGTTTTGGAGGAAAATATAACGCTCTCTTAACTCTTTAACTATATTCATCATCAGGGACACTCAGATGTGTTGAAGAGGAGAGAAAGCAGAGCTTTGCATTGCAGGAGTCTGTGGGCCCTCATATCCAGGTTTTCATCCCTGTCCTTTGCAACATCATCTCATTTAACAGAATCAGCTCTGGATTTTCCACAAGTACTCCAAAAGCAATACGTGAAATTATATGTTGTAGCATATATGGATATTTTCCCTTGAAGCCTGTTTTTAGCTATGCTCTTAGAGATCAAAAAGCAAGTCTATTTGAACCTCGAATTATTTAATAAGACATCAAGGCTTGAGGTGAGTTTGTGATTATTTAGCCACAGAGTTAGCAGAATGCTAATTAGCCCCATGGCTCACCTTCCTTCCACAGCAGTATCCCAGGCCCTGCATGACCGGGTCGATCTCTTGCTCAAACACTTCGGCCAGTTTGGAGCAGTACTTGTACACTCGGGATGTCTTCCTGTTGTACAGCCAGGCGTTGTTGAACATGAGCCACACATCGTCCACGTACTGCCACGGCTCCTGGTACTGACCCGTGTCCAGCTTCCGCTTTATAGTGGACAGGTCTATTGGGTTCTTCACAATGTCAAAGTAGTCCTGCAGTATAAAACACACACAGCTGTTAGAACAAATAAGTAAAACAAGCCTGAAAATGAAAATTTAACAAACTACACACAATAAAGCTAAGTAATCAAAATTGCTTCTTCAGATTTGACCAGGACTCACGAGGGGAGATGAAAAGAAAGGTCACTTGTGAGCAATTGTTACTAAGGAATGCTTAACGGACACATTTAAGCCAATCAGTGAGTTCACAGTCCACCCAAGGGAAAAATTTCTCCACGTGCTGCAGGGTGAGGCTGGGTAATATTGTGAAATTTATCATGATCATGGCTATAATTGATAGTAAGAAGTTTGATAGTATTTTTATTTGTGGCAGTATACCCCCCCCCCCATAATATTTTCGACAGATCGCCTGTTCTGTTGGTCAATAAAGTCAGCTGATATCTGCATAGATTTGTAGACATCTGCAGGAATCACTCCAACACATAGATTACATCTCTTTAAATGTTAAAGCAACCACATTAAGGAATGTGATGCTATTTTCAATAAACACCATGCTATGTCTCCGAGAGGTGTGTGTGGAGCAGGTCGGCACTCACAGGGATGCCCAGCAGTATGGGGTCGACAGGCTGGCGGAATGGAAGAGACTCGGGGTCCTGTCTGTACAGAGACTCCAGAGTGGGCATCAGAGCCTGCCGCAGCTCCTCCGGCTTGAAGACTGGAGAGAGGAGGGGACAAAGCAGCTGACAACGTGCACAGGCTGTTTATTCTTAGAATATAAGAAATGTTTACTGTTGTTTCTGTTTAGGCCTGTTAAACAGAATTAAAGGCGAAAATATCTAAACCTTACTGTATAGAGACAGAGCACAAATTAACAGCCATTTATAAGTAAAGGCTAGAGTATAATGAACATGAGAACATATAACAATCATATTTCCAGGATCCGTCACCCAGTCAAACACTCACTCTTCCGGCGAGACTGAGATGGTGAGGAGGACGTTGTGCCATTCGTCCCCCCTTCTTCCTCTTCTTTGGGTTCTGCCTTAATGTCCATCTTCTTATCTTCCGTTTCCATCGGCTCCTGCTTAGCCTCTGACGTCTCTGGCTCTTCCTTCTTGACTAGCTGGGAGCTGGTGTCGTCTTCCGCCTGCAGGAGGGGGAAAGTAGTGTCTATCAGTAGATGGTCCAAAAGACTAATCTGGTCAAAGACTGATGGTGGAATTTACTGTAACTATAGAACAGTGTAAATACTGGTAGCAATGTGACAATTTACCCAAAACTACTCAGGGGTTTTCATAAAACACTGATTGCCAAACTTAGAATCTATAGAACAACTTGAAAATTAGATCCAGAAATAAGAGTTTAAACAGTTCGGCCCTAAACCGAAGCCTACATTCTGTATACAGTCGAATACGATCATTATTGACACAGTTGAATCTCGTTTATCAACATGAAACTTCAGTTAGTTTATGTTAGTAAACAATTTTTTTCTCTGAAAATAGGAACATTAAGTTTCCTGCTTGTAACTGTCACGGCAGCACTGATACTACACGAGGCTCCACTACTCAGCCCTTAACAATTCATGTTTGTGTTTTTGTGCGGTGAGCATCCCAAATAGCTTCAGGTTCTTGGGGTTGCTTTGATCAGTTATGGCATTCGTGGGAGCTTGTTTAAATAAATTATTTTGTCAATAAAGCTAATCAAGATGGAACAATATCAACAGTGAACTTCTTACAATGTAAAACATAACCATATTGCGTTGGAAGGGGACACTGTTCCTATAACACAGCTCTAGATTTAAATGTCCCCAGATATTACAATCTGTAGACTGAGCTTCTAGTCTGGAGTTTAGCTTTCTGGCCTGTATTTATGAATACCACATAATTAAAACATGAAGTTTTTTTTTACTTTATTTTTCTCCTGTTTTGCTTTTTGATCCTTAAAGTAACTTCTCTGAGTATAAAAATATGACATTGGAACAAAGTAATCAAAGTGTACTGGCAGGAACCCACCTCCATCTTGGGCTCGGTTTCCACGGCACTGGAGTCAAAGTCCTGCTCTTCCTGTTTGGACTCTGGTTTAGGCTCAGTCACTGCCGTCAGCTCGGGGACTGCATGCTGGGTGTGGAGGTCCACACTCGCCGTGGACGCGGGAGTGGGTACGCGGTTATCCCCACTCTGAATGAAAGGTGGTTGGGAAAGAGAGGTATATTAAACGTTAAAAAGGTGATGCTGCATTGAAAGAGCTTGATTTTAAACAAGATCTGAGTGCAGGGATGGTTAACTAGCTTCAGTGCTCCTTTATGGTTTGTGTGAGATTGTCCGGGAGGGACAGGCAGATTATAAACCAGGATAAAAGGGCTGTGGTCTCACCGGCGTCCCAGGGTGCTGCTGTGCCGGGGCAGGGAGCTCCGTCTGTGGCTGGGTGTGAGGCGGTGTCCCCTGTGTGGGGGTGGGAGTGGGCGTGCTGGCCTGGTTGGATTGCATTGCCGGCAGGTTAGCGGCTGAGGGTGTGCCCACGGCAGGGGGTGGAGTGGCACCAAGAGAAGGCTGGGGGGGTGTGGGGCAGTTCATCTGGGGGCCTAACTGGCCAAGTGCATTCATAGGGTGGTTCTGCGGCTGCTTGGTATTAAAGACACACAAACATACATATTTTTACCCAAAATAAACTGGCAAATGGAAGCCTGGGTGTAAGTTCACATGCAGTAAACAGCAGCATGTGGATTGAGAAGTGTGTGTTTTCTCTGCCTTACCTGTGTAACAGCTGCCTGTGTGTTGGGCTGGCCCATGTTGACATTCATGGCGTTGTTGTTGGCAGGAAACTGCTGCATGAACTGCGACTGATTTGGTGCTTGAGCCACCATATTTCCACCGTGAGCTCCCATCATGCCTTGCGCCATCCGCGTAGGTGACATACCCATCTGAAAAATAATCAGTCCAATTAGTCATCGATGAGTCACAACATTAAAATCACTTGACAGGTGAATATGGTTATTTCCAGGGGTTGACATACGTGGTATGCAAGCATGCATAGATGTAAGTGGTACGCAAAATGCGCAACAGTTTTCAGTCTTCACAGCGCAAATGCGTACCTAATTTGTGACTTCATACTGCGCGGACCCCCCCGCCCCCCGGTATGAAATGATGCCTAGACACAAAGGCCAAACTGTGAAGATTGGACGACTGGGTTACAGTCTCTCCAAAACAGCAGGTTTTGTGGGGGCTTCCTGGTATTCAGTGGTCTGTACCTACCAAAAGTACCCAAGGAAGAAAAAACGATGAACCAGTGACGTGGTCATGGGCACCCAAGGCTCAGTAAGGTCAGCCCGTCTGATCTGATCCTACAGAACGGCTCCTATAGTACAAATTGCTGAAAAAGTTCATGCCGCTCTGAAAGAAACGCACTAGAACACAGTGAATCGCAGATAGCTGCTTTTGGGGCAGCATAGCTGCAGACGGCTGCAGAGCGCTCATGTCAACCCCTGTCCACCACCGAAAGCAATGGACATGTGAACATCAGGACTGCCAGTCGAGTGTGCATTGATTAACCTGAGGAAGACATGGCCCCAGGATGCACTATGGGAAGAAGGTGAGGCAGAGGAGGCTGTGCTGGGAAACCTTGGGTCCTGAATTCATGTGGATGTTACCTTTGACACAGATCACCTACCTAAACACTGTTACAGACCAAGTACACCTCTTCATGGCAACAGTTTTTATTAGCGGCAGTGTCCTCTTTCAGCAGGATGATGCCCTTCCCCCCACTGCAAAAACTGTTCAGTAACAGTTTGAGGATCATCACAGAGTGTTGACCTAGCCTTCAAATTCCACATATCACAATCTGACTGAGCATCAGTGGGATGTGCTGGACAAACAAGTCCTAACCACGCAGGCCCTACCTCGCAACTTACAGGACTTAAAGTTGAAACTTTAATGAAATTTGTGGCAATGTCATGCAGTCGGACAGTCAAGATCATGTGTAACAGTGGTCAAAAAAAACATAAGAAAAAAGATAAGGTGAATGAATGTATGTGCACGAGAAAGAGTGACTGACACTGACCGGGGGAACAGAACTCATGTTTATCTGTTGCGCGTGACTCATTGGGGAGGCAGCTCGTGCTGCCATAGGAGCCTGGGACATCTGCACATTCTGTATGGGCATCGAATTAAACTGGTTCATCCCTGTAAGACAATATAACAAACACATACATAGTCACAAGAGCCACTGCAACCGACACTACAGAATAACCCATTAAAACAAGACACTCACACACAGTACACAAACACATTGCACTAATGTTTCCCACCCCTGGTCATGAAGGCCCGCTGGCCTCCAACTGTAGTGTTTTCCCTGCTCCCAACACATCCGATCAAACTAATCCGCTTATTAACACAACCCCTGTAGTGGGAGTGAGAAAGCAAGGAAAAAACAAAGTGATAAGAAATGCGTGTAAATGTGCAGGTCAGGGGGTGTCCAGGATTAGGGATGGGAAACACTGAACTGCACCACAAACAGAGAAGTCAATAGCCGTGATCCAAAGTACCTTGGGTAACCTGCATGCGGTTCATCATCTGATTTGGCACATTGGGCATAGGCACAGGTCCATCTGAAAAGGAGATGGAGAGAATGTGTGTTAATGAGGCTGTGTGGATATGTGAGAAAAAAACAAACAAACGAACAAAAAAAAAAAAACACACCCCCAAACCCACCCCAATTTTACGTGGATAAGGAGTCATGGATTCAGTCACATGCAGATTTTTTCTGAGAACATTACTGAGTTTTACGTGGAAATCGCCACAATAATGCGGAACCTGCAAATATTCTCCGTATTTTTTTTTTGCTTTTGTCGTGGCACTATGTTTTATGTATTTCAGTTGTAAATTATTAAGAAAAATATAATTTAACAATTTTGTAACAAATAACGTGAATTCAGCTACTTTCATATAAAATATAACTGTATAAATGTTTTTGTACTGTCGAGAGAAACACAAAGAAAGCTCGTCTTTCGTGTCATTAACAGGCTGCTTGCTGCCTGAGGCACAGAAAATCTAAAGAGTTCTTCTTATTCTTTTTCAAAGCACCACTGATATATTTTAATTACACACATATTTAAAACCAGAAGATTCAAGGTTTCCAGTGGTGTTACCTAAATGTTTCTAGGACAAAAACTCACGGCGCTTTAGATTATTGTTTTGGAACAGTTGAAATATCCTCAGGAAGGATTTCCGACCTCAGAGGATTAAATACTGCTGTACTCAGAGCAGGGATGGACTGAATAAGACGTGCCGGCGAACAGTAAATTATTGAACTGTAAAAATTACTGGTGACTACCTGTGCATTTTACTGTATTTTTATTATTTAAAAAAAATCAATTTAATTACTACTATATTTACCCTGTTTATACTAAAGAAAATGGCAGCACATACCAAAGAAAACACCCGTGCATGAATTGTGGAAGACGGCAGTTCAGTGTACACTGTCCAGCACGTATATCGGTCTAATAATAAAAAATTACTACTACTACTAATAATAGTAATAACGCTTTACCTTTACATTTTAAGGGTAATGTACTAAGCTGAGTTTAAAAAGGAAATTAAAATGTCATTTTTTCTTAGAACCGAACTAATAATTGCTGGAAATATGTAAATCTTTAGTGCTAAATTATAATATCGGTATTTACATTCTAGGACTGCAGGAGTTCAGTGTAAACTGTACAGGATGAACACGGGTTTACCTTTACATTTTCGCTAAGGGTCCCTTTCTGTCAAAATAGTGGCCAACTTGAGTAACAAATCGCCCTCCAGCTACAGGACAGGTAGCGTACGGACACGGTCACACCATGGGTTCACATATCAGGCCCATACCTCTCCTTACTCTCTATTTCTCCCTTCTTCTCTCTCTCACTTTATATCTCAGCTTCTCTCGTTATCACTCACTGGGATGTCAATGGTTCCGTAGAGGCCCTGAGCTCGAGCCGTACCTCCCAGAATGGCCTGAGCCACTGAGATCATCACATCAGAGTGGATATCAGAACCGTCACGCCGGAACACTGGACTCCTCTGGACCTAAGACGCACACAAAAATCACCAAATGTGTTACTAAACTGCACCAAAATCATAAAAACCACATCAGAAAGGATCATACACATGTGGAGTCACTTCACTGGAAGAACCCATGCTGAACTTCTTACTGACTACTTCATGATCTCCAGTGTTTCTGACCAAAGGCGCACTCTTGATGAGATACTGTGTGGTTCCACATACTGGAGCTATGAGGAAAACACACAGTAGAAATCAACAGTCACCCAAATCTGTTCAGGAAATACATCTCCAGAACCCCTCTTAACCACATCCAGCTCTTCGATAAGGTGGTGCAGACTTGTGAGTGTGGTACAGGACACAGTATACAATACAGTGAGCAATTAAAATCAAGGAGATTACAGTCAGTAGCGGTGGAGTTTTGGTCATTTTATAGCTCACAGTAAGTCATACAGTGTCATAAACCACATCCACAAGTCTGCACCAGCTTAAATAAGAGCTGGATGTGGTTTGAGAGAAGTTCTGGAGATGCATTTGGGTGACTATTAATATAAACTTTGTAAACCTCGTAGCTCCGGCGCTAAACTAAAGAACTGAAACGAGACTCCAGACATGTCTTGGCTAATCAACTCCAGATGGTTTAAGTGGAAGCCTGAGAAACGGACTTTTTTTGCCAAAATAATTCTTTAACTGAACCACTCTTTTAACTGCCCGCCCATCTAGTGTCACAGCTGCCTGTGATCCCTAAATCCAGAATTGGAACCTAGATTCAAGATCTGGGTTTGATGTAAAGCATGGCTGATCTGTGTAACAGCACGTACGAGAGTAAACTCACTCTGAAAGTGATGTAAATTTCCTTCTTTCCCACCGGCATCCGCAAGGTCTGACCATCCTCCACTCCTAAAGCATGCCATCACAGTCAGGACGCAATCATAAACAGTGAAAAGTCACATTATACAAATACTCACTATGAATTCACTGGACTGTAACTGTATAACACACAATTCAGAGGGAGTTTGGTTGTTTGGTGTACACTGTGTACCGTGTATATGGCTGAAATGACAGTAAACCTACTTGACTTGAGAATATTTTATGGCCCTTTCGTATGGTCCCAGTCCAAAGGATGGACACGGACCGCGAGTTACTGACCTGCAGGAACGGGCACAGTGAGGCTCTGTCTCTGTTTGGTTTGACCTGTTCCTCTGCACATCACACACGGCGTGATCATGATGGTGCCCCTCCCACCACAGCGCCGACACGTGGAGCGCATCATAAACGGGCCTGTGCTTATTGACTCCTACACACACACACACACACACACACACACACACACAATTACATTACATTCATTTTGCAGCAGCTTTTGTCCAAAGCGACTAAAAATATAAGGAAATATTCAAGATATAGGACACACATACACACACACACACACACAGATTTCAGGATGCCATGATCAGAAAACTTTTTTTAGGCCATGAAGAAACTTGTTTCAAACACGGGCTCCTGACTGGTCCAGCTCCGGTCCATTTCTCATGCAGTACTGATGCAGGACGCTGGTGACAAAGTGTGTTTTCACCACTGTTTTGTAAACTAGTGCCCTCCAGATCGTTCCGAGTGGTAAGTCTCCATGGAGACGGTTGCTATGGTGCTCTCACCATGCCAGTTCCATTGCAGTAGTGGCAGTGGGTGATTTTGGTGCCAGGCTCGTGACCTTTGCCATCGCAGCGTGGACAGCTGTCGTCTATGTTCACCGTGATCTCCTTGTTCACTCCCTTAGCCGCCTGAGTGAACGTCAACTCCATCACGAACTGCACACACACACACACACACACACAGATTAATATCCAGTTCTGTGGAAACGGGATTACATTATCAATGCATGACGTAATTAATGACATTTAAATGCAATTTACACACATAATAATAACAACAACAATAATAATAATAACAATAGCAACAATAATAATAATAAAATGAGAGTCCAGGTCTGCGGGGTGTCAGCCTGAGCTGACCTGTGGTGGTTGGTCAAAAATGGAGGAAAAGTCCCCGAAGCCTCGCCCTCCAGCGAACTCTCCGAAAATCTTCCTGAAGAGCTCCTCTGGGTCCACCGTGGATCCGCCTCTCCAGTACTGCTGCTGGGCCCCCGCGCCGGCACCCGGCCCCGCCGAACCGTACACGTCATACTGCTTTCTCTTCACCTCGTCACTCAGGACCTAGAAACAAATCAAGGAATAAATACAAAAGCTTCATTAAGGGCCAAATACTTTCTTTATTGATTAGTACAAAAAAAAAACCCCAAACATTCATAATAGGTACACGTTGTGTGTGTGTGTGTGTGTGTGTGTGTGTGTGTGTGTGTATATATATATATTTAAAACACACATGTAACGTCTACAGAAGCTCTAAATCACTACAAACACTATTTAATACACTACATTACTGACGGCAGATCCTGATAATAAGCCTTTTGAGATTGAAGTTGCGCGCGTGTTCATGCACACCACTAACGCAGACAAACCACTGGAGTTCATGTTAGAGTCCAACCTCATACGCTTCTGCCAGTTTGGAAAACTTCTCTTTAGCCTGAGGATCATCTGGGTTGGTGTCGGGATGGTACTTCTTGGCCATCTGAGAAAAAAGACATGTTAAAGTTTGGGACATGCAAAAATAACTGTATTAAAAACAGAGACTGGGATCACGTAACGACAGGGGCGTGTTTTATGTTCGGAAGGATACACACGGCTTGGCATGTTATTACGCTAACTTACAGAAGGTTAAATTAAACATGGATTTATATCAATTCTTGAAGTTAATTAGCATAATGACACGCATAAGACAATATAATGAATATTCAATTATACACTTTATTTTATCCTGATTATTAAAGTAACAACTATATATATATATATATATATATAAAAATGCTAAATCCATTAGTAATTATTAGCAATTAGTATTATCTAAAAGGAATACAAATGTGCATAACTTCATTGCCTAAAATTATGCAATTTTTCTTGATGAAAACAATCCGCCATTTTAAATCAATACCTGACTAAACATGGAAAAGGAAATCTGAGATGCACTGATGTGGGATCTGCAGGCTGATGCCAGTATGTTGTCTGTATATACTGATATACCCACTCATCCAACATTTTCCACCCTGCTGTTCCTGAGAGCAGTAAATTATCAAATACACGACCAGTCAAAAGTTTGGACACCTTCTCATTCAACGATTTCCTCTGTTTTTATTATTGGCTACATTGTAGATTAATATT
>JBBJLS010000041.1:14244873-14269655 GCA_037577275.1 Bryconaethiops microstoma | reverse complement strand
ATATATGGACCACCCTCATATGTCCCCCGATGGAGAGGTATTGTTAAGTATTAGCCACTATGTTTCAGTGAAGAACACTAAGAGGCTGACCACCTTTAGACCCTGTTAGCAATAACTGCATGAACCAGCAGTAAACAAAACCATCTTATTTTTAAATGGAAATAAGGAGACATTTAGTGCATGTAGTCCATGAATCCAATGCAACATTAAATGCATGCTATACACACAGTAGCAATTAAAGTGTGTGCAATTGTACCTGGACTCCGGGCTGTTGACACTCTATAGTTGGACTCAAAGGTCAGTCCTGATTCTTGAAACATCTGCATACTGTTCCTCTCTCCCCCTAATGAGCAGCCCATGTCCGAGCGGCCCACTGTTTCCCATATCTAATGGAGACAGGGAGCACGGAACCAGGTTAGATGGAGAATTACAAGTGACCTATCCATGCTTACACCACAAATCCTACTACATCTTTACATACGGCAATGTCAGTGGTACACTGTTATTTGTTACGCTAATGGTCTTGTCTAATGGCCTGAGGGAAGAAACTATTCCTCATTCTGGCAGTGAAGGCCTGTATGCTACGGCCAGATGGGAGGAGGGAGAGAAGGGTGTGAAGGGTGAGTGGGATCATGCAGAATTTGTGTAATGTAAATGTCTGTGACAGAGGGAAGAAAGACCCCTATGATTTTCTCAGCTGTCTTCACAATCCTCTGTAAGGTCTTGCAATCGGAAATGTTACAATTCCCATACCAGGCCGTGATGCAACAACAGAGAATGCTCTCTATGCTTCCTCTGTAGAACATGGTGAGGATGGAAGGTGTACTCTCCTCAATCTCCACAGGAAGTAGAGATGCTGTCAGACTTTCTAGGTGATGGAGCTGTGCACACCAAGGAACTTGGTGCTCTGAACGATCTGCCAGTGCTCAGCGGAGAGTGATCATGTCAATCCCTAGTCAACAACCATCTCTTTTATTTTATCCACAGACAGGTTGTTAGCTCTGCAACAGTCCATCAGCCGTCACATCCCCTCTCTGTATGCTGCCTCATCATTCTGGCTGATCAAACCCTCAACAGTTGTGTCATCGGCGAACTTGATAATGTGGTTCAAGTTGTGAATTGCTGCATTGTCATGGGTCAACAGCGTGAAAAGCAGAGAGCTGAGCAAACAGCCCTAGGGACCCTGTGTTCAGCGTGGTGGTGCTGGAGATGTTGCTCCCTATCCTGAATGACTGAAGCCTAGGATCCAGAAACAGAAAAAGGTGTTTACGCCCAGCAGTCTCAGCTTCCCAATCAGATGCTGAGGAATGATGGTGTTAAAGCTGAACTGAAGTCTACGAACAGCATTCTCACATAATTGGGTATTTTTGACCAGATGGGTAAGAGCCGGGTGTAGGGTTACCTGATCTGAAGGCATCATCATGGGTTGGGGCATGTGATGATGGTTTTGGAGATCAGTCACGACAGTACTTTAGCATGTTGCTAATCTGGATATCCACTGCCACAGAGCCATGGTTCATTGGAGTCGTATGTAGTTCAGTTTCTAGTATCAACTTTTAGGCAAGCATGGACCCCCCCCCCCCCCCCTAAACGTAGACATGTTTACCAGCTCCTCGGAAGCACATGTTAACAAGGGTTTGGTGTGGAGCAAAGTGTTGGACCCGGATAGGCTGTGACTTAGTGTGCCACCATCTTGGGACCAAAAAGGGTAAGTAACCAGCTGCCCAAATTGGGACAGAGTTACATTATGGGCTGGTTAATTCCTGGTTAAAGCTTGGCAATCTCCATTGCCTTTCCCCCTCCATTGCCGCAGCCATTCAAAAAAAAAAAAAAGAAAAAACGTGACACAAAGACCATTTTAATAAAATAAACACAATAACTAGTCATCTATACCTTTTAGGTATAGGCTATTTTGAACTGCCCATGGCATTATTAAATAGACCACTGATCACAAGTGCCTCCCAATACAACTGGACCTAGCTGGCCATCCCTGCAAAAAGGTTCTACTACATCCTTATGCATAAAACACTTCAAGTGAACAAAAAACTTTTAAGAGCTGAAATTATCACACAATTTCACACTTTTTCTGAACCATCATATTTAAATTAGGGCTGAGAGGGGGTCAAGGGGGGCCATTGTGTTAGTTTCACTGCTCAAACACACTTGACTCTACTCACCTGTTAAATGCCTGGTTCAATGAGTGTTAAACACTCCAGTCGTAGGAACGGGTTAGCAATTTTTTTTTTTAATTACATTTTTCCCTAATTTTCTCCCCAGTGTTGCCATGCAAATTTCCCCCAACTAGAAAGGACTCCCCCAGTCACGCAATACCAACAACACTGCGAGGGTCAAGGCTAGCATGTCCTGCCTCCGAGTCACATAAACTCCACTATATCTCTTTGAATTGCTGCTAATCCAGCAACATTAGAAAGCTCAACATGCTTGAGGGAAAACACTAAACATCCATTTCTTTTATGCCAGCTAAGAGACCCTCTTTTTTTTGCTGAGTGATGGGCATGTATAACATGTGCATGTTAGTTAAGTTAGCAACTTATGTTGTCTGCGTATGTAGAAAAAACCACACAACTGATAAATACAAAGCATTTTAAAGCGCAGCGCTCTCATGACATCACCTTCTTCTGCGTCAGTCGGCTCTTGCTCAGCAGGAAAATGGCGTTGTCCACGGCCACCAGACTAACCTTTGCCCCTGGGTCACCTCTAATCTGGAAGCGAAAGCTGCTCCCTGGCCTGTACGTGTCCAACTCCTCTCCACTCACTGGGCCTACCGTGAGCTGTAGCAGGAAAACAGTTACGTTTAAACACATAAGCGCTCTTACTGATCACTTTATTTGACATGCTGACCCTGACAGTGTACAGAGAGTATATTTGTTTTGACCATCCTCTAAACTCAGGATCTGACCTCAGGACCACTGGATATTTTTTGTGGGGTAGACCACTCATGTAGAAAAAACTCCAGCAACTTCACTCTGCATATTACACTTGTCTCACACACACACACACACACACACACACACACACACACACACACACACACACACACACACACACACACACACACACACTGCTGTGACCAACTGTGGGGGTCCTGTTCCACAGACAGGAAAGGCTAGGGGATTCTGATAAATTGTGCAGCAGGGCTGTGGTCTGTTACTGCAAACCTACAGGTTTTTATTTATTTCACTTCCAGGTAAAAAGACTAATAGATGCAAGTTGAGGGTTAAGTTATGGGTGCATAAAGGGCATTCATAAGAATTAATAAAAGCGTCTTCGATCAACTGGCAAATGAGTGTAACTGCAGTGTACTGTAGGTGCACATAATAAACTGGAAACTCTCATTGCACCTCAATTTCCAACTGAGACTGTGACTGAAAAACCAGACTTACTGATCCCACACATTGGCTCTCCACCTCCAACACTTTATAGTCTGCCACCACCTCCCCTGTAAAGCTCCATGGCAACACATAGTACGCCAGGAATCGGAAGGTGGGCAGAAACTCTGAGGTGATCGGCAGTGGGACATTAGTGATATATTGATCAGCTACGCGCACCCTGCCAGCATGGATGATCTTCCCCTTGTTCACAACCTAAGGAGAGCAGGGAGGTTGAGTCAGTATAAGGATCACATTGGAGTTTTTTTTATTTAAATCATCCAGTTAAGCCAACTAGTAAGTGAGATAGCTAATTGGTGCAGTAAGTGGCCTAGTGGTTAGGAATTTGCCCCTGAAATTGGAAGGTCATGGCTTCAAATCCCAGGAATGCCAGTGGCACCACTGAGGTACCTCTGAGCAAGTTTCAGTGGTGAACCACCATGACACCAGCATCATCAACGCTTAGTAAAATAGTGATGGTTCCATTTAACTGTCAAAACACGTGTAAAATTAATGAATGAAAGTTTTTACTTTTATTATTTTATGACCATCATTCATTGTCTTTTATCATTATTTATCGTTTGGTAAAAATGCTGACATTTCACCATCAATAATATTTATTTGGGGTTCTTTTTTCAGGCATTTGGTGTGTTTTTAATCTTTTAGCTGAAAACCATAGATGCAATCTGGCAACCCCACTTATGGAATGGTTATGTTAATGTTACGAAGAGAAGTTCAGGTAAAGTGTCTCTTCCACCTGTTTCTTCCTTCAGCCCCTCGATTAGAAAAACAACTGGATGACTCACGATATATGAAATGTGTTGAATGTAGCTCCGCTCCTTCTGGGAGAATGTGCTGACGTGTAGTTTCATGTTCATGATGTCTCCCAACTTCACCTCAGAACTGTCCACTGAAATGTACAGATAGTTCTGACGAAGTGAGCTATAAGGCATATATGGATTCACAAGCAAACTCCCCTTTGCCTGTTGCTGGTCTTTCAAACCTGGCATTACAGTCTGTGCCTGCAATCAACACATGAATACATGGGCTCATGTGAAGCATTCTTCCACTGTCTGGGTGAGTTTGTGTGTGTGTGCGTGTGTGTGTGTGTGTGTGTATGTAACTCACTGTTATTGTCTGGGCCATTAACTGAGTAGGCATATTGAAAGACAGCTTTATGGTGCCGCTGTGTACTGTGACTGGACTGGACAGGAAGTTGATTTTAACAGGAACATTTGGAGCTGGAGATCCATCATGGTGGCTGACCTTCAGCTGAGAATCAAAAATCAAACATTTACTTTCATTCCTGCAAACGGGGCTGAATTAGGTTACAGTGCACCTGTGAATTAGGGGTTGGACTCACCGTCAGGTCGAGAGGGAGGCCTGGTTTAAAAATTTTGGAAGTTCCTTTAAAGGAGAGCACGTATGATGCGACAACTATTTTAATGCCAGACTTCTCAGCCTCCACCAGGTCACTTCCTGAGAATGACAGCATCCTGATATTAGATACATTATACTATTATATTATGCTATATTATCATATTATATTATAATGCGCTGTCTCTTAAAGCTAAACAGACTGCTTTTGTTTCTCTTCCTTATTACTATAATATATATACACATGTGTTGGTTGGCTTAACTGTTTTACGCCTCATTCAGAAAGCATTCTCCTTATTACCTCAACATGGATTGATGGGGCTAAACTGCTATAGGCCTGTACAGCATATGCAAGCATACTGGTTTTCATGAAATCACAATGGGATTTTTTTGCATTATTTGATTATAAGCACAGTATGGGGAGTGGGATTAACTCACATGTGCTGAAATATTAGTGCTTGCATCAAATATCATTTACACTATGTCTGAACAGGAGAGGGCAGCAAAGCATCAGAATTGTGGGTGGGATCATAGCGTGTACAGGTGTGTCCCAAATCCATTCACCATAACATTTTCCTTCCCTATTGTTAACCTCAACAAGGTGCATACTTTGAGGTGGACCACAGGGCTAAGCATAACTTTGGCCCTGAGCAGGAGATTTGGTCCTCAGCAGGAGAGTAGCATAGGTTTTATACTTTACTCCTTGGGATGGTTTGCTAGTAATTTTGTAACTGTGTCTACTGTACCGTATTCCTGGAGTAAGCCTCTCTGCTGAATGTCCATACTTTTAATTCATTCGTGTTTGGAAAAAAAAAACGCCAATTGACTTGAAACCAATGGAAGTATCATTCCATTAGATTTTATTGTAAGTGCCTCTTAAGCTACTGTCAATTCCTTTGTAAGTACAGTGGAACTGAAATGACTGACCATGTTAACTAATCATGAGTTAATAATGGCTGAAAACACTAGGCTGAAAAACACTGAGCATTAAAGACCATGACCCAGTCCCTCAGTCCCATTTAGCCCACATTAATCAAGCCAGGGTAAACCTTTTTGGGAATGTGTTTTGTTGATTGCATGACTGGGCTACAAATACACGTAGGGTGGAAAAAAAGGTAAAATACCTGAGCTGGTCATGACAGAAGCTTTGACATATATAGAAGAGCCCACCAAGTCTCGGATGTTGGAGTAAGCCCTCTTAAGCTCGTCCATAGTCAGAGTAGCATTCCCTTCTTTAAGCTGAAAAAGTATTATTAACATAAACACTCCTGTAAGTACTACTGGTTTAATAATATCCAAGTGGAGAGTTCATGAAACTACAACTAATTGCCCCCTAGAAGGTGCAGGAATTTGTCTCCGACTAATGATAAGGAAGGTAAGAGAGAAGTTGACAGTCACTATAAAAGAGTTGCAGAATGAAAGCAGCAGAGTCTGGAAGGAGTGCACTACCCCACAGTGAAGTATGAAGGTGTGAGTATCGTGATGTAGGGATGTTTCTCTCAAATGGTACTAGGACATTACACAACACTGGAAATGGAGTGATGTATGAGATATTAAAGGAGAGTTATCTCATCAGCCAGCAAGGGAAGATTCACATTTCAGCAAGACTGTGAGCTCAAACATACAGCCAAAAAAAGGTTCTCACATGGCATAACCTATCTGGAATCTTATTGAATAGTTATTGAAACCAGAGGGACTCTGGTTACCTCACAAGCTTTCTCTGCCAACAACTTTGCAACAAAGCGCTAATGTTATTAATTTACAGTGTCTGGATTCTTTTTTACATTATGTGTGTACATTTGCAGTGGATATAGGCGCTGACAGCAATAAAGAACATCAACAAAATTGTTTCCCGTTGTATTTGTTGAATTAAAATGACATTTGTAAATGTAGACAACCAATGGGGTGATCATTTCACATGGCTGATCAGGTAGACCAAATATAATCAAATTAACATATATGTGTGTCAGGGAGAAGACTTACCGTAAATCATGATCTAGTTATGATTTGTTATTTTTACATGTTGTGTTTTTGTGTTGATACTGGTTTTTCTTGTGTTGCCCTGCTTGTCTGAAGCTCTGCTTGTGTGCGTCTGCTGTCCTGGTGCTGGACATCTAGTCTACACCGAGGTGGCGATGGTGTGGCGCGGTTGGTGGGAGTTAAGATTCATCTGCTACCAGCTTGATAGTGAGTTTGGGCCACAAGTTAATTGAGGACTGTATAGATTGTCTCCCACATGTAATGTATCATCACTGCTTGTTTGGGATTTTACTGTTATTTTGGTTTGGATTACTTTGTGTGTTGTGGTGTTTTATTGTTTTGCTGTGGAGATAATGGCGGTTTCTCTTTGTTGTGTGTGTTGAGTGAATGTGTGTGAAGCCACCGCCTGGAGTGAAACGGTCTGATAGGTGAACCTGTGGCGGACCACGGCGATAATTCAGCCGCTTCTGAATTATCGCTGAAGCTGCCTGGACTGACCTCTCTGGTGCGGGTGTGAGTGTGTGCCCGTATGACTGTGAATGGTGTAAGAGTTGGAATTCTATAATAAATATTTATATTTTTATATCAGCAATTGTTGGGTTGGTTCTGTTGTGTTGCCCCCACCAAACTAAGAACTTGCTTAATTGGACGGAGCCCCAGCTCCTTAATTGGGCAGTGTAGTCAGCGATCACTGCCTGGTGCCTTATATGTGTATACACTTCTTGACAGACCATTAAAAATGGCTAATGCCTGGCCAATGCTACAGGATTAACTACCAGACTTATCAAAACCATTAAATTAGGGTGACCAGACGTCCTCTTTTCCCGGACATGTCCTCTTTGTGAGACCTGGAAATTGCGTCCGGCCGGGGTTTTAGAATTGTCCGGGATTTTGAGCTGCCTAAACATTTGTCACGTCATGGGCATCTCTCATAAACTAGTTATTGTCCTACACGCCTATTCACTCGCGCTAGTGGATCTAAGAGATAAGAGAGCGAGGGTGGGGTGGGGGGGGGGGGTTGGGGTTGAGCGAGGTAGCAGTTTTGGGCTTCGATATCTGCCTGCACGTTCTCAGCCTACCGTCACTGGTTGTTCGTCTTAATCCTTAAAAAATATTAATTGGTCGGCATGCCCCCCCACCTCCTCTATTTCACAAGCTCAAATCTGGTCACCCTAGGTTGCAGGCTACTCAAATAATCAGTTGAACTGATCTTCTGACACTGATCATGTGACACTTTATTAGTATTTTGATTGGCCACCTTCCCGAAGTGGAGATGGTTGTGGTTTGAAGGTTCTCTGGTTTGATATGAAGGTGATTTGTGAAACAGACCCTGTTGCCTGCCTGCAGAGTTCGGCTCCACGATGAGGTTTTGTTCATTTTCACAGCTCATAGTAAGTTATACTAGGTCCTAATCTACATACACAAGTCTGCACTGCCTCAGTAAATTCAGTTCAGTTGAATGATAATTATATAGCACTGTTTACAACCAAAGTTGGCACAACGTAGCTTTGAGGAGTCCAGGTTCGAGCCCCTAGGGAGGAAAAACTCGCTAATGCTGGAGGAAGAAACCTCAGGAGGAACCAAGACTCAAAAGGGGAGTCCATCCTCGTCTGGTTGATGCCGATAAAGAGATGTATGCCATCTACTTAGTGAATGATAATTTAAGCGTGTTCGCACGATGCTAATTACTGCTACTTGCTCAAACCTGTACTTGCTAGCTAGATTACTTGCTGTCTAGATTAGGCTTGTGGGCTCACTGCAACATGCTTGATTCATTATGTTTGTGTAGAAGGAAAAATGGTTTTTAATGAATTATTTGTATTGTCAGTCACACTTCACTTACAGTGTGCCAGAGAAATTGTCCACCTCAGAAAGGTTCAAAAGTTCAGTTCGACCATTACCATGCTCAGACTCCTTGCACTCATTATCGGTGTTTTCTTGGATTTCCTCTTTCCTACTCTACCTCGTTCCCTGAAGAATGGAAAGAAAAACTTTTGAGCTGTTGCGACAGACTGGGTTGAATTTTCCCTCTCTGGGTTTGAGAAATGGCTTGTGGACTGAAGCTCAGCAGTCAGCTCTTTGCGTGATCGCTTTCATATGTGAGCAGCACAGGTTTTACCATCGTCTTGCTGGAATCTCAGTGCTGATAATGACCTCTGTGGCTCTGAGTGTGTGTCTGAGACGGTTATACTGATTGAAATAGAGCTGGAGTTCAGTGCTTACTAGACAAATGACTCTGACTCAGAATAACACAGTTGTTATTCTTGCTCTTTGTCAAAGTCACCCCAAGACAGGGCCAAGAGGTCACTGGAGGGTTCTAGATGGTCGGTTCTGATCCCTCTGTGGTTACCAGTGATGGAGTCCAGGAATTAACTAAGGAGGTCAAAGCCATCCACTTACAAGCACTTGCCTAGGGTCTTTGCCTCTGGCCTACACTGTATTTTACAACAGAATCAAACTCAACCCCATCTCACGAAGACCTGATATTGTCTTTGAGCCTTGAAAGTAGCAGATATCATCACTTAGGCCTCGTCCACACGGACATTTGAATCTTGGATAAATAAACACACTCTGAACGCCCTACGCGTTTTTGTTGCGTTTTGTAGCTGTGCCTGATTGACTTCAGTGAGGCGTTACATTCATGTTCGTCTGACGCTGTTTAACGCCAGCCTGCAGCCCAATGTGTAGTTCCGTGTATTTACCTGTGGGGGGCAGCAATTATTCGTGTTTACATGTGGGTTGTCTTGGTGGATAGTTCTGCAATAAAAATCATGGATCCTTATTCTTTGTTGACATTCTTGTTCTACTGAAAATCCTCCTGATAAGGCGTCATAGACAGGAAAGGAACAAACATCGCCGCCAATACTGGGTTCACCCTCTTACTGCACAACGTCAGGTCAAATGGAGGTTTTTTGTGATTTTAAAAAAGGCTTTAAAAAAACAAAACGAAAAACAGGAGAACACTCACAAGAACTCTGAACCGCGACTTCGTGGAGGAACACTGTATTCTTAGTAATTATTTGTATTAATAATAATAATAATAATAATAATAACAATAATTATAATAATAAAAACACACGCCCTGTGATGGGCTGGTGCCCCACCCAGGGTGAATCCCTGCCTCGCGCCCGTAGACCCCGAGAAAGCCCGTGTGGAAGCTGTGATTTGCTCCAATGAGCAGTAAAACAGTTGCCGTTCAGTCCACGCTCACCTGACGCCACGAACGCCAGAAAAACGCCTGATTCAGACGTCCATGTGGTCGAGGCCTTATACAAGTTTGGTGCCATTTCATCGGATGTTTTTCGGATCCTAAAGTTCCAATTATTTTACTTTTATTATAATTTAAATTTGATGAAAAGCTGTTGTTGTGTGGCCACTTTTCAAACCAAACTGATGCCGTGATGTTTAGCTTGCTGGCTAGCTAACTATCTAATAAGGCTAAATGCTAATTCATCTTGTCCTTTATTTTCTTGTAGTGTTTGATGTGATTATGTAGTACATTATATGCTGTTGAGACATTTGGTAACACAATAAGCTGTTCATGTTCAACAGCATTCGTGCTAACATTAGTTGGATAAATTCACATTATTCAAAGCGACCGTCCTGTTTAACTTCCTCATCCTCCTCAACAGACTGAAATCAATCAGTTGGTGAAATGTTGTTCGTCAGCCTAAACCTGTCTGGGGTTTTATAACTGCCTTTAGTTTAAAATACTACCTGCAAGCCTGGTGCACCAATTCTTCTTGGGTTTGATATGGTGGACTGAGTAGCACTGATCCTTATCAGGGTCTGAGAAATGTTGTCATATTTTACAGTGTCCAGTTTTTCTTCTGCTGCTTGGTGCCAGATGCACCCAGGAATCACCTCCCAGATTCCCATGAGGGAACACGACCCTTTGGCCTGCCCAGCCAGAGTGCAGCCCCGCTGGGGGCACAACAGTGGGCATGGAGGTCAGGGACAGCGAGCCTGAGAAAGAGGCGTGTCCAAGCAGGAGAACATTTTCAGTGTGAGAATAAAAATCTCATAAATTCTGTAAAAACCAAGGCCTCAATTTTACCCTTTATACACGTGAATAAGGTGATCCATCAAGATGTACCATGCACTTTATTTGAAGTGTTTTTGAAAATAAAAAAAAACTGCAGAAAACTTTTAATAAAGTAATAAATTAACAAAACACCATGAAATAAAAATAAACAATTTTCTAGGCTATATTTTGACAGAATTACAAATACAAGCAGTAAGCTACATTAGTCATGTCCAGTAAGCCTGAGCACCTCTTTGCATTGTAAAAGGTGAAATTTAAGATATGAATAATAAGACAAGATAGGATAGATATAATTTTAGTAATAGATATTCATCTGTAATATTCATCTCCCTCTTTATTGCCATTATTCCCTAATTTCACAACTTATCTCATCATTTATACTACTGTTGTTATATTAATAAGTACCAGAATTCCATCAGTAATATTACCGTCAGATATTTTACTGGTTTCAGATATTAATTGGTGTTTCCGAATGAGTAATGATAAGCGATAAGTTATAAATTTAGCAAGTTAAAATGAGCATTTATGTCATGACTATCAGGATTTTAATTCGCAGAGGCAGCAGTTGGCGTTCCCCTCTTTATTCACTGCCAGAACTCACCTAACAAACAGGCTTGGAGGTCCCGGTTCTGCTGGCTTTAGGATCACTTTTCAGTAGAAACTGCATTTCTGTGCATTTCAGGATAGCCCTTATAATTTATATATTTCATTACAAATTATTTACTTGTGATCATGTCTGTGGGCTCTCTTAAATGTGTCAAATTCAACTGTGAGTAATGCCAGTAAGATCCCAGCTACGAACACATACATTTACAAAACAAATCATTCGGTTTGGATGTTTTGGTCCTTTAACATAAAAAGGAGGGAATGTTAAAAAAACACGATGCTTTATGTCCTCAAAGCTGAAAGTCCTCTTTCCCAAGAGCCTTCTTCCTTGACCTTTTCACCTCGCTGCTATGAGACTTGTCAGTTCGGTATTTACACACAACAACCAAGGCCAAATGAAACGCGCGCAAACAGGCATTAAAGTATCAGATGCTGCATCGGATCATGGACATGAATTAACTGAGCTGCTTTGCAGTATTTTGCTTCATTCCAGTGCTGAGAAACAGGGATTCTGTGACAGACTGACCCGGGATCAGACAGCAACAATGAATGGAGGAGAACAGCCTCAATTTGGGTATTTCCAATGGCGTCAATCCAGTTCCAGAAACAAGTTTTGCCATTGCCACTTACCCTCCTTCCCTTTACATGGGAAAAAGCATGATGTCGGTAAAACCAACATCAGGCTGACTTAGCACTGAGGAACTGTGGCTGCAAGGCATTGTCTTTCATTGACCAATGCTCCAGCTTCATAAAAATAACAAATGTACACTCTTGCTATGTGGTTTTCCTGAAGCGTTGGGGACAATAAGGAGATACATTCTCTTAGTTGGAATCAAGCCACTTGGGATGTCCCGGGAGATGCTATGCATGGAATATTACGGGGAATTCCACTGTTTTTTTTCTGCATAATTCAAACATTGAGATGTAAACAGTCATACAAAGTGGTTTGATGTGAAATGTTTTTGTAGAGAAACACTGATGCGGGTTTCTTTACAGTGGGAGTGAATAGAACCAGGGGTGGCATGTATGGCCACTTTATTTACTATGTAAACCTACCAGTGACCTTGTCTCCTGAGTATTTGAATGTAATGTGTTATGATGAATGTAATGTATTATTATTTGAATGTAATGTGTAATGTGTTATTATTATTAACTCACAATGCATTGTACCTCTCCACCATTCATGTAATTTGCATTTAGGCCAAAACATTTTGAAAACTTTCAAAAACAATATCTCTATCATCAGGCGGCCTATTTTGTACCACTGTATTATAAAGGTTTCTGTACGGGAACCTTTAGAAACAGATGCTTCACCTCTACTGTGAACGAGTTGAACTCTAGAAAGGATCATTTCACACGAAACTACAGTGTTACTTACTTTACTGTGCATCTAAACCATGTGACACTTTCCTCAACTGTGTTTGACACACTTATCATCAAATCGACTTCGAATGGCCCTGTAAAAACTCAAGCAACATTGAATTTTAATTTCATTTAATTTAGATTTATTTTCCCCCTTATATACTTTCCCATTATCTTACATGGACATTTTAACCCTTAGCATAGTTATTAAATTTTGCTGCTTTAAATGTTTCTGCTCATCTATTTTTTAAATGTTCTTTGTAATTGTTAAAAAATCAGGATGTAAGTAAAATTATACAGCAAATATGTGGAGAAAAGTGTGAGTGATGGATTTTTGGGTAACTGTTGACATCTGTTGTTCGTTAGAAACCTTCATGGTGCGAAAGTGAAGAAGCAAAATTTGGACACCAAACATGTCTTGCCTTGCCTCCATCTGGGATAAGCGGAAAACTGTGTAAACTTGATTTTTTGTTAAACTACTCCTTTAAATAACCACCTGAGTAGACGAAGTGGAAAGCCTCTAATTTGCAAGTCACCTTAACTGATGTTGACCATCACACGTGCTCAATCAAGAAGTCGTGTGTGGTGGTTTGCTCTGAGGAACGCAGTAAAATGTCAGTTCTCCTCACCAAACATTCCCTGGTAAAACAAAATGAGTGAAGTAGTCAATCTATAAAACTTTTACAACACAGCTCCTAAAATATCAATGATTTCTCAAAGTAAAGACCTTAGTAAATCTGACAGCTGTGCCCATATACATTTCTGAGCTTGCTGATGATTGGGCGGGTCTGAGAGAAAAAGTGAGCGAGAGAAAGAACGAGCAAGAGAAAGCGACTGAAGGTTCACACGGGATGCAGTGATTTAGCATCCGTCACCTTAAACTAAGACTAACCAGACGGCACAAAAGAGCAGCTAATTTTACCCCTCGTGTAATTACGGCCCTGGCTTTGACCCCTGTGCGGCCGCTTCTGAACGTAATTACATGTTCAAGATGAGCCCAAATCCGCAGAATCCGAAACCCATTGTAGTTTTAAGCCACCGGAGGGCCTACAATTGTAATTCGCCATGGGGTTTGGGATCCCAAAGGGAAGCGCGAGAGGAAAGTCCACAAATAGAAGGGCCAGTGGAAATAGTGCTTGTTTGTTCTTTCGGTGTCCAAGTTCCAATGCGCAAATTACACATGTGCCAAGATCAGTAACAGGCCTACAAAAGACTTGTCATGTTACCCAGAGACTTGCAGTGCTGGGTTTTTCAATTTCACCGAGCAGATTAGCTCCGTTCCCATTGTAGAAATCAAAGAATTATCCTAAGCTGTGTCTGGGAATCGGCTCTACTACAAGGCATGTTGGAACTGAACTTCACAGGGCTCATGCATTCGATCATCTTTCCATCTTTTCTACACTGTGGAACCTGAGCTTTGCCATTTCGTCTCTCTGTATTCTTGTATTTGGTTAAGATGACGGTAAAGTTCACTTTGTCTTTGACTTTGAGAAGAAGTGGTCTCGAGCAAGAGATGTCGATTTCTCCAACCCGACACATGGCTTGAGTTTACTGTGCCTCATTCAAAGTCTGTAATCAACACTCTGCCGGGACGTGACCGAACACATACCTGGTCCAGATCCAGTCCACTCAGGCAGCCAATTAGCTTGCCATGGATTTTGTTCCCAAACTAGAGGGGGAAAAGAGTACTCTTGGCGGGTGATAGTTAATAAATCAGATCCAGGGTGCTCCACCCTGCAGACTTTTTCTGTCTGGAATCGGAGGTGCAGGATAAGCGAGTTGTGTGATTTAGTGAAGGGCGTCCCACTGCAGACTGTCCAACATTAACATGAACCAAATGCAACCTGAGCCCACCCAGGATGAGAGCCAACAGGAGATCCAGGAGGCTACTCAGTGGTTTGTTACAATGTTCCATTAGGCCATTCTAAGACTTGGCCACATGCTTTGATAATTAAACCAACACTCCTCAGGAATGCAGTGAAATAAATAGTTTGGTTGGTTGTACATAAAAATCCTAAAAGCATTTTTCCCACTCTTTTGCAGCAGCTCTAGGTGAGATCTCCCTAAACTATTCATCTAGCATTTCCTGTCAATACTAAAAAAACACTAATATCATTTGAAAACTAGACAAGGATATATAGTATCCCAGGTGTAACTAGGGTCATTATATCCCAGGTTATTGCTAGAGCGGTCCTAGGACATTATTGAGGTATTCCAAGTGGTTGCTCGAGTGTTGCTGACTTGCTGTGGTATCTCTGGGTGTTCCTAAGTGGTTGCTGTGGTGTCCAAGGTGGTTGCTGGGGTGTTGCTAGGTGGAAACTATGGTATGTCATATCACTGACAGGGTATTGGTGGTGTATTCATGTCATTCAGAGTCATTTTGCCTGCCATTCATTCCTATAGGAAAATTTGAAAACAACCTAGAAAAATGCATCTCCTGAAGAAGATGTAAATTGCTCGCGAAATTCCCTTGTTGCTGTGGTATCTCAGGTGTTGCTAGGTAGCTGTCATGGTATCCCAAATTACTGCTAGAGTGGCCCTAGATCATATTACAGTGTCCCAGGTGGATGCTGTGGTGTTGCTTACTGATTGGTATGGTAACTCTGCTAGGGTGTTCCTAGGTGGTCTCTGTGGGGTCCCATGTGGTTGTTAGGGTGTTGCTAGGTTGAAGCTATAGTAGCTCACATCATTGATAAGGTGTCTGTAGTGTACTGTGGGATGCACAAACATTGCCCACTATTCATTCTCATGGGAAAAGAGTTGCTGCTCTTGATTAGACTGACCAATCCAATCACACGATCCAACCAGAAAAGACGTAGGTGAATATTGACCACTGGTTTCTGTTGGTAATGTTAACCTGCTGGCTATAGTGCAAAACTAAAGAAGCATAAGTTTGGTAGCTAAAACATGTCTTGGCTGATCAACTACATCTGAGATGAGAGTAAAATTTCATAAGATAGATTTGTTGCCAAATCCTCTGTCCTTCTTTTATTTTTACAAATTGTCCCACATTTGTAAGTGCGTTGGGTAACTTAAGCCAAATTTCAAGACGATCCACCATGAATGCTTCCCACCTCTTCTGTTGACTCTGGCATCAATAATTGTTTAACAGAGAACATCTTTAATGTCACATAGACAGAAGCAGAGAACATCTTTAATGTCACATAGACAGAAGTTTGTATTCAAGTGTGTTTGTCTCTGACTAGCATTGGGAAGACCTAGGAAAAATGTCTATTTGGCAAACTGTGAAATCTCCCTTTATGGCATAATGGATGGTCTTGGAGATATCCCTCAATTAGCCTCCCTCCACTTTACAGTACTAAGCCCAACCACTTCAAACACCCTGTCCTCAGGCTAGCATGCTAACGGCTGAGTAAAACCAACCTATACGCTTTATAACAGCCTCAGAAATCCCTCAGATCAGAGCCACGAGCTAGAGCCTGCCCTGATGTTCTCCAGCCTGCAAGCCATCATGAGAGGAAGGCGAAACCAGACGTCATATGGAGTCCATTCTACAAATAGCGAGAGTTAAACGGCTCACGGAATGGAGGTTAATTCTTTAAAATGAGCAACATCCTCCTAACCTCTGACCCTCAACTCCACTTGGTGACCTGCATGTGGCAATGAACGGAGCCAATCATGGTGCAGCCACTACGGTGGGGATGGGGGCTAATGGAAAACAGGCCGAGCAACAGCACTCACATGAACGCAAATACTTTTATGACATAGATCTTAGCCTCACAAAAAACGAATAATGACTACGCCTACGCCCACACAGCTCAAGCGAGCCACCTGGCCAGAGGGAAAGCTCGATTTATGATGTTGTGGAGCTGTTGTTGTTGTTTAGCTGGGTGTTTATGATTAGCTGTGTGAGGCCTGAGCAGAAACCTGGGGTTTCTTTGGTCCCATTATGGTCGGATCACATCCCTGTGGGAAGAGGTCAGTGGAAATTGACCGTCTTTATCTGATGTCATTGGGTGAATCTGGACATTTTTTGGAAGTATTTTCCCTGACTTAAGTGGAATGTCCTCGTGGTTGCTCACCACAGTCATTTTAGTCTGTATTTTAGGTCGTTCACTATGTTTAAGTCATGTCTATAATGGGGCATTCACTTGGTAGACATGGTGTAACATGCCTGACTGACTAACAGTTTGTGTGTGGTATCTAAGAGCCTTAGCCACTTCATAAGGCTCATATCCAGACAGCATCCAGATATGATTTATCCACATTCCATTTACAATTGGCCCCAGAAATGCCTGGTTAGGTTTTTTCTGAACCAAAGGATAATCGGTCCAATTTTAAGACCGATTCATCCCTCCCACCAATCATAAAAATGTGTCAACCCAGATTATCCTGTGGTGTGGGGTGTGTACAATCATGGCTGGACCTAGAGATGGGCAGCAAGCATTGGCCTCCAAATGAAAGATTGTTGTTCCAGCCAGAAGCATCTGTAGCTACACTGTTTGGAATCCTACAGGTCAATCACTTTCTTGGAAATTTTGCCAGTTTAGCACTGCAGCTGTGAGGCTAATGCAGCAAACACTAGAAGTCAATGGTCAGCCAAACTGACCTCTAGTGTTTATCTACATAGGCCTCTTTGTGTAAATTAGATTTTTTGCCATACTGTTCCTTTAATATCTATTATTTATTACACAATATACTCAGTTTAAAATGCATAACAGCATTTATCCAGTAAACCCAGGTTTCTTTCCTCTCTCCCTTATGCACACACACACACACACACACACACACACACACACACACACACACACACACACACACAATTCTGACTCCAAAGAAACTTGAGAGAATTCATCAACACTGATGGCTCAAATAAAACCAAACCAAATAGCTACCACACACACACACACACACACACACACACACACACACACACACACTTAGAGGTTCCAGACAGAAAAACCGACCGAACAAACAGAAAAGCAGACAGACAGCAACTAAACCAAGTCGACAACTGCAGTCAGTTAGCAAACACACTATGAACTTTCAGTGCACACACACACACCACACACACACACACACACACCACACACACACACACACACACACACACACACACACACACCACACACACACACACACACACATATACACAGACACATACTCTGTTTCCAACACTGCAATAACAGCTATAGCACATATTTTTTAGTATGAACACACGAACAGCTGCGCAATCCAATGATCCCATCTGCAATGAGGTTCTTGGCTCTGGTTTAATTAAAGGTCAGAAATCCCACACTCCTCGTAGTAATGCTGGGGCCGGATCGTTTATTTGATCCTGAGATCATTTCAGCCTGTATTGCCGCGAAGACTGCGTTGCTCTGGTTTAATCTTTCCTAAGCAAGCAGCTGAGGAACGCAAGCCAAACCTCAGAACAAGTGCTTCCTTTAACTAGTCATTTTTATTTACATTTGTTTTATTAAACTGTATGTATTTGATGCTGAAAAATGTAGCAAAATGTGGATAGGAAAACAACATAATAGGTCTAATTGTAGGTAAAAAAAAAAAAATCTTAATTATTGAAAGGTAACTCTTCTGTTTTTCCTATATTTAAAGTTTTTGAAGGTTTTATCAACCAAAAAACTGGTTGAAAAACAAATCTCCTTTGTGTCCTACTAAGTAATCCTACTAAGTTTGCATGTTCTCCACGGGTTTCCGCCGGGAGCTCTGGTTTCTAAAGAGTCCAAAGAGGGGCACATCAGGTGGACTGGAGATGCTGAATTGCCCCGAGGTGTGACTAGTTTTGTCTGTGTATCTGCCCTGTGATGGACCAGATCCTGTACAGAGTGTTTCTCTGCGATTTTGCTCTATAAGTGCTACTGACCCTGGCTGGGATAATGGAAATAAATGGAACGATGCCTTTCCTCAAAATAGACTATTGTTATCAAAAAATAGATGAGGATACACTCACCATGAGGTGAGCTGTAGGACTATTCCTCTAGCTTTCAGGTCTATAAGGATATCAGTGTTTCAGTTTCAGTTTGTGTTTTTGATCTGCTGTGAGCCCCTGATATTGCGTTCAAATATGTTACAAAGAAAACGGTGGGGATTGATCAATTGTGTCTTTGCAGTCTGACTTGACGACCTTAAGGTTTTGCAATGAGATGCTTTATGCAAGAACATTTACACACAGCAGCACTAAATAGGAACTATTTTTCTTGGCAGAGTGTAAATAAACGGTCTTGTCAATGTGCTTAAGTGGTGATATTTCAAAATCCATCCATCTATTCACCCATCCAACTATCCATCCATCTGAGCTACTTATCCTTACCAGAGTCGTTGAGGGGTGCTGGAGTCAGTGTACACAGGGCGAACGGTCGAGAAACACCCTAGACAGGTCACCAATATTCAAGATTCTTTATTAGTCATATACACAGTTATACAAGTACAACAAGGAGTGAAACGAGCACCTGAAATGTCCATGAGACTGTGCAATGTAGTTACAATAAAATAATAAACATAACAAGTATAACCAGGATCTGAAGTGTGCAAATGTAACAGAATAGAGTATAATACAGTACAATAAAGTCTGATATAATCTCAATGCTGTGCTTTACTCTTATCATGCAGCCCTCGTCCACAATCCTCAGCCCAGATAAAGCATGTTCAACTTCTCTCCTTCTGCAGTCGCGACACGCGCCTATTAAGCTCACCACATGCGCCGGCTCTGCGTCCATCCAGAAACCGACTCATCAAGACATCAGCCACACTCATAATGATTTCATGTATGTGGTCGGAGTGCTGCCCGAACCCTAGGAGCCGCAGGGAGGCGCAGCAGCGCCGCAAATAGATGTGCACCAAAATAGCCTAAACCCAGGCCACTGCTGACCATAGACTGCAGTGGCTTGAAGATGGAAACTGTGAAGCTTCTCCAAGGCCTGCGTTTCGTATAGAAGACTGGCGCCAGGTTGTTGTGTGAGTGCAGACTGGGTCCTCTGGCCACTAAAACAGGCCTTGTGATGGAACGGATACCGAGAAAGTACTGGGTAACATCACTGGGCATCCAGTAAAACATTCTGTGTAACCAGTTACAAGGATGAACTGGGACTTTTATGAAGACTTGGCCAATGAGGTTATTTCATTTGCCCAACAGAAATTCACCCAAAAAGAGAACAAATATATATATATATATCTTTATTTGTCACATACACAGTTATACAGGTACATCGTGCAGTGAAATGCACCCAAATCTCACCTAAGGCTGTGCAAAATTCCAAACTAGATAACCTAGTCTTAAGATTGCTTAAAGAGAGATAGGAAAAAAAGATAAGAAGAAGAAATACACTAAAAATAAAATAATATAAAAATATTCTGTGTAATAAAAGAAATATATATGGAGAGAAACAAAAAACTGTGCATGGGTGAGGTAGATGAGAAGTGAAATTACCATATTGGACAAATGTACATTGTGCAAATAGACATACTGTGCAAGACAGACAGACATATTGTACATCTGAATGTATACTCTACGTGTGCAATGGTATATGCATGATAAAGTGCAGGGTGCCATATTTTGATCAAAACAGACGGGTATAGATGTGGAATATAGAATATACTCTATATATATATATATATGTGTGTCCTGGTTGAGAAGTCTTACAGCCTGAGGACAGAAGCTCCTGCCGAGTCTCTGGCGTCTCTCCTCAGCAAGCGTCAACAATTTTTGTAATGAAATATAGTGACCCTTGGCGGGCTGTGAAGGTGCTGCAATTTTTACATTAATATCAAATGTTTTAATTAAGTTTAAAATTACCTGAAAATACTTTTGCTTCTCATCTTTTGTTTGGTTTGTTTTTTTTAACTAATCTGAACTATAACAGCTTCCACTCTCCTGGGACAGTTTTCCACAATATTTTAAGAATGTGTGTGATTTTGAAAGGTCTGGTACTGATGTTGGAGAAGGTCTGACTCACAATTAATCCCAAAGGTGTTCATTTGGGTTGAGGTCAAAGCTAACATCCTCAGCTCATTATGCCTCCTCCACCAAACTTTCCTGGTGGCACTACGAATTCCATTAGGTAGCGTTCTTCAGGCATCCTACGATGCTTGGTGGATCCCATTGTGATCTTAAGCTTGTGTGCAGCTGCTTGACCATGAAAACCCAATTCATGAAGCTCCTTGTTCACAGTTTCTTCCAGAGGTAGACTGAAACTCTGTATAGAGTCTTGCAGTAGAGGATACCCTCTACAGTCTACAACATTCCATGGCCCTGTTAGCTTGGGTGGTCTACAACTTCATGGTTGAGCTATTGTTGTTCCTAGATGCTTTCATCTCATAAGACTAGTGATTTCTGTTGGCTGGGGAAGACCTAACAGGGCAAAGATTTCACAAAAATGTGGCCACAGAGTGCAGAACAATGATCAGTTTTACATTTTGTAAACTTAATACTTGAAGTTCGAAAATATCAATAGGGCAGTGACAATACTTATATTTTTAATACTTTTTTTTTTTACAGCGTGCTCTGTTATTTTAGCCTCTTTTAAGGCAGTTATAAAGTGAAATGCAGAGATACACTATAGGGACAAAAGTATTGGGACACTTCTCTTAATTATTGAATTCAGATGGCCCCTTACTTCCAGTGAAAGAAAATCTTAATGCCTTAACATACCAAGACATTTTGGACAGCACCATGCTTCCAACTCTGTGGACACAGTTTGGGGAAGAACCTTTTTTTATTCCAGCATGACTGTGTCTCAGTGCACAAACCGGCTCCATAAAGACATGCTGGAGGAGTTCAGTGTGGAAGAACTTGACTGGTCCACACAGAGTCCTGACCTCAACCACATCCAGCACCTTTGGGAAGAACTGGAACAGAGATTGTGATCCAGACCTTCTCGTCCAACATCGGTGTCTGACCTCAGAAATGCTACAGAATGAATGGACACAAATTCCCACAGAAACTCCACAATCTTGTAGAAAGTCTTCCAAGAAGAGCGGAAGCTGTTATAGCTGCAAAGGGGGACCGACTCTATATTAATGTATTTAAATGCAATGTCATTAAAGTCCCTGCTGGTGTAATGGTCAGGTGTCCCCATACTTTCGTCCATATAGTGTATTTCAATACTGACTCATCTCAATAATCATCTCCAGAATTTATAACTTATATAGTTAAAGGGCCTGTGTACTGTATTTATCTTGTAGTTTATTTCTTTCCCTGAGATCCACTGAGATCCAGTCTTAATATTTTTACACGACCCTTTTCAATGCTCTATTTATTTGTTAATCAAATAGGCTGTTGTAGTAACTTTGCCTTTAAGACTGATGTATGTAAATAATGTCTGTTCTGATGGTGCCACCCTGTACTGCATCTCTGTTTCTAACTTCTATGTGAATGGGTGGGGCTAAATCACCACGGAATGAACAGATAGATAAAAGTGGATGTGGTTCTGACATCACAAAAACCAATTAATTCAAAACGGGCTGTTTTGCAGTCTAGTTTCCATGGGCTCCATAGAAAGGCAGAGTGAAGGGTACGATTTGAAACTGTTACATATATCATGTCCATGACATTTAAAAAAGAGGATTTTTTTTTGGTGATATGGGTCCTTTAACAACTGTTAGGGTTTCTATGAGTGGGACAACTTTGCAGATAATGTTTGCAGATAAAATTTCCGTCGAGAGTCTCTCAAGAACCCTGTAAACCAGTATTACACTTTATTTAAACATTCTTGTGAGGAAAATCCTATTAAGTTTAAGTTGCACAATCTAATACACCGATTACTGTCCACTTATTATAAAAATTAACTGAATGCAAATATAACAGACTCAGGCATGATGAGAATACCACAGGCGCCAAAAGACCCACAGGTACTAACTAACCTACCAAGTCACACCAACCCCAAAGATGGTGTTTTATTAAAAGTCCACTTGGAGACACTACAAAATACTGGCGGTTTTCTAATAACCTTTACTAATAAAGTACATTAACAGGAAAGAGACTAATGTCAGTTCTGAACTCTACAGGAGGTCTGATGTCCACATGCACGAGATTGGGCAGCGGGTTGAACAGAAAGGAAATTTTGAAATGCGCAGAGAGCAACATCAAACCGCAACTTTATCAAAGGAAACATCTTTTTATCAGGGAAGTTGTGTGAGAATGACTTGGGTGCAAAATAAACATGAAACACATGAGCTGCATCAAGAGCCCTCTCTGGTGGTGGAGACCAAATACTGCACCAAAAAAGACACAATGTTCCTCAAGACGGAGTTGGTAGCTGTAATTAATGCCGTTTATTAAAGACAGCTGATGAGTATAAAGGAGGTCACTCACAGTCCAGCGGGCAGGACGTCCACCTGAAGCTCGAAGCAGAACTGAAGGGCTTCGGCCAAGAAGCAGTCTAGTAATCCACAGAGAACCCAGGTTCCAAACAGGAAGGACTGACAAGAACAGAAAAGGTCATTTTGTTTTGACAGACAAAAACTAAAAGACAAAACTGCTTCTGGTGCAATTGCACTTTATGTACACTTTTGGTATATGATATTGTGTATTCTTTGTATTTTCTGCACATAAGATCTAGATTGTATATCATTTATATACATACACACAAGCATATACACATATATACATTTATAAATAGTAAAAACATGTTATAAGTACGAATATTTCTACACATATATTAATATTTCTCTTTGCATTTTAAAATATAAATCCATATCGCATATTATTGCAGACTGTATGTTATTGTATATGATATTGTTCAGTATATTGTTCATTGTATCTTTACATATTATTGCTGTTTTTACTGTTGCGCTTGAGAGACCGGAACCAAACTCCTTGTATTTGTTCACATACTCAGCCAATAAACACGATTCTGATTCTGATAAGGGACAGGGAGAGTAATGTAGGTCAGCAAGGTTTAATCGATGTCAAAAAAAAAAAAAGATTGTGGAGGTACTTTCCTTCAAGACTGATCTCACATCAGGTTTAGTCTATCCAGTTTACTTTATAATATGTATTTATCCATGCTTCAGCCACAAATGCCTTCCTTCATAACAACTGCTCCTAAGTTAGATGAGTTTGACAGGGTTTTGCCAAAATCACATTCAATCTAATGAGAAACTCTAGCGCACAGCATTGGTTTTATAAAAAGAAAAAGAAAGTGTTGAATATGTAAAAAATATTTCCAGTCAAATCATCGTTGGCTGATTTTCTGAGCCAAAATAAGCACAGAATAGGATACGGTCTATTATTTTGAAGCAAATTTTAGAGCACAGTTTAATAGCAGAGTTTAACATACCAAAGCAAAAATAGGTCACATTTTTTTCCAATGTAAATAAAGTCTAACAAGCACTGTTGATCTGACACTCAAGCTCATCCACACGCTGGTCAGCTCTACTGATATGTTTAAGGAGGCCGTGGGCTACAGATCAGACAAAATCAGGGCAAGCAGACGGGAAAGGAAGCTCTATTCAGTTATTGGGACGCAGCCCGAGTCGTAGGAGTTTTGGAAGTATCGGCGCATTCTGACGCCTCCGTTCCTCAGCATAGTGGGAGAGGAACTGGATATTGGTAAAAACATGTAAAAAGTTCCGTTTGCAGGTTAAAACCAGATCTACCATCTCAGAAAACCATCTCGCAAAGGAAACAACACTCAAAACTGTCTACACATCAAGGCTGAAAATGGAGTTTCTGAAAATCTTTATTCTCGAAGACCTTTTCCCAAAAGGTCAGTGTTTTGGGACCTAAAACACTGTTTGGGTGTAGATGAGGCCAACACGCTTTTTGAAGAGCTACGCTTTTAAAAAACAGCTGTGTCTGTGTGGACAAGGCCTAAGCCATACCCAAAATAAAGACTGCTGTCGTTTCTAAAATAGTTCTTTTTTGCTGTTGTTCACATTCTGTAAATCTTGTCCAACTTCATAACAGTGGATTTGAAAGAATGTACATTACCAGTCAAAAATTTGGACACCCCTTTTATTTTCTTAGTTTTTATTATTTTCTACATTGTAGATTAATATTGAAAACAAACAAAATGATGAAGGAACACATGGAATTATGCAGT
>JBBJLS010000041.1:14231053-14244773 GCA_037577275.1 Bryconaethiops microstoma | reverse complement strand
GGAACCCAGTGGTGGTGCTGAAGGTAGGATTCGAACCCATGACCTCTTGGTCCAGAGGCAAGTATCCTACCACTAGGTCACCACCACCCCAAACATCTTTACTGACTCTTACGTCTGACGTACTGAAGACTTTCACTCGGCAGGGACTGTTTTTAATAACAACATAAACAGGAGTGACAAAGGAAAACATGGCAAGTGCATCAATACAGTTCAAAACGGGATGAAAGTGCACGATCAGCGACTTAAAATGAGCTGAACTCACTTTAATTTACCCTGAAAATACTCCAAACCCCTTCGTTTGAATTAAGTGGCCGTTCATTTCTGAAAGTGACCCCTAAATTAAACCTTAAAATTAGATTTAAGGCCTGAGTGTGAAATCCCTTAATCTTAAATTTAAGGCGTTAATTCAGGAGGTTCTATTATTTAAGGAGCAAATTTGAAAAAGGAGAAAATTCAGTAGTTTTACCCCTTAATCACCTTAATCTGTGCACTTTTCCCTTAATGTTCCTTAATTTCCTGGAAAAATTAAGGGTTTGGTTTCGTGGTGAATATGTTAAGGGGAAACAGAAGTGCGACTGTTTATCAGGTGACAAACTGTCGTGATGAAACTTTGATGAATTTTAAAGCAGGGGTGCAGTGTATGACCTCCTTATTATACAGACGAATGCACAAGTGGTGCAAGAGCCGTAGGTACTGGTCTACAGACACATGGAGCCGTGATCTGGACTGGAGTGGGCGAGTGCATGTGTGACCTACACTGAGAGAATAGCCTGAATGCTCGACCCCTGTAAACAGGGTCTGGTGGCTCTGTTACAGTTACAACTCTGTTACAGTTACAACTCTGTTACAGTTACAACTCTGTTACAGTTACAACTCTGTTACAGTTTAGCTCTGTTAGTTATAACTGTTAGTTATAACTGTTATAGTTATAACTCATAGTTTAGCTCTGTTAGTTATAACTGTTAGTTATAACTCTGTTATAGTTATAACTCATAGTTTAGCTCTGTTAGTTATAACTGTTACAGTTGAGCCGTTATAGTTAGAGCTCTTAGTTATAGCTGTTAGTTATAACTGTTATAGTTTAGCTCTGTTATAGTTTAACTCTGTTAGTTATAACTTATAGTTATAACTGTTATAGATTAGCTCTGTTAGTTATAACTCTGTTATAGTTATAACTCTGTTGTAGTTTAGCTCCGTTGTGGTTATAACTGTTATAGTTGAGCTGTTATAGTTATAACTGTTAGTTATAGCTCCAATATAGTTTAGCTCTGTTATAGTTATAACTTAGTTATAACTGTTAGTTATAGCTCTGTTAGTTATAGCTCTGTTATAGTTATAACTGTTATTGTTTAGCTCTGTTATAGTTTAGCTCTGTTGTAGTTATAACTGTTATAACTTAGTTATAACTGTTATAGTTTAGCTCTGTTATAGTTTGTCTGTTATAGTTATAACCCTGTTATAGTTATAACCCTGTTATAACTGTTATAGTTATAACTCTGTTATAGCTCTGATATATAGTTCTGATAGTTATAACTGTTATAGTGTAGCTCTGTTATAGTTATAATTCATTTATAACTGTTAGTTATAACTGTTAGTTATAACTCTGTTATAGTTATAACTCTGTTGTAGTTATAACTCTGTTGTAGTTATAACTGTTATAGTTGAGCTGTTATAGTTAGAGCTCTGTTATAGTTATAACTGTTAGTTATAGCTCCAATATAGTTTAGCTCTGTTATAGTTAAGCTCTGTTAGTTATAACTGTTATAGTTTAGCTCTGTTATAGTTATAACTTAGTTATAACTGTTATGGTTTAGGTCTGTTAGAGTTTAGGTCTGCTGGGATAGTTTGGGTCCATTAACCCCCTTAGACTGATGAGTGTGTTACATTCAGCTTATTATTAAATATTTCTATTCTAATGCTCGATCTCTCGCAGGATGACGAGGGGTCACTTACTGGTTTGAGGATTTTGAAAATGATGTAAATGGTAATTTATGACCGTTGCAGTCACCAGATCTCGGCCATGTGGAAAACCTTTGGGAAAGTTAAAATTTTGTATCATCAAAACAAAAACGGAGTGAAAATCTTTCGATTGTTCCACTGCTCCAGTACAGATCTAGAGACGTATAGAATCTACGCCACTAAAGTTGTTTCCTAATCAGTTTCACTGATTAGAGACCGATGCCCGTCTCTGACGACTCACCCGACTGTTTTGTGTGTCTCCATCAGCACAGTGCCGTCCGCTCCCGGCACCGGCATGGAGTTATAGCGCACGTTGACCTGGTTCCGCCTCAGCAGCACCTCCCGGCCGATCTTTAGACCCTCATAGAACGCAGCCAACAGGAACACGCCGACACAGGCGCCCACCATCTCTACAGGACAGTCAGAGAGTCTTTCTCCATTAAAGTCAGCTTTCAGAATTCACTGTAAAAGCTTCACATGTGAACACCGTCCTGGACTCTTGGCTGGAGTCCAGTCTAATCCCCTCGACAGGAGAATTCAGTTCCCCCTGTTGGAGCCTCTCCTCACCCCACAGTAATAATGTTCTATACCGTGTTTCACAAAGTGATTCCCACTCCTGCACAGTGGCACCAGGTCAGATCATCTGGTCAGTGCCGATATTCCTCACCTTCACACTGCGTGCTGCTGAAGCCTTGACACCAAATACACTCTGTACTGAAGCTAAATTCATTGTTGCTTATACACTCGTTCAACATGGGAAAAGTTAACCGCCTACATGGCAGCCAATCAGAAAGGAGTTCATTTACAAACACGGCCTGTTTAGTTCCGTGGGATAAACAGGTTGGAAAATGGGTCGTGCCAGAATGAATGATGATGAACGAGAAATTATTTTTTTAAAGTGTAAAGAGACCATTCAGTTATATATGATCACAGCACACAGTGTGAACAGCACGAAATTCTTCCTCTGCATTTAACACATTTAACACATTTAACACATTTAACCCCTTAAACTCATTAAACCCATTTAACACATTTAACTCATTTAACCCATTTAACCCATTTAACACATTTAACCCATTTAACACATTTAACACATTTAACCCATTTAACCCATTTAACACATTTAACCCATTTAACCCATTTAACCCATTTAACCCATTTAACTCATTTAACACATTTAACACATTTAACCCATTTAACACATTTAACCCATTTAACACATTTAACCCATTTAACCCATTTAACCCATTTAACCCATTTACCAAGTGAAGCACCTGGCAGCCAGGAACACAGCGCCCGGGGAGCAGTGTGTGGGGGAGCAGTGTGTGGGAACGGTACCTTGCTCAAGGGTACCTCAATGGTGCCATTAGCAGTCCTGGGATTCGAGCCCATGACCTTCTTATTGCAGGGGCAACTCCCTAAACACCAGAGTACCAGCTGCCCCAGTTGGCCAACATCACCGTGATGGGAGGAGAGGGAAAGTCATCCCACCTACTCAGAGACATTAGACTCATTACGCTCTCTTAGACTCCCAGCCACAGAATGACAAAGCTCAGGTGTGAACAACTCCATCATCGCACCACCTATGCCCACATCACGAAAGAGGCTCAAGGCTATCGTGAGACATTAAGCTGGCTAAAGTGAGACAGGCATGTCTGTAACCTGATCGGACATGATCAGTGTGCTCAGACAAGCTTCAAGCTTGTCATTATTGACTCAAAACCACACAAATAAACCTCTCCCTCATAAAAGATCATGCTGAGGGTGTTCAGCCTTAAGGGCGAACACAGAGATACGTATCAGGTGTTTGAAAGAATCCGACCGAAGGAGGCCTGAGTGGGCTGTCGTATACTGTAGTTATTACAGGCTAGTGCCTACCTTAGACATAGTGCTTGGCGCAGCCCTGGGGACTAATGGAACTCTACAGTCTATTTGTTGAGTCTGGTAGAGGAGATTATGAATGCTTGAGGAGTTTTGAATGCTTGCAGGTTCTGGCTGTACTTAAACACCATGGCTGGTGATCTGGACGCAGATTACGGCTACTCTTAGAAGAAGAAGGGATTTGCAACGGAGAATCTCCACCGAACAGAGCAGATTAGTGCAACGGACACACAAACCCTGTGCTGATGACAAATCAATAGCGATGGTGACGACAACCTACCCAGTCATCCTAATCATACCCGCAACGTTAGGGGAGGGAGATTTGGCAAAAGCATCACGATACTTCTATTTCAGATCATATTCATTCATCACGATACCTCATATTTGAAAAAATATTAACAAAGTCTATGTATACACCTGATTTATAGTTAACGTTTTAAACACTGCGCTGCAGTACATAAAGTTAATCAAGCCTGAGGATGCCCTCTCTGCAATGCCTGTGATGCAATGGATCACAACAACATTTTGCCGTTTAGCCCCGTTCAACACAACATACTGGCATCTTTGGGCATATTGAAATGGCATAAGATTGCGTAACATGCTCGAACAGTTCAAAGTTCGATTAATCACTTCCATTGTAGTCTGTCCGCCAGCCTCCAACGGCACAAGTCCAACCCATGAACGTGCCGATCCAACCAAAACAGAGCAGCAGACGGTCTGGCTGGACACAAATAGAATGAAGTGGCATGTTGGTGGAGATCCACCAGGCCTGGCATGGTGAGTAAGCACCAGCACTAATGCAGAACCGCTCTTCAGCACAGTCAGCCACCCGAGCCCGTCTAGAGGGGCTACATGCCCCTGTTGTTGCCCCCGGAAACCACCCCCGCATGTAAGGGGAGGGTAGCTTCAATTCAGACCCGAGCAGCATAGCTTGCTCACCAAACCTTTCACACACTCGTTAGCAGACCCCAGAAACCCAGCGCCTGGGGCTCACACACACACGCTAGGAATTCAACATGAATAAAACATTACAGCGCTGGCATTCAGCCCCTCTCAGCTCATAAAGGCAGCATGACAACAGCATAATGGAGAGAGCCTCTTGACCTCCCTCAAGCACCAGCAGCTCCACAGATGCAGCTGTTTGCATTTCAATTACACGTCCAGAGGGGAAATCTGATCCGGGACGCGGGTCCTTATGGAGCTCCTGTTGCACTTTTCTTTATCAAGGTGCTCCAGAACGTTTGTGCCGCCTCTGGTGGAGAGGTGGGTCCCTTCGTTTACCTTCAAAACATGGCAGCTTCCCAAAACTATACAGCTACGATCAAGCAGCAGCCGATCGCCTGCACTGCGTGTGCAGAGTTTGATTCTTAACTTTGCTCTGGAGCTCTGAAGCTAAAGGCAATGGGATCACACACTCGCCTCAGAGTTGTAAAGTCATCTCACACAGAGGCTGAATTTCGGTCCGAGTTTAGAGATAACAGTATCCATAAATGTCGGTTTCTGTAATATCTGTGTCAGCGTTGCACAAAGTGGGGCCTACATTCATCATAAAATCCAGCTGCAAAGTTAAGGGTAGCTGGTATTTACAAAAAAATGAAAAAGATATCAACAGGAACATGTTTTTTTTATGCTCCAGCAGTGCCAGTATATTTTTCCACTATTTATTAGTGGTGGGCGATATGACAAAAATATCTCAGTATCATGATGCAGAAAATGCATCACCATATTTATTATTTTTGACATCTGTTAAGCACCACAGATTTCAAAGGATTATTAAAAACTATCAAAACAGAATAATACTCTCTTTGTAAAGAAACACAATGGGTCGATGTTATAACCACACTAACGATCCACGGCGTGCTTAGAAAAACATATTGTGACGTCAATTATCATGATAATCAAGGTAATCATATTATCCAGGCCTACTCTTATTATCCAGGCCTGCTCTTATTATCCAGGCCTGCTCTTATTATCCAGGCCTGCTCTTATTATCCAGGCCTGCTCTAAATTATACTTTTTTGTGTAATTCAGAAACTAAATATAGTATATTTTTTCAAATTTGATTTCAAACCTGGCTACCTTCTTCATTTATACATTGTTTAGTCTTTCTGGTCCTTGAATTACTACAAACCTTGGAACGCCATGTAACAAAATATATATATACTGGTATTTAATACATAGTGATAGCTCTTTGTTGTCATGCAATATCAGAAACCACATAAGTGAGTCTATTTGAGATTTCGTCACAGGGTTTGGGGTAAAATGGGTGATTATTAAGGCCTGCACAGTTTGGATCCATGTGTCCCTCGCTTGTTTGCCACATCATCCTTGCAGATCTAGGGCAAAACTGAAAAGGCGAACTTCAGGAACTTTGATGGTTCTACCATACTATACGCAGAACCTAAGACGGACTGGCCCGGCTCTTCTCTCTTCTTGACTTTTCTTGGCCATTTTCCTCCAGCGCTGGCTAATCTTGAATGACAGCGGAGTTCCCGCCAGGAGAAGTGACATCAGTCACCCAGGGCGGTACGTGCGGCGCCTCGGGAGGCGAGACAGAGCCGCCATCTCCAGGGCAACCGTCGTCGAGGCGTTGGGTATAAAGGCGACTTGGACGGTGACTTCTGTGAACTTCTGTGAGATTAAAGAGCACGTTCTTCTCGGAGACCAGATTCTCACAGTTCTGAGTCGCGTGACGTCCCGACACGAGGTTACCACATCTCCTAAATCCCAGCGTGAGGTCAGTATCTGTCTCCTTCTGGTTGTGGTGTTTTGCTGGCAGACCCAGGCGCCCCCACAGAAGAGACTTCAGCTAGGCAGCAGAGGGCATTACTTTAGTTGACTGGGTGGAGTTGGTTATCTGGCTAATTATCCAGTAAACAAAACTTTGCAGAAAGTCAAATGAGTTCTTCCTCTGAGCTGAAACCAGCCATTTCAGATTCAGGTTTGGTCCAAGAGCACTTGCAGCTCCATCAGTGAGCTTGAACCATCGTAGTGGGACAGTTTACACTGCTGCAACTGACCAAACCTTGGTTAATCTGAACTTTTTCCCTGAAAAACACTTTACAGAGGTTTCTTTTTCAGTGATGGTGTATTTTTGGTGAAACACACAGTTCTTAAGTAAAGAGGGGGCAAAATGACTTCCAGTTGGACTCCACTGGAGACTGCATCCAATTTGGGTTCCCAAGGGCCTTTTAAAAACATGCAAACATCTCAGTGATGTATATTTGCTTTAAATTCTATTATTCCCTTACTAACTCAGAGCCATCAGGACGAAGCACCTGACAAAGCAAACCGCTTAAATGCGATAAATCACTAATGCAGTATTCTCCAGTAAACAGTGCTACTTGTTAAAAAAAACAGAACATGTGTAATCCTGAATCCAGTCTGGGACCACTTCACTGTGCTTGTTTTATTGCTGTGGACAGACATCCATTTCTTTCAGGAATCTGAGCTTGTGACTCTGCCTGCCGATCGAATAAGATGGTGCAGGTAATTACATGCAAATATTTTTTACTTTTACTGAAGTTGATGATTTTTATGTTTAAAATATGTTTCAAAGTTTGCTCTTTACTGAGTGAAGAGCGACCGGTCGTGTTTGTATTGTGATCTTGTCTGACATAAAAGAACTGGGCACGTGCTGAAGTGTTTCATGTGTCTCTCACAGTCTGAGCTTCGGGTTAAAAAAAACAAAAGCAAAATCACCCACAAAAGAAACTGGATCAGGCCATGAAATTCCCGATCGGTGCATTTCCTTCGGGAGAAACGCAAAGTCCAAGTACCAACGGGTAAACAATAGGCAATAAATGCAGTGGATATGTGTGGATATGTGCACACAAACTAGTCCAAGAATCTGTCTGTCGTTGAAAGAGGCCCTTTTTGTTCTGTTTTTAACTACACATCACTAGTTTTAACCTCAAACTCGCAGCAATTCATGGCCCCACGGGCAATATCTCACTTTAGAAGGATGCACCTAAAATCAAATCCACCAAAATTGGATTGTTTAAGGTAAAATCCTTTGAGATGTCCTAGTCCTTGATTTTGGAGGTGTCTGGGTGGTGGATGAAGGTCCTTACCGAGTGAGTGGGACTCCAGGAGGCGCTGGAGGTCGCTGATGCTGTGGATCTCGCTGCTGGAGAGTCTTTCCATCAGCTCCAGGGGAATGGACTCAGCCTTCAGGAGCAAGTGGGAATGTGTTCGCATGTTAGAGAGCAGTTGACCTCACACACAGCTTTTCCACACAGTGGGGCAAACATGGCTGTAGCCTCCACTGTGGGGAGATTTCTGAAGAAGGTCCTCTTTCAGAGGCCCTGATGCCATGCAGTTTAATACTACCGAGTGCTGAGTTTGCATTACTGATACAAAAAAGGAAGCTAAAGTTCGCTCCGAGATGAATTTAGCCATGTGTTTTACTAGAGGAGCCAAACCATCCCGAAGTATCCATCAGGTCTTGTTCCTGAAGAATGAGTAAAACGGACATTAAAAAATGACTAAACTACAGTTTTTAGAACTGCACCGACACTTCAGTCGAGGTTTGCTAAGTGCTTCACTTTTTGTTGTCATTTTGCACTGAAAAAAGGTCAAACTAAAGAAAAATTGTTTTTTTTTAAATGCTAAAGATTAGAAGCGTGTCTAGAAAAATCGATTCAAAATGAAAAACGAAGCTAAAAGTGGTCAAAATTATCATATTCACACTCGTGTGAGGAACTGTGTGGTATGAAAATGCCCAGAAAAGTTCCAATCTTTCAAAAAAAAAATTCTTAACTCACAAATAAATAATAAAGTTGCTGTTAACTGGCCCTTTCTCGCTCAGATAGCTGGTTTCGGTGTTATTGTGTGTTTTAATGGCCGTGTAAGGACTCCATCGGTCCGAGTGATGTAAAAAAACTAGATTTGGGAGACGCGGGGACGTTAGTCTGCTCCTCGCACCTCTTTTTAGCACAAAAAGACACTTTAGTAAACTAGGTCTGTTCTGGAGGTTATCTGCAGGTACAGGTGTGTCCCAGGAGCCGTGTCCCTGCAGAGGTACGCGAGGTGCCCGCAGAGTGAGGAATACAGGTCGGCGTGTGAGTGTGTTTACCTCCGCCTCGGCGGGGCTGCAGGTCGAGAGCGCGAGGCAGGCGAGGACCCAGAGCGCGCGCCGCATCGCCCCTCCGGGACCGCATCGCCCGGTGGAGGGCGGGGGGGTCCGGGGGTCCGTCTTTCTCTCCGTTAATCCTCCGTTAATTCAGGCTCGAGCCCAGACTCCCAGCCGCGAGACACAGAGCACTCATCTCAAACCAATCTCCACCACGCGCACAAAACACTACTGACTCTCTCTCTCTTTCTCTCACACACACACACACACACACACACACACAGTCTTCCCGGAGCTCCGGAGACAGCCGCGTCCCGCCCCCCAGACCCCACTCCCGGACTGAGCCCAGCACTGAGCGGCATCGGAACACACACGCTCTCTACAGACACACACACACTCTACAGACACACACACACACACACACTCTACAGACACACACACACTCTTCCGACACACACACACACTACAGACACACACACACACACACTCTACAGACACACACACACTCTCTTCCGACACACACACACACTCTACAGACATACACACACACACACAAACACTCTACAGACACACACACGCTACACACAGACACACACACACACACATACACTGTCTCTCTCTACAGACAAACGCATTCTTAGAGTACACACACTCCAGACCCACACACACTCCAGACCCACACAGCACAGAGCAGCTTGAAATACATTCACACACTCCGACAGTACACACACACACACACATGTGATGTCTCTCTCTACTCAAGACACACAGACATACACACACACACACGCACGCGCACACACATAGCATGTTATTATACATACATGAACCTTCACATGTATTAACAGCACAATTTCTAATTCCCTGCACTATCTATTAATAATTAATTCATCATAAAAATAGCCTTATAATTTCTTAATGCATAAATTCATCTTGCTTAATTATGTCGTGATGTGAACCAAGTCATTCGGAGTGGTCTGATGTCCGAGAGAGAGTCAGAGTCCTTCACAGTAATGGTGAATGGAACCAGACATCTGAAGTTTTGGTCTAAATTGTATTTTTATTTTTAAAAATCATGGTGAGGGGTACGCAGGGTGTTGTGGGGCAAAATGGTCCTGCAAAACCATTTTTAAAAATTATTTTACCGCCATCAACATTACATTTAAAACATGTGGGTTCACTGGTGGCTTGAACACATATTTGTTTTTTGGCTCTATTTGTGTTCTCCTGGTTCCATTGACCACCACTATAAAAGTAGGGAACCCTGGTCAACTTCCAATCCAATTCACCGAGCCTCAAACAGTCAGTTACCAGTGAGATAGTTCTCTATAGTGAACTACTTCACTTTCTTCACATCTTCATGATTAAATGATGCCGAATGTTTTAAAACATTCATATGATGGCCCATGTTTTCGTATGTAATTTTAGCTCAACAATGATATAAAGATTTTTCTTTTTTTAAAATCAAGCTCTCATATATAGAATACGTTGAACTGTTGTTTTTATTTTCTAAAGGTTTTAAAGCTAATTATTCCCCCACAACCTAAAGTTATTCCAACGAGGGGATGGGAAGATTTTAATCTCCCAGAAGTTTAAAGGAATGGTGGAACAGTTTATTGACTGGACTGAAAAGTGATTTTTTTTTCTTTCTTTTTTTTAAACTTATTTATTTATTCTATGACCTCAGACTTTGAAGCAGTGATGACTCATCTCTTTGTTATCGAGTGCAGTCCTGTAGCTGGACCAGCGATGTTATAGGGGCTTGTGTGACTCCAGGACACTGATATGAACGCACCGTCTAGGACGCCTGATTTCCATCCACGTGTGTGGCACGTCTTCCCCGTGGGAACCGAAGGCACTTACAGGAACTCAGGGTTCCGCGCGGAGAGTTAATAGGTTACACTTTCGGCTGAGATTTGAGCCGGTGTTTATATTAGTGACGCCCCCGGCAGACTAATGTCTAACGGGAAATATGGGGGGGGGGTGCAGGGTCTAGGGTCAACTTCTTTCACCATTCATCCTTCCTCCCTCTTTTTCTCTCCGTCTGTCTGTCTTAGATGGACAAATCCGTAATTAGTCCCCTTCTGTCCAGACAGGAAGCCCCACCGCCATGCAGTCAGTGGAGAGAGGTGATGCGAGAAAGGGAAAGAGCATTCAAACAAGAGAAGGAGAGCGAGGTGGGCGAGGAAAGGCTGAGGTGAGCCCGGCGGCCCAGCACTGAAACAACAGCAGATAAAGTAGGTCAGGTGTACACACACACACACACACACACACACACTCACACACACACACACACACACACACTGAAATTGGTGAGCCGTGAGACTGCTCCTGACTGTCGTCTCTGGATGCCGCCATACTCCTCAAGCACATCTGCCCAACCCGAAGCAGGTCTAATACAGTGCCAAACCTCACTAACCAGGCCTTACTGAGGAGACTAAGTTATCATTCGCTGCCTTTAGAAGATCCTCCACAAGGTGGCGCTATTAGTACTCAAGTCTATTGACTAGCAGCACTTAAGGGACTGTTCAGATTTTTTTATGTATCTTTGCGAGTGAAATTACATGAAACATAAAGGGCATTCAAAATCAACAACTTATTTGGGTGTTCAGATTGTAGCCACGCCTGGACATGTTTCAGCTAAACGTCTAGCCTTTGCTAGCAGGTTATTTGGGTGTTTTTTTTTTACTTTAGTCTCAACCCACCACTGAGCTGGAAAGTGTGAAACCAGGAGAAACAGGCTGACTAACCAGTTTAGGCTATAAAATGACTTGATATATCAAAGACGCCTTCACTTTCCAGTTCTAGCGCCTCAGCTACACCGACCAAATGAGTGGGTGAGGTCGTGCTCAGCGTTCCTCACACCGAGTGTCCACACTGGTCATCTCTCGCTTCAGTCCTTTAAAGAAATTGTAGCTGGGACAGTTATTTGGCTAAGCTACATGCGTATGAGCTGGAGATTTTTTGAATAGTGGACCATCACTTTAATCACTAGGAAAAGATAAAGTTGTTGTTATTGTTCATATCCCTGTTCTTTATTTCTATAAACTTCTGTTCTTCTTCTTCTTATGTTGTTGTTGTTTTTTTTAAATATCACAGTTATAAAGCTCAATGGCAATTTCCTTGCTCCCATCTCTATGTTGATTTCTCTATATTAAATATACAACATATATGTTCATATTAAAGTGACATGGGACTAACATGAAATTTTATCTGTATGTAGAACTGAAAGTCGTTTTATGATAAGCCTCTAAACCTGAAAAGGCCAGAAGTCTTAAAAAGTGCTCTTCAATCCTGCTGGTTAAAAATCGTGATTAGTGTGAGTAAGCCCTAATTTAGCTGTGTCCATGTCACTGAATCTTTTTTAATGTCGCTGGACCTCTGGACATGGGTGTGTAAGAACACTAACAGACTTTTCTGTGGGGTGGATAGCATGATTACATGGGATGAGCACACATTTGATTAAAAAAAATGTTAATATTCTCAAAGCACTTAAGCCACAAAAGCGAAAATCTGCAAGTTATCGAAGTACACATACAAATGGAATCATTTCAATGCTGTTTATTTTTAAATTAAAATGATTTTACTTGTCCATCCATAAATTATATATGAAACAGAATCTAAAAATTTCGTAAAAGAACTTTTGATTTTTCGTGCCAGTGACAAAACCACAAAAGACTGACAGCGCCATCCAGTGGCAAGATAACAGCAATTAAGCTACCCAGCAGTTCATTCTTGGCATCATGCTGGTTTTCGGCTGGTACTATTTAGCACTACTCTAAAACTATAAGTAATTTTTGTGCCATTTTTCATACATTTTGTCTGATTTTGAAGATGTTTAGCTGGAAACTATAAAAGAAATCTGGTAAACCTGACCAAGCGAGAGCAAAGCCTCTTAGATTCCTGATTACGTATGGCTGTGGCATCACTGTGGATCAAACTTGAGATCCGACAACATCCAAAAAAAATTATACCTATGAAAGGCTCATGCCAGGTTTGGTTTACTCCAGTTATATGTTAGTGTAAATGTCAGGCCTTTAGTCGTGTAATCTTGTGTAATTTCTTACCAGGTTTTCAGTGGCTAAAACATTATCTTTATGTGCGATATCTCATGTGCAGTTGTCCTTCCGTGTGCAATATCATGTCAGATTTTCTACAAGGGAACTGAATCACATCTTTACGTGCAGTATCTTACGTGCGATATTCTTCATGTCAATATTAGTTTTTTTATTACTTAATATTACTACTGTTTCTCTACTGAGTGCAATAACGTACTCCAAAACTACCATCTGTGTCAGGAGAATTCACTCAGTCGTGTTACTTAAATATAGTATTTATACCCAGCATTTCTGTATATAGTATAGTGTGTTTTCATGCTGAGGTTTTCTGCAGATTTTTTATTTAGATTTTATGTAGACTTTATATTTTAATATTGTTCTCGTCTCTGTTTGTTCAATGTCCTCGGGGATCAAAAACGTTTTCTGATCCTGATAGTTTGGTGAACTTGGGGTCAGTCGAGGACAGCAGTGGACATCACCATTTTAATCTGGAACTGACCTCGCTTCCCTTTTGTCCACTGTGTGTGAGAGAGAGAGACTCAGGCAGGAGCTGCATTCCTTAGTCTGGCTTTAGCTGTAAGTTGGAGAGGAATGCGACCAAGAAAGACACGCACACACATACGCTCATACGAACGCAAGCCAGTGCAGGTGAAATACCTGGAAGTACAGCTTGGCTACGCAGCGTCTGTGTGATACATGACAGACATCTGAATGGGGAAAGGGGTGGAGCTAAGCACCTGAAGCGAAG
>JBBJLS010000041.1:14223553-14226053 GCA_037577275.1 Bryconaethiops microstoma | reverse complement strand
TTCTGTCTGTGTGACTCAGGACAGAATTATTTCATCTATTAGGCTTCTTAATAAAACACTCATCTCGGAACATACACTCATACGCTCCCTTGGAATAAGCCGTGAGGAACGGGAGCTGATCCCAGATCAGTCCACTGGTACAATCAAATGTGCAGTTTTGGTTTCAGGCGTGAGGAGCTTGGCGGCTTTGTCAACGCATTCTCCTGTATTTTGCTGTTTATTCACACTGTGTGAACTCAACGACCCTCATATCATGAAAAAAGTCATTTTCTTCAGTGTTTCGTGATAAAAGAGCTTCATGTAGTCTACATACATTCTCATAGTTTCATAATGTACCTTTCAATGCCTAATCCAGACAGCCCATATTGCTGCGGTCCAAAAAACCTCCAGAGTACATTTCCAAATTATACCTTTTCAGGTTGAGGCAAAAACTTTCTTTGGTTGTAATGTAAATTATTATGAAGAAATTTTGGTGGATTTCTAATTGTCGGTTCACGATATAAAAGGGAGATAAAAATGTCCTGGTTTTCTGTGGACACCCACAGTGCACGGACCTTAAGCTTCAAAGCCTCATTTGAATTCATGTGATGTCCCAAAAAACAACTTCTTTACATATATTTATTTATGCACTTTAATAAATGTATTTATTAACACACTGACACAGTAGTATTTGCTTGCCACGCCAGCCTAGGTAAATTGACTTTTATGTGATACTTTTGCATGCTGTAAGGAAAAACACTTGAATAAATGCATTTGTTTGATGCAAACAGACTGTAAATAAGTAAATAAATAGAATTTAGAATCATTAACTGACCTTAGTGACCCTGACCCCTCCTGAGCTGTTTTAAAAGTGTAACAGTGTCTAAAATTAACTTGAATAAATAAAATAAAATAAAAAACTACTTTGCTCTACTTATATGCTTATATATATATACAGTAATCCCCCGCGTTTCGCGTGGGTTACGTTCCAAAAGCACCCAAGTATATTGAAAAACCCTGTTGTGATTTGGTAAAAAACTGCCTATAAATGCCTATTTTTATAGTGTTAACCCTAAATATGCCCCCAAATATGCTCCCCAAACACTTTAATTACGTTTTAAATTCAGCTTAATACATTACCCTTTATTGTGGAGAGTTCGGTTCTCAGAAAAAAAAAAACCCGTGTGACTGAATCCGCGACTCCTGATCCGCGTGAAACTGGGGGATTACTGTACATATATGTATTCTGAATCATTCCAAAAAAAGCTCACAATTATTGGATAACGAATTATTTTAATAACATATTATTTGAAGCTTATTTACAATTTCAATACACTGAATTTGTCCTGAGTAGTTCCAAAATAATACATTTAATATGGTAATTAAGGTATGTACAAATTGTAGACATTAAAAGTATAAACATATGAAGTACATCAGCTTGGGGAAGGCCTACGATATTAAAGGATTTCCTCAGAAATTTGGAATTTTATGGGTAAAAGGGTGTTTTTGGGAACCACCCCCACCTCCCACTGGAAACTACACCTATGCATTCATTCACTATGGGACAGAGCCATGCAGGCCACAAGTGAAATACAGGCAGGTTGGAATGCAAGGTGTGTGAGAAAATGTATGAAAGTGTGTCTGGAATACTCTGTATGGTTCTCTATCTCTCGTTCATGTGTGTTTATTAAAAGCGGAGGCCGATAACTTTGCTGGTGGAATGCCATGATATCAAGAACAGTGTGTATTCCAACTCTTGACCTCTTGACCTTTCTTTCAGTAAAAGCAGCCGAATGTTTGCTCTCGTTTCACTCTTGTGGACCAATGTGAATTTCACCCTCAATATGTCCAGAATTCCAAATTTTGTCAAATTCTGAAACTCAGATTTCACCGCAATTCAATTTGATCATGAATCTTTAGAAAATTATTACATTTCACCGCCATTCGATTTTGTAAGGAGTGATTTGGTGTGACAAGAAATTTCGCACAATTTGGTTCAGCAACAGTGTGTGTTAGGAAATGATTCAATTCATCTTTATATCATAGTCATGTTCACTTGGGATCTTTTTGGAATGATTCCGAATCATCGTCATAATACAAGAAATTTAATTAACGCTTAGTTTATATGTGTGTGTGCGTGCAGCGATGCCGGCTTAACTGGGCTGTGTATTGTATGTGTGTATGTGTGAGTGTGGGCATGTGGTGCTACACACAGGTGCCAGCTGTGGGAGGAAATGGAAACGCTCGCTGAGTCTATATATAGACTGTATAGAGTCTGTTTGAGAGTGCTGCAGGGGACTATAGTGGTGTTTCTCTCTGCTTTCCGGTGTGTGTGGGCATGTGTGTGTGTGTGTGTGTGTGTGTGTGTTAGCACATCAGCCTTAGTAAGGGCAAAGGGCTACTGCCATTTTCAAATTGGTCATATAAATATAACATTCCTACAAGATTACATTGTTTTTACCATTAGGGTCACTGGGTGGAGCTTTGTTTGTACAGACTAGCCATATTTGTATACAGCAAT
>JBBJLS010000041.1:14199394-14223453 GCA_037577275.1 Bryconaethiops microstoma | reverse complement strand
TTCTGAATCAGCTGAAGTGGTCTCGTTACCTTCAGTGGAAGTCCAGCCAGTAGAGAGTTGCAGTAGTCCAGTTTAGAAATGGCCAAAGACTGGACATATCATTGTGTGACTTCAGTGGTGAGAAAGGGTCGGATTCTTCTGATGTTGTAAAGAAGGTATCTGCATGTCCTGAAGAGGTGGTCAACGTGTGACAGGAAGGACAGTTCTTCATCTAGCATGACACCAAGATTACTTACATTCTTTGAGGGGACAATAACTGAGTTCTCAAAAGAAACTGTGAGGTCATGGCTTGGTGATGGACGCCCTTTGATGAAAAGAATTTCAGTTTTGCTGGGATTCAGCTTGAGGTGGTGGGCGATTATACAAGAGGAGATGTCAGCCAAACAGTCTGAGATGCGGGTCGAGACCTGATCTTCATACACTCTACCCATCTTTGGACACAGCACCACACTCATCACCACACATTAGAAACACATCAAACAAAAACAAAAGAATACCATGCAGCACACGTCTTCACACACATCAGCATGTTACACACAGATCATATCCTGCGCAACCAGAACACCACGACCACCCCCCGCCCCCAGTCACGATACCCTCCCCATTTAAAAAGCACAAAGACTTAAGAGACCATTTGTCATACGTGAATGAACCACAGCACACAGCGTGAACAACACAAAATTCTCTCTCTGTATTTAACGCATTCACCAAGTGAAGCAGCACACAGCCAGGAACACAGCGCCTTGGGCGCAGTGTGTGGACATGGTATCTTACTCAAGGGTATCTGACAGTTGCCATTAGCAGTCCTGGGATTTGAAGCCACAACCATCTGATTGCAACTCCCTAATATATATATATATATATACCTAATGCCACTTTATTAGGTACACCTGTTCAAAATGCTTGTTAATACAAATAGCTAATTAGTGCCTCAATGCATTTAGGCATCTAGGCATGGTGAGGACAAGTTTCCGAAGTTCATTTTCACACACAAACATCTCTAGGGTTTACAGAGAATGGTCAGAAAATTAGAAAATATCCAGTGAGCGGGAGTTGTGTGGACGAAAATGCCTTGTTGATGTCAGAGGTCAGAGGAAAATGAGCAGACTGGTTCGAGATAACATAAAAGCAACAGTAGCTCAAATAGCCACTTGTTCCACTTGTTACAACCAAGATATGCAGAATATTATCTCGGAACTCACAACATGTTGAACCTTGAAGCAGATGGGCTACAGAAGCAGAAGACCACACCGGGTGCCACTCCTGTCAGCTAAGAACAGGAAATTGAGGCTACAATTTGCACAGGCTCAGCAAAATTAGACAATACAGGATCAGAAAAATGTTGCCTGGCCTGATGAGTGTCGATTTCAGCTGCTACATTCAGGTGGTAGGGTCAGAATTTGGCGTAAACAACGTGAAAGCTTGGATCCATCCTGCCTTGAATCAATGGTTCAGGCTGGTGGTCGTGGTGTAACGGTGTGGGGGATATTTTCTTGGCACACTTTGGGCCCCTTAGTACCAACTGAGAATCGTTTAAACGCCTCAGCCTACCTGAGTATTGTTGCTGATCATGTCCGTTCCTTTATGAGCACAGTGTACCCATCTTTTGATGGTTATTACCAGCAGGATAATGCACCATGTCACAAAGCTCAAATCATCTCAAACTGGTTTCTTGACAATGAGTTCACTGTACTCCAATGGCCTCCATAGTCACCAGATCTCAATCCAATAGAGCACCTTTGGGATGTGGTGGAACAGGAGATTCGTATCATGGATGTGCAGCCGACAAATCTGCAGCAACTGTGTGACGCTATCATGTCAATTTGGCCAAGATCAATGAGGAATATTTCCAACATCTTGTTGAATCTAAGCAACGAAGAATTAAGACAGTTCTGAAGGAAAAGAGGGGGCCAACCCAGTATTAGAAAGGTGTACCTGATGAAGTGGCCAGTGAGTATATATATATATATATATATTTTAATTTTATAAACAATAGAATAGATTAAAATACTTTACCAACAGTACAAAATGTACACTATAAAATCTAGAAATATAAAATATGGACATGTGTATTGTAAAGTATATACATATATGCATATGTAAAATATATGTAAATTGTATGTAAACTTAGGCAAGTATGTATGTATGTACAAAATGAGTATATGTATGTTTATACACTACTCACAAAAAGTTAGGGATATTCGACTTTCGGGTGAAATGTCAGGATGAACCTATAATGCACTGTAACCTTTACAGGTTAATGTGAACTTAATGTGACCTTCCCTAAACGTTTGAATGCACATGTCCAACTGTTCGATGTTTCAGTACTTTTTACACAACTTGCTGTTCTCTGACAAGCTTAATGGCAAAATTCACGACAGGTGTTTGATCCATGAATCGACCAGTAAATTTCCTGGTTTAATCAGAATTAGTATTTAAACAGTCCTCCTCATCATGCTGTTCACATTTTGACATCATGAGACCAAGACGACACCTAACAATTGATCAGCAGTACCTCGGCATTGTGAGGCTTCAAACAGGATGTTCTCAGACAGAAGTTGCCACTGACCTTAGAGTGTCATAGAGTGTCATCAGCAGGTTGCAACAGAGATACAGAGACTGGAACAGTCACGGAAAGGCATAGAAGTGGACGTCCTTTGGCCACATCCCACACTAATGACCGCTTCATTGTGAACAGTGCCCTGTGGAACTGGATGATGAATGCCACTCAACTCCAGGCACATTTAAAGGAAGTGAGAGGCACCCAAGTGTCATGTCAGACCATTCGAAACCGTTTACATCAGTGTGGTCTGCGTGCTAGATGACCTGCAAGGATACCTGACCACACCATCAGGCACAGGCATCATTTACAAGGGACCAGTGGACAAGGGACCAGTGGGCCTCAGTGCTGTTCTCTAAGTCAATTCATGTTGAGCAGTTGGAGATGTCAAGGAGAGCGCTATGCATCATCCACTGTTGTCACCACACGAGCTGTGGTGGTGGTGGTGTTACAGTGTGGGCAGGTGTGTCTAGTCAATACAGAACTGCCCTACACATTGTGATACCATACTACCTGAATAACATCATTAATCCAGTCATTGTGTCCCTGCACAAACAACACAGGCCTAATTTCATCTTCATGAACAACAATGCTTCAGCTCATCAAGGTCGCATCATTAGGGAACGGCTGCTTTAGGCTGGGGTACCTCAAATGCAGTGGCCTGCACTTTCTCCAAGCCTGAATCCCATAGAAAACCTATGGGATCAGCTGAGTCACCACGTAGAGGCTCATAACTCTGTACCCCAGAACCTCAATGACCCGAGGGCCACCTTTTAAGAAGAGTGGCATGCTATGCCACTAAGCTCTATAAACACACACACACAGAAGAGTAAGACAATAGCAATCTGTATGTGTGATTTTTTCTCTTTGTGCAGACCAAACATCCTCATAATAGGAAGCATGACAACGGGGGGGTGGGGTGGGGAGGGGGGGGGGGAGCTAGGGTAGGCACTGCCCCCCAGAGAGAAGCCATGCCCACCTTGCGAAATACTCGGTTTGTCCGATGAAAACTCTGGAGAAAAAAAAACATTTAGTTTTCAAAACTGATCTGCTTTCCAGTTTTCCCGTTTGAGTAGGGGGCATAACCCTACGTGCCTCCTCCACTAGACAGCACCATGCTGCTGCTCACGCAACTCACTTTGCCATGCATTTTACAGCACGTTTTGAACCTGTTGACCACATTCTTTAATTAAAACAGTGCATAAGCTCAATTCTTTTATTTTCTGGTTGGTAACACTAAAAGCTGCGTAGGTGGCTTATTAAAAGCAGACATCTTCAACCTCTGTCGCTCCGCGAGCTGCTGGCTCCACAGTTGAGCTGCTACCAACACAGAGCACGGCACACCACATTCTCACTCCACTCTGCTGAACAATACTATTCAATACAGTAGACCCCCGAAATTCCCTGTGGTTACGTTCCAAGAGCACCTGCAAATTGTGAAAAACTGTGAATTTGTGATGTGGTAAATATGCCCATAAATGACTACTTTTATTTGTATAAATCCTAAACATGCCCCCAAATATGCTCCCAAAACACATTAATTTAATTTTAAACTTAATACATTAGCTTAATACATTACACTTAAATAAAATGTAAAGGTAAACCTGTATCCATACTGTACAGTGTACACTGGACTGCTGTCTCCCACAGTGCTAGAATGTAAAATCTTTTCACAAATAATTTGTGCCCTTTCATTCTGTAGAGCATTTATGAAATCAGGCACTCATGTTGGACGAGAAGGCCTGGCTCCCAATCCCCATTTCCAGTTCATCCCAAAGTTATTCAGTGGGGTTGAGATCAGGGTTCTGCACTGGGCCACAGTCATGCTGGAATAGAAAAGGGCTTTCCCCAAACTGTGTCTACAAATTTGGAAGTATGGCACTGTCCAAAATGTATGCTGAAGCATTAACACTGCCTTTCACTGGAAGTATGGGGGCACCTGAATTCAATAATTAAGACTTTTGTCCCAATACTTTTGTCCATATAGTGTACAATGGAAGATCCTCACAAATATAGCACTATTGTGTGTGTTAGAGAGAGAAAGGGAGGGAGAGAGAACTAGAGAGACAGAGATAGAGGCTTGGATATCAGTGAAAAAGAGAAAACGATAAATGGACAACAAATAGATCTATTTCTGCACACACATACACACACACTTATATACTCATATACACATACTAACACATAATTATATTTCTCCATTGCAGGCTTTCTAATATCTCTACTGAGCTTGAACAAGACATATTGAGAATTTGTATGTTTTTAGGGAGATGAACAGTGGGCTATTCAAAGTTTGGGGATCTCTATAATTACTGTAACAGAGAAATATATGGAATCATTGTCTGCATAAAATGTTTCTGCATGCGTAGGTAGTCACGCACACCACACATGATATAGAAAATAGGTGGGGATTGGAGTATTCACTCTTATTGGTGGAGAGCCAAAGAATGGGGGAATTGTACCTAAGGGCCTATATAATCTGAATGAAAAATCTGCTGATCAGAAGCGTCTGATCAACACTCTCACGGACCATGAGACTGCTTTATTCTGCAATAAAGTAGCAAGCTGTATTTCCCCGACTGCATTTGATTTTTGGCTTAGAAAAAGTTTAATCAAAATACGTGCTGCGATCGCGATTTAGGTTTTTTTTTTCATGCTAGGGCAACAATTAACTTTTTCGTGCTAGGACAACGCCTTACTACCCTATGTATTTTAATGCGCATTGTGTTACATCACCTGTATCAGCGATAACTGGTGACTGAGGGACAGTAGGAGAGAAATAATGAGTTGATTCCTTATCATTTTTGTGTGTAAAGCATTTTAAAACAGGTTGAAATGCTGTGAGACAGGGAAAGTCCCTAATCCTAACCCTAATATTAACCCTAATCTTAACCCTAAACCTAACCGCAACAGTCACCAATTAGTGCAGAAACTGGCGTTGTTATGCAGTGTGCATTAAAATACATAGGGTAGTGAAGCGTAGCCCTGGCACGAAAAAGTGAAGCGTTGTCCTAGCATGAAAAAAAACCCTAAATCATGATCGCAGCATGTATTTTGATTACATTGTATTTTGTGATAGCTGCACGAAAAGTCGCGAGATCAGGTTGCTAAATTAGTTAGGTTGCTAATATTAGTTTATTAAGGAACAGAGTTTCAAAGGATGAGAACTTAGACTCAATTATCTGTTTGATACTTAAGGAACTTTGTTATATGGTTCCTGTGCCACCTCCTGTACCATTTAGTCTAGAACTGTGTACTTAGTTGTAGCTTGGCGGTGTAGTCTCATTTAGAGCAACAAACTCGTCAGGTCTCTGTAAGGCATAAGGTATCAAGATTCTGATCAGTTATTAATTGATAAGAGCAGTTTTAGGAGCGAGCGATCCTATGTTTAACAGTCCCAACTTTAGCTTTAGACCTAAGGTGCTGAGCTTACTGGAAGTATGAGAGAGATTAATTAAATTATTCAAACACTTTTTTTGGTATTTCCTACTTTTCTGTTTAGTTCGGGGGACAGACACAGTCTTGATATTTTAAAACTTAGGGTAAAACCTAGGTGACAACTCAAGGCAGCTAGAAGATGGTCGGTTAAGCCAGTTTGTCTGCCTCCTGGCCTCGGCACTTGTTTGTCAGCAGCGACTACCTAAACTGCGCTGCCGGTCAAGCTAACAGATTATGGGCTATGCTGCAGGAGATGAGAGCAGCACCCTCCCGCGAGGGGTGGATACCATCCCGGGGCTAAGAGACCAGGCTTGCCCTCAAACGTGGACCAATTGTCAATAAATCCCACATTGCTTTCTGAGCATCACTGGGACATCCAGCAATTCAGCGCCCAAAGCCTTCTGCAAGCTTCGGGGCCAGCCCGAATTGGGATGGGGCCAGAGCATAGTACTGCATCGGACATAGTCTGGGCTAATTTGCACTCCTCTTTAACACTAGCTTTAGTGATCTCTGATTGCCGCAGATGAATATCATTAACCCCTACATGAAACACTATGCTCTCATACCTATGACTAGCTAGCAGCTTCAAGTTCCCTGCAATGTCCGGCACCCTGGCACCCGGTATACACCTAACAGTAGCAGCTAATTGCATGTGTCAAAGAACTGAATCACCTATAACCAGAGCACTTTGAACAAGCTTCCCAGCTGGTGCTTCACTGAGCGGGGCAAACCTGTTTGACATGTGAACGGGAGGAGGAGAGTGGTGTTCGTGTGGGGAAGCTCTCCCACGAGGGAGAGCTCTGCGACTATGCCACCGAATTGTCACCGAATTGCCCTGCTGCAGGGACTCTACAGTTAGGGGCGAGCTATTTTCCCCTAAGGCACCAATCGTCCAGATGCGCTCCTTTAACTCTGAAACCTTTTCCGTCAGGTATGTAACTAACATACACTTCACACAAGTAAACTTCACGCTAGTGATGAAGAGAGGGGCTGAACTAAACATGCCGCACTCCATGCAGAGAAGCTGTTCACCAAACTCCATACTGAAGCTTACCGTTTACTGGACCAGTCATCTCTCATCTGTAGGTTGATGATGTTGTAGACCGATGAAAATAGTTTAATAACCATCAAAAACGTTAAGTTAACTCACTAGTAAGTTACAATTAGTGACTAAAATAGAGTACAAACACGCTGAGCAGCACTGGTGGCAAAACAGGAAGTGATGAAAAACTATGAGATTAGCTGAGTGACCATGTAGAGGTTGTAAATCTGTACCCCAGATCCTCAATGACCTCAGGGCCGCCCTTTAAGAAGAGTGGGATGCCATGCCTCAGCAGCCAATAAGTTGACTTGTGAACAGCACGAGACGTCGTTATCAAGCTGTAATGCTCAAGGGCACATGACACGTTATTGAGACATTGACATTTTTTGTTGTGGCATATTCACCACTGTTATTAGTTTTTGTTTCAATACATTGTTTGAGATGAGGAGTAGTGTATGTGTGCACACAAGCACACACACACACACACACACACACACACACACACACACACACACAAGTAAGCTCTATAAACACACACACACAGAAGTGTAAGTGTAAATTTTTCTCTTTGTGTAGACCAAACATCCTCATAATCGTAGACGTGACCACAAGGGGGCTGGGGTTGGTACTGCCCCCCAGAGAGAAGCCGTGCCCACCTTGCGAAATGCTTTGTCCAATGAAAACTCACAGTTTGACTTCTTGAAATAACGGACCAGTTCCTGAAGGTGGCAGCATAGCAGCCGTTACAGAAACTGCAGAAGATGATCATGGTTGACATGCAATTTACTATAGCCAAGGTTTGAGACAATAAGCATCCCGGCCTAATAAGATAATCTATTGAATATGACACTGTAGCAGGAAACGTGTTATGATGAAGAGCGATGAGTACATTCGTGGGACTAGGCTAAAGGGGAAAAATCCCACAAATTTGACAGTCCACCTTAGAAGCCTTCACAGAGAAACACACGAGAATATGATGAGTTATGAGCAGAGAGCAGCAGACAGCTAAATGTAAGCTCACAGTCTAAAAATGTAAAAGTGTAAAAAGAAGTGCTACCTTCTTTCTAAAGGTTCACACCTTCTAAAACAGTTTTAGTATGTTATGCTTCTTACACAATTTTATGCTGGCTGTTAGTACAGACAATTAGAAGTTTTGATCTACACTGATTTAGCATCAGGTGTTAATTGCTCTGCTTTTAATAAACAATGATTTTGTAAGTCATATGTGGTGCCATGCATTCTTTCATCCCAGCTTTTTCAAGATCTGTAAATCAACACTTTCCTCATAATATATGAAAAAATAAAACTAAGACTCCAAATGATTAAGAACTAAAATAAACTGGCAAATTACTCAAAATAAACGTAAAACTAAAACTACTTATGCACTTGTTAGTGTTTACAAGTAAAAAATAAATAAATAAAAATAAAGACTAATAACATTTTCAAAACTATAATAACTCTGGCGACGATGGAAGCTGGCCACCTCTGTCAAAACACGGTTAAGCTGTCACAAAAGTCGACAATCTTCCAAGACGACAAACATAATAACAGGAACAACAATCTTCGCCAGAGCTTTGAGTGCCAGTTGCCCTTGGAAGGATGAAGAGTGCAAGGGGAGGCAAAAACAGCCGAAACAGTTGAGGGCACTTGGGCAAGTGGCAGACATGGGATGAGGTGGTGACCAATGGTGATCTGGTGACAACCACTGACCACTGACCAAAAATGTTAGATAAGGAATAGTATGCTTGTATGTTTATACATGGTAACCACATTTTGCTGTATTTCAAGGTAATTGGTCATCTTGAAACAAACACTTAGCTAAACCCTATCAACCACCTGGAATTCTATAGTAACCACCTAGCTACACCCAAGCAATCACCAACATTTGAGAATAAGCTGCATAAGTCCTGGAGTTCTGGAGCAAACCTGTTACCACATATTTCAGAGCCTGTCTGTCTGTCTGGCTGCCCCCTACTAAGATGAGATGAGACTAGATGAAAAGAGAAAAGAAGAGGGGAGAAGAGAAAAGAAGAGTTGAGAAGAGGAGAGGAGAGAAGTGGAGCGGAAAAGTGAGGAGAGGAGAGAAGAGGAGACTAGATGAGGGGAGATGAGAGGAGAAGAGAGGAGAGAGGAGGGGGAAGCAAAGAAGGAGAGGAGAGAACAGAAGGAGGAGAAGAGAGGGGACTAGACGAAAGGAGAGAAGAGAGAAGGAGAGAAAAGAGGGGAGGGTAGAACCTGGTGTGAGTCTCCTCTCTTTCAGTGATGAACTCAAAGAAAATTTATGTCTTAATAGCTCCCGCCTTTGTGAAGAATGTTACAGACTGCTGAACACAACCTGTGGATTCTGTGTTTTTTATTCATATTCTTTGAGAATGTAATTTTACTTAATGATTTTTTAATATTGAGTACTTGATTTTAATGACTTTACCATGACAGCACTATTGAAAATAGGACATTTTGGGTGGGCCACAGTGGGTAGGCCTGTGCATACAGGGCCTAATCATACTGCCACTGTATTTAAAAGTAGAGAAGAGAAGACAAGAGAGGAGAGGGGGGTAGAGGAGTGGAAGCAACCACTTAGCTACACCCTATCAACCACCTGGAATTCTACAGGAGGAGAATAGAGGGGAGGAGAGGAGCAAAGAAGAGGCAAGACAACATAAGAGTAGATGAGACTAGATGAGACTAGAGGAGAGGAGAGGAGAGGAGAGGAGAAGAGAAGACAAAAGAAAAAAGATGAGGAGAGGAGATGAGATAAGATGAGATGAGATGAGAGGAGACTAGTTGAGAGGAGGGGGGAGGACAAGAGAAGAGAGGAGAAGAGGTGAGAGGGGACTAGGCTAGTAGAGATTGCTTACTAATTTCTTTTTCCCAGTTACAAAAAAAACTTCAGGCACTTACCCTTTTAACTCCATGTTTTCCTTACTTATGCTTTAACCTCTGACTTTTCTTTTGACAGGATCTGGTTTTGGTGTGTAACTTAGCTGGAAGTAACTTGGCTGAATAGCAGATGTTGATTTAAGTATAGCTTTTCAGGTTTGAAGAACATGCGTGGACTACTTGAGCACCGATGTACGCTGCTCTGGATAAGTGTCTGCCAAATGGGAGTCACAGGGGGAAGACCTAGGAAATGGCAGCACTTTAGATAAGCTCCGCGCACTGGCCAACAATTATTACAGATTTAGCTTTACTACCTCTCTGTAAACCCAGTTGTTATGCGCAGTTGATACATTTATTTAGTTTCGAAGATAAAAGTAACAAAATTGATCTCAGTTATGAGCCTAGCAAAGCGAAGTGTACAAACTTGTCTGAAGACAGCAGGCAATATGCATGCTAACCACGCTAGCTTGGAGGAGACTCAATCAACTAGTATTAAGGACCTCTACACAGAAATTATGAAGATTAGCACTACTTTAAACACCGTAGCGAAAGATGTGTCGATAATTAAGTTGGACACAGCAGAGCTGAAAAACACAGTAAGCGCTCTACAGATACAGTTGGATGAGGCCGAAAACCGCATTGCTAACATGGAGGACAGCATGGCTAATGTGCTAGATGGAAATAGAAAACTCACTCAGCGAGTGGAGCAACTATGGAGCCGAGTGGAAGATCAGACGAAATAATCGCAACAGACGAAATAATATCCGGCTGGTCGGACTGAAAGAGGGAAAAGAAGCAGGGAGTACAATGAATGACTACATTAGGAAAATATTATCTGAAGCCTTAGGACTACGAGGAGATGAATCGGCCGCGCTACATGATACTGGTGAAATTTCTGCGTTACACAGCTCGACAGAAAGTTCTGGCAGTTGCAAAGAAAAAGAGGGGAGTGCAGTGGGATGACTGCACACTCTCTTTCTATGAGGATATGACCAAAGAACGTACAGAATCGTGGAGGAAATTTTCTTTGACAATGAAAACTTTATGGGTACACCAGGTGAAACAGCCAATTTAAAATTTACATGGAAGGAGAAGAGGTTCAGCTTTACTGATCCACAAAAGGCCAACGTCTTTGTTCAGGAAAATATTCAAACTATGGAAAACAGATAAAGGATTATATTTTCAGGAAGGAGAGAGGAATTTTGTTTGGAAGGCAGGGTGGGGATGGAGCTGTTGAGGCGCTGTCATGACCAGATGGCGGGTGGAAGAGGACTTTAGCCATCTATAGGACTCACACGGACCGGAATCAGGTGAAGCTGTAAGGCTAACTGCACTGTTATGTTCAGTTTGTTAACAGTGTACTTTGGGTTATGGTTTTGTATATATCTTTTTAAACACTTAGGTTTTTAAGTTCATGTTGACAGGGAAACTGTATTGGCAGGCAATGTTAAATTTAGCATGATGTTCATGTTAAAGGCATGTGAATATAGCAAATATGAATAGTGGAATTATCAACATAGTAACATGGAATATTAATGGCTGTAGCACACCAGTTAAACGAAAAAATGTTCTCACCGATCTTTAGTCTAAAAATGCAGATATTGCATTTCTTCAGGAAACACATTTTAGAAAGGAAGAAGAAGCATTAAAAATGAAGTGTGGTTGGGTTGAACAGGTAGCTCATAATTCAATATCTAACAAAAGCTGTGGAGTAATGACTCTCATAAACAAAAAGCTTATACTTGTCATTGTAAGACAATTTAAAGCTACTGGTGGTCGTATCATATGTGTTGAGGCACTAATTAACGAGTTAAAGTGGCACTTTGCAATATATATGCCCCAAACAAAGAGGACCCAGTCTTTTTTCAAGAGGTTAACAAAATATTGGGAAATGTGGACGGTCAAATTATTTTAGGAGGGGATTTTAATCAAGACCTGGATGACCACATAGACTGCAGCAAATTCAGAATAGGCCCAACCCCTAGGAATAGAACACTAATAAATACGATAATATACAAATTTTTTTTAAAAGACATCTAGAGACTTATCAATCCAAAAGGAAGAGAATACACATTCTATTCACATTCACATAAAACTTCCTCTGAATAGCCCTATTTCTTATTTCTGGTTCAGTTGTCGATTCGGTCACCAATTGCAACATAGGAGTCATAGCAATAACGGATCACGCGGCAGTTGAATTGTATATATATTTGCAAATAGACAAGGGTAAAATGGGCAGATGGAGACTGAATACAAGTATATTGCAGGATGAACAATTTATGGTAAGGCTAGGTGAGGACATTAAATCATTTCTAGGGCTAAATATAGGTTCAACAGAAAAAATGGCTATGGTCTGGGATGCACTTAAAGCATTTAGCAGGGGAAAATGCATTGCTTATGGCTCATGGAAGAAAAAAGAAGACAAGCAAAAAGTACAATTACTAGAACAAGAAATAATTAAGTTGGAGACACATTTGGCAGATCGATATGATGAGGATACATTTAAAAAAATTTGCCAATTAAAATTTGACCTGCTTGAAATTTATAATAAAAAGGCAGAATACTCATTATTTCTTCTCAAACCATTTTTTATGAAAGCGGTGAAAAAACAGGGAGATTGTTAGCAAAACAACTCAAACATCAGGACGTAAATAACATAATCACCTCAATTAGAAGAGAGGATTAACTAATAACAGCACCTAAAGAGATTAACACAGGTTTCAAAAAACTTCTACCAGGATTTGTATACTTCTACAGGGACAGTTCAGAAGAGCTAAAAAAAATTTTTTAGAAAGTGAAATTACCAACATTCTCACAGGAGGGGAAAGATAGCCTTGATGCTCCTATAACAGAAGCAGAGGTAAGATCAGCTATTATGTGTATGAAGACTGGGAAGTCACCCTGTATAGATGGCTTCCTGGCAGAATAATATAAAATATATTGATATTTTATGTCCAATGCTTACAGCAGTTTTCAGAGAAGTATTTCAATATGGTTCACTCCCAGAAAGCTTTAACAAAGCTATAATTTCTTTAACACCAAAAAAAGACAAGAATCTTACTGATCTGGGAATTATAGACCCATAAGCTTAATCAATGTGGATTGCAAAACATTATCTAAGATATTGGCACTAAGGTTAGACAAGGAATTGCCACAAATTATCCATAAATATCAGGTGGGGTTTATAAAGGGTAGATCTGCATCTGATAATATGAGAAGATTATTGCATCTAATATGGATGAATAGATCAAACCCTCACCCAATACTAGCTATATCACTTGATGCTCAAAAAGCTTTAGACAGGGTGGACTTTTTATTTACTGTTCTGTCTAAATTTGGGTTTGAAGATGACTTCTGTAGATGGACAAAGGTTTTTAACATATCGAGATCAACTCGTCAAGGCTGCAGCCTTAGTCCGCTTCTGTTTACAATCTTTCTTGAACCACTAGCTACATTGATCAGAGATGAACTGAGAGTCCAAGGAGTTATTGGGCTGGCAAGGAGCATAAACTATTTCTGATGATATTTTGGTACTAAATCGGGATCCAAACAACTCTATACCAGTGTTATTGGAAGTTATAGAATTATATTCTTAAGGTTATTGTATTAACTGGCATAAATCAGAAGCTATGCCGATATCTCTAAATAGTTCCCCTAATTTATTATCTATCTGTAAATTCAAATGGCTTCCAAAAGAAATGAGATATTTAGAGATAGAACTTAACCCAGACATAAAATAAATTATTTTTACTAACATGGAATCAATATTATATCAAATTAAAGTTAATCTGGATAATTTTGGTAGATTACACTTGACTTTATGGGGGAAGGTGAACATAATTAAGATGGTTATAGCCCCTAAGATAAACTATTTGATAAGTATGATACCTATACCTCTTCCACCTCAATTGCTATTGAGATATAACAAAAGGATAAACCATTTTCTTTGGGATGGGAGAAAACCTAGAATTCATATGGACAAACTCTGTCAGCCTAAAAAAGGAGGATTGCCACTACCAAACATTCAACATTATAGTATTTCATTTGAAATAGCAAAGCTTGCCAGACACTGGGAAGGTACAAATAATGACCTAGACTGGATCTTGATTGAAAGGGAGCTAACGTCTCCTTTTACACCTATTGAGGCCCTCTCACAAACTTAAAAAACTGTGAAAAGATCAATCTGAAGAATCCCATTCTAATACACTCAAAAACAATTTGGCAAGAAGTGCATAAAAATGTAAAATCTCTCATCATACTCAAAAATATGCATCAATATGTCATAACCCTAAAATAAAATTAGGTAAACAGACAATATACTGGGCACAGTGGCTAAAAAAAGGTATTAGGATATTAAATGAAGTATTTGAAGAGGACTGCTTTCTTTCTTATTGCAAAATTAAAAAGAAATTCAATTTGGAAGGTCAGGGTCATTTCTGGAAATACTTACAACTCAGACATTGTGTTAAAGATAAAATTACCTTCCATCTGTCAGGTCAGAGCACACCGGGCGTGAATTTGTGGTTGTAATTAGTTCAGCTGCCGGTGTGCCCAGGAGTGATGATGTATTGAATTTAAGTTCTGTTTAGGTGGACATAGGTTGTCGGCCCAACGTCCGAATCCCTCACGATTACTTTAGTTTCTCCTATCTCCTTTGTTGAAAGATCTCTCTAGCCTGTTTTTGTAGAAGTTTAAGAAATAAAAGAAAATCTAAAAATGAATGTCTGCCTTCGTGCCTGCCCTCATTTGGGAGAAAGGGGAACACGTGACACCATCAAGAAAAAACTTGATAGAGTGCTATATGGGGTTACCAACAGTTCTGCAGAAAGCATCCAAGTGGTATGAGCTGTGTCCATGGACTAATAATAGTGGCTGTGATAATCTCAGGATGATATGGGAGAGAGACCTTTCCCAGGCATTGGATGTAAAGACATGGGAGGGGATTCTTTCCAACACTGAGGAGTATATACGGGAAGCTAGAGGTAAATTTATCCAATACTAAATAATTCATAGATAATACTATACTCCAACAAGACTTCATAAAATGGGCCTACTTAAAGATGATTTATGTTGGAAATGTGGAACCGAACAAGGCACATTTATGCATATCTTATGGGGATGTCCCAAAGTCACCTGCCTGTGGCGTAATGTTATGGATGAGTAAATGGTTGGAATGTGAATTGCCCACATCACCAAGATTCTGCCTGCTTGGAGACAAGACTACAGTGCCCAATCTAACTAAACACGTATTTAGAGTAGTTAAAACTGGCCTAATAACCTGTGCATGGCTAATTCTGAGGTGTTGGAAGGAGCCCCAAACTCCCACATGAAACATGTGGAAGACCTTAATGATGGAAACTGTGGCATGTGAAAAGATGCTTGGAATATTAAATCTGCATAATGATGTTATTAAGGAACAATGGGACAGCTTTAGTAGACATATGTCAGGAAAGAATAACTCAATTATGCCAAATGACTGATAATGGGACACAAATGCTATGTTATAATATTTATTGTTTGTTACTAGTCAAACACTGTTATATCACACATGCCAAATAATGATATGTCTCCCTGTCTTTTTTGTTTGTTTGTTTGTTTGTTTGTTTTTATTGTTATATATATTTATTTTCCTTTAATCTATGTTCTCTTATTAAAATCAATAACAATTTTAATTACAACAAAAGAGTTTGCCAAATGCTGTAAATGTAAATTATTGGCACCCCTGATAATTGATTATATATTTTTTTGTGAATAATACAACATCACAATAAAAAAGGAGAAAAAAAACAACCATTAATTTGAGTACATTTATTCAGTGGGGAAAAATCCCACATTAGGAAATATATGTTTTTATATGAAATCATGTGTGCTACAACTAGTGACAACCCTACGGTTAATACTTTGTTCAACCTGCTTTCGTCAAAAGGACAGCACTTAATCTTCTCCTATGACATTTCACAAGGTTGGAGAAATGTCCTCGCTTATGCACTCTCCTTTTTAGCTCATCCCACAGTGTTTCTAGGGAATTTAGATCTGGGAACTGAGATGGCCATGGAAGAAGGTTGGTTGTGTCTGGTAAATCCACTGAAGACACCATCTCACACACCATTCACACCACCCTGGCTCACTTGGACAACAAGAACTGCTATGCCAGACTGCTGTTTGTGGATTTCAGCTCCGCATTTAACACAGTTATCCCCTAGAAGCTGATCAAGAAGCTGCTGGGGCTGGGACTCAGTGCTACTCTGTGCAACTGGGTTCTGGACTTTCTCACCAACAGACAGGTTCTGAACTTTCTCACCAACAGACGTGAGGATCGGCAAAAAACATCTCCACCACAATGATCCTCAACACTGGTACACCACAGGGAAGCGTTCTGAGCCCAATGCTGTACTCATTGTTCATACATGACTGTGTGTCCAGATACAGCTCCAACATCATCATCAAGTTTGCTGATCAGCAACAATGACGAGAAGGCCTAGACAGAGGAGGTGAGACTCTTGGCAGAGTGGTGTCGGGAGAACAATCTCTCTCTCAACATCAGCAAAACTAAAGAGATGGTATTGGATATTAGGAGGCAAGATGCGTCTCATCCCCCCATCTATATCGGAGGAGGTGCTGTGGAAAGGGTCACCAGCTTCAGGCTCCTTGGGGTCACCCTCAGTGCCAACTTCAAGTCCTCAGAACATGCAGCAGCGGTCACCAAAAAAGCCCACCAATGACTTCACTTCCTCAGATGCCTAAAGAAGGCTGGGGTGTCCACCTCTGTCCTCTCTAGTTTCTATAGGGGCGCTGAGGAATCCATCCTCATGGGCAGTGTTGCATCTTGGTATGGCAGCTGCACTGCTCAGGACAAGAAGGCCATGCAGAAGGTGGTGAACACGTCCCAGAGGATCATAGGCACACCACTCCCTGCAATAAAAGACATTTACAACACGCGCTGTCTCAGAAAAACTAATCGCATAATGACGGACCCCAGCCAAGGACAAATCACATACGCACAGCACGATTCAGAAACAGTTTTCATCCCAGTGCCATCAGACTATTCAATACATAGTAACTGTGGTTCTCTCTCACTTCAATAAATCTGTTCTTCATTTTATGTGAAATGCTGTAGCACACAAGACTTTACACTTTACACTGCACTGACACTTTACATTGATGCAACTTAGCCTGTAATTAGTTATTGTTGCTGCACTGCTTTGTCTTTAATGGCTTTATGCCTCTTATGTCTTATGTTCTGTCTACAAAGAGGGTATTCAAGTAAGCATTTCACTGTGCTCTGTACACTGTACTTTTTATTATTTTAAATTATTTCTGAAAAATTCTTCAGTTTTTTTAATTTTATAGGAATTCTTATGGGTGTCAATAATTGTTTTTGTTGAAAGAGTAGCTTGAGAGTCTCTAGTTCACAACAACAGTAATAACACTCTCTGCTGGGGCTTTTGAATGGCAGTTGCCCTTGGATGGGGGAGGAGCATATGAGGAGTCGAAAACAGCCGAACCAGTCAAGGACACTTGTACGAGGGGCCCAAGCAATTGCAGATCCGGGCTGAGATGGTAATCCAATGGTGATCAGTTGGGAAAGATAAATGTGCAGCGGTCACGCTGGGAAAAAACAGAGACCAGAGTTAGTTCTGCTTAAGTTTATAGGGTATAATTTATATGTGTATAGAGTACAAGACTCTGACATACCTCACTATAGCAGCCTAGCTTATTGACACCCCTGTGGTTAATATTTTGTACAACCTCCTTTTGCCAAAAGAACAGCACTTAATCTTCTCCTATGACATTTCACAAAGTTGGAGAGAACAGAAAGAGGAATTTTTGACCATTCCTTGTTGCACAATCTGTCTATATGGTCCAGGTCCTCTCTTATGCACTCTCCTCTTTCGGTCAACCCACAGTTTTTCAAGGGGATTTTGATCTGGGAACTGAGGTGTCCATGGAAGAAGGTTGATTGTGTGTCTGGTGAATTATTTCTGTGTTGATTTGGCTATACGTTTTGGATCATTGTCTTGCTGAAAGATCCAATGACGACCCATTTTCAGTTTTCTGACAGAGGCCACCAGATTTTTATTTAAAATGTCCTGGTATTTCATGATGCCATACACTCTAACAAGGTTCCCAGGGCCATTGGAAAAGAAACAGGCCCACAGCATCACAGATGCTTTTCTGCATATTCATCCTTTGTTTTATGCCAGACACGCCTGGAGTATTTGTTACCAAAAGGTTTGACTGAAGTACAGAGTTAAAGTCACAGTAGGTTTAAGCAACTCCACACATTTCTGTTTGTGATTATAGGACAGAGAAGATGGGGTATGTGCAGACAGAAATGTTGAGTAGAGAGCCAAAGTAGTGTCCTTACTGTCCGACTCCGGCAGACTGGTGACAAGATCCGGTGTGACCAGGGATGGTGAGGGACCGGCAGGGTGTGGAGACCGGGGATCCATAGTTGGCCACCAAAATGCTCTCCGGATGAATAGTAATGTCCTACTAGTTCCTGGGTGGTCTGAGATGGACAAACACTGTCTCCAATGGAGGACAGAATGCAGTGGTGGAGGCACTAACAGATGTCCAGGAGGGGTGTCTGCCAGAGGGGGTTCCAAGGCATGTTTTTGGTGGGCACGATCATCCAGCTCCAATCTCAGCAGAGAAGGGATGAGTTGTGGCATGAGGACAGGTATGGGTAAGACAGAAGGAAATTAAATTGCTTGAAGAACAATGCCATCAATGCCGTCTGTTTTGGATTAAGCTGCTTTGTACTTTGAATTGTCAGAAGATTCTGATGGTCCGCCCAGGCCATAATTAGCTTACCTGGAGTCAGTGATGCCACTCTTCCAGAGCCCACTTAATGGCCACCGTAACGCTGCTGAGTGTGATTACATTTTCTGGAGAACAAACTGGAAGGATGCAGAGAACGGCAGTAAGAGGTGCTGAAACTGAACTGAAGCCCTGGATAAAGCATTGATAGAAATTAGCAAATCCGAGGAAATGCTGGAGCTGCTTAAGCTTTTTCTGTAGGGGCCAATTACGCACAGCTTCCAGCTAATACTCTAAGGCTTTTTTATTTCTGATACTGATACTGAAACTGTACCCTCAGGTATCTGCTGATACCAGTACCAATCTGATACTAACCCCACTCATTTGAGTATCTGCTGATACCGATACCAATCCAATACCATTTTTTACCTCTCTTCAACAACTAAGCTGTTAATAGCACATGCGTCTGGGTGCACTTTCACTCTGAAATGGCCCCCTATTTTCGCTACGGGCTGCTATGTAAGTTATAAAATTCGAGTTTCTATATCCATATAATGAACATTATGGAGTTCTGCACACATGGCTAAATCTCCAGCAGCTCTTTGATAGACATATTATACTCTGTTTGTGTGCAGTATGGCCATGTGCTAGATCGCAGTGACCAGTCTAGGTCTAACACTAAGTGTGTTTTTCTCTCAACTTCACACCAAACCTTCACGAACATGTACATCAAAAGAGCTGCTAAGCATATTTATGACCGTCAGACCCTGCTCCAGTTCAGAAAAGAACAAGTAACTCACCTCAAAGACTGGCCACTGCTGAAGTGCTGAGATCTCGGCTTGCTATGCGGACCTGACCATCAGACTGGGGCGTCACATGGTACTGCTAGTTGGGGGAGGCAACATCACAAGTAGTGCTCCCTGGACAATAAATTGGACTACATCTGACTTCAGGGACTGCTATGCTTATGTTTTTACAGAGATATGTCTCACTGCTTGAATTTGTGAGTGTGAGATGTAGACCTTTTTGTTTACAGAGGAAATTCACCGCCAAACACTCATCCTGAAGGACTATTTATTATCGCCAGAGATTTCAATCACGCAAATCTCAAGGCAGATTTCCCTAAATTCCACCAACATGAGGACTTTCCGACAAGAGGGGTTAACAAGCTGGACTGTGTTTACACAAACAGCACTGGTGCATACCCTGCTGAGCCCTGCCCCCAACTTGGATACTCTGTTCACATGTTCATCATGCTGCTCCTGGCATACAGACTACTTCTCAGACATGCTAAATCCGATCACAGACGAAGATCTGGTCCCCGGCACCATCTCTGCTCTTCAGAACTGTTTTGAACACACCGACTGGGACATGTTCAGGGAGGCTGCAACAAACAGCAGCTCTCCCAACCTGGAAGAGTATACAACTGGCTACATCTGTAAGTGCATCAATGACATCACTGTCTCCAAGGTCATCATCACACGGCCAAACCAGAAGCCACGGATGACTGCAGAGGTGCCTTCAAATCAGGTGACAAGAGTGCCCTAAGAACAGCAGGGGACAAACTGTCCAGGGCCATCAGAGCAGTGACGCATACACACGCCCATAAAATCCAGAGTCACTTCAAGGACTCTGGGGATCCAGGCCATCACCAACTACAGGCCACCTTCCTGTGATGGTGAGGCTTCCCTTCCAGGTGTGCTTAACCACTTCTATGCATGGTTTGAAGCCCAAATCAACATGGCAGTGAGGAAGACCTCCCAACGAACAGGTGCTTTGTCTGACCATGGCTGATGTGAAGAAAACCTTGCTCTGTGTCAACACGTGAGCATAGCGGCCATCACCACCAGTTCAGCATACAATACCATCATGTCTCAGTATCTCACTGGGAAGCTGAGATTGCTGGGCCTAAACAGCTCCTTCTGCAACTGGATCCTGGACTTCCTGACTGGGAGACCTCAGTCAGTCAAGTTTGTGTCACAGTCCCGATCCACGACCACCAGAGGGCACCACTGATCGGGATTGGAGACGTCTTTTCGCCCAGCAACCAACAAAGGTCACCTCGACCAAAAGTGGAATAACGTCTAGGCCTGCAGTGCTGTTCCATGGCCACCCGGAGGTGCCTGGAACAGAAACCAGATTTTCCCTTTCACCTGACATCAACACGGATCAGCTGAGAGGAGAGACAGCTGATCCACATCACTTCATAATCACTAGACTTCACCGATTGGTTCACCTTATGTATATAAACTAGTCACCTGGCATCACTAACTTGTGGACACATTACACCTACTCATGATTGCCTCCTTGTCTTCTATCTCTGATTTCCCAAGGATTCATTCCCAGGCCCTCGTGCCTTATTTTTGTTCTATTGTCTTATAGTGTTTGTTTGAGTTATCTTATTTCTGTAAATAAATATCCTATCCTTAAGATGTCCCTCTGTGCCTGTGCTTCATTCGCCTCCTTCCTATCCAGCCCTCGGCAGATTGTGACAGTTTGGGAACAAGATCTCCAGCATCACCATGCTGAAAACAGGGGCCCCCCAGGACTATGCGCTCAGTTCGCTGCTTTTTACACTGCTTATGACTGTACACAGCTCAAACCACATCATGTTTACCGATGACACTGTGGTGGGTTTGATCAGCAAGAATGATGAGACAGCATACAAAGAGCAACAACTGATGGACTGGTGCAGAGCCAACAACCTGAATTTGGATAAAACAAAAGAAATGGTTGTTGACTTCAGGAGGGGGCAACATGATCACTCCCTGGTGAGTAGCCCCTCACAGAGCTCATCCAGAGCACCAAGTTCTTTGGTGTTCATATCACGGAGAACCTCACGTGGACCGTGAACACTAGTTCCATCAACAAGAAAGGCAAGCAGCATCTCTACTTAATGGGGAGACTGAGGAGAGCACACTTTCCACTCCCAATCCTCACCATGTTCTATAAGAGCATTCTCTGCAGCTGCATCACACCCTGGTATGTGAACTGTTACATTTTGAATCGCAAGACCCTACAAAGGATTGTGAGGACAGCTGAGATAATCATCAGGGTCTCTCTCTCCTCTGTCACAGACATTTACATTACACACTGCATCCACAAAGCTACCAGCAACCACCACCCCCCCCCTCCCCGCAACAACTCAGACTTTAATTACCTCCTATTTATTACAATGCACATTCTCTGTCCTACTATGTTTGCACAATCATATTTATTGCTGTGAAACGCTGTTCTGCATTTTTTGCACATGTAACGTCTTGTTTGCATTTTTGCACATAATTCTTGCACATAAATACTGTATTTTTCCAGGCTGTAGCTACCATAAATTGCACAAAATATTGTCTTGTCCAGTTGCACTGTTGTTCTTGTGTTTTTCTTGTACACTTTTGTCCTGTCTGCCCTTGTGGTCTTACGGTGTTGCACCATGGCCCTGGAGGTTCACGGTGTTTCATTTCACTGTGTACTGTGTGTATATGGTCGAAATGACAATAAAAACCTACTTAACTTGAGAGTATCCCTTATGTTAATCCTTTCATCATCAGTGCTCATCTGTGTTACTCATTTTCTCATCTGTGTGATGTGTTGCAGTTTAGTTCAGCATTGACATGGTTGTTCATGTTTTTTCCAATATCAGATACAGCAATTTGGGCCTGTATTGTGTCAAAACTAAGTATCAGATTGACATCCCCGCCCCCAAAAAAAAAAAATCACTTCAATCATCTCTAGTTTCCTAGGTGTCAGGTGAAGTGGCAGGAGGTCAGGTCACAAATAACATTGTAAGTGCGGTTTGGCATGTTAGGGAATAGAGGAGATGCTCTCAAGACAGGTGGGTCTCCAAGAGCTTCATGAAGATTGATGACCCTGCTCTGATTGCAGATGGAACCTCATTCCACCATCAAGAAACCACAAACAAAAACAGTCTGGGGTTTAGATTGCTGATGCTAGCCAAAGTTTCTTGAACAATTGCAGCAGGTGAGATGTAGTGTAGGCTTGCATTACTGAGGCCAGGAAGGTGGCTGTAGATCCAGAATCTGAATCAGCATCTGAATCATAACTGTACCCACACACAAACACTATCCTGAACTGAACTAACAATGCATAAGCAAACAATTTTGCCTTAAACAACTCATTTAAACCTCAACTACCACTGCAAATACCCTTTATTATATACTGCACGTTCTCCGTATTGTCTTGCCCTGTCGTCTTGTTGCTGTTTTTCTTGCTCGCGCTCTCGCGCTCTCTCTCTCTCTCTCTCTCGCTTTCTTTTCATGCTTTGTATTTTGCCCTGTTTGCACTTGTGTAGCATTTTGGTGTTTTTGTTCTCGTGTTGCCCCATGGTCCTGGAGGAACGTGGTGGGCCTGGAGGAACACTGTATCCTTAAGGAATGTTGTTTGGTTTCACTGTGTATTGTGTATATGGCTGAAATGATAATAAATACCTATTTGTTGTGGTCCTTGAGGAACGTTGTGATCCTGGAGGAATGTTGTGGTCCCAGAGGAATGTTGTGATCCTGGAGGAATGTTGCAGTCCTGGAGGAACATTTCGTTTCACTGTAAACAATGTATATGGCTGAAATGACAATAAATCACTTGACTTGAGAAGTCAGTAAGAGAGAGACAGTGATTTGGACATTTGTGGGTAGCCAGTGGAGGTCAGAGAGCAGGTGTGTGATATCCCCTTTTTATTTTGTTATCAATAAAATCAGTGCCCATGTTGGTCAGGGTTTCGTTATATCCAGCACCACATGCTTTGATGTTCTCGGATGTGAATATCCTGCTCTGTATAAATCCCCAGAGGAGCTGCAGGTATACAAACCTTGTTGAAGACAAAAAAGCAGAAGTTGTGTTCCTGCCCCTGTGCACAGTTCTGAGAATTCCTGAAGAAAGAGGCCGCTATGCTCTGGGAGTGCTGGGCCGGACGTTTGATTCCTAACCTCTGTCCTGTTTGAAGTGCTCTTCATCTCCCAAAACAGTGGTCCCAAAATGGCCTCTGTGTTTCAGCCATGCCTGGAATGCCTCCTGCATCCTGTGTTCGGTGCGCTGGGGTGTATTGACTTGTGTTTGCTGGGAGATGCGGCATGTGTTGAACTCAGTGGTTCTGGGCCTCAGCGTCAGCAGAGAAGAGCCAACTGACAGAATGAGGTCAGGAACTCAGCGCCATCAAAGCAGATACGATTCCTCTGCAGATATCTTTAAATAAATAGTGGTGGTCTGTGTCTCTTCTTTCTCCCATCTCAATCACATGGGTTCTGATCTCTTGGGTGCAGTTTACTCTTCAACTCTGCCTCTCTCAGGAGTGTGTGTGTGTGTGTGTGTGTGTGTGTGTGTGTGTGTGTGTGTGTGTGTGTGTGTGTGTGTGTCTGTCTGTCTGTC
>JBBJLS010000041.1:14188314-14199294 GCA_037577275.1 Bryconaethiops microstoma | reverse complement strand
TATATATATACACACACACACACACACATGTATATGTATATACACACACAAATGAGATCATTCACTACTTACTTTACAATGCATTACTTTATTATTGTTAATATGCTTGTGGAATCTATTGTTTGCCTCTGAACATTTTTGGGTATATTTTCATGCTCATCCACTGAATTTCTTTAAATCTGTCTTTGATGTCATCTGCCCTGTAGGTGGCGCAATTGCCCCTGTCCTTCCCACCGGGCATCTGGCAGCAAGTGTGCGTGAGCTGGACTCTGCGCGATGGGGTGTGGAAGGCCTACCAGGGGGGTAAACTAAAGGGCCGGGGTGAGGGTCTGTCAGCATGGCATCCAATCAGAGCAGGGGGTGTGCTGGTACTGGGACAAGAGCAGGTCAGTTGGAAAGAAGGGGCTTTGCAGGGTCAGGGTTATTTTTCTCTGATTCTTTTCATTGTGTGCTTTGATAAACATTAGGTAATCCTAACAGCCAACTTCTTGTATTTGAATTAGAGCTCTGCTAGCCGACCCAGGCCCAATGTTACTCTGTACAACCCATTCAAATCTGTTCGAACTGGAAACTACACATGTTAACCCAATAACCTAGTCCTTTCAGTATTTTTTTTAGACAAAAATAGCCATTCACAGGCTCATGAGTGGCACAAGTGTTAGTGGTCACCAACGCTAATTTTGAGGACCTGGAACTTCCTTAGAGGTCAAGTTTCAGCCCCAATCTGCAACACCCACTCAGGCTAGTAAAATTCCTGACTGGCCACAGCATTAAGTAAGGGAGAGGGGGCAACGTGTTATACGCAAGTTGGACCTAAAGATGGCAGGAAGGTAAATCGGTAGAAGGAGGGTTGGTGATCACTAGTTTTGGCCCTTTCATCTGGAGATACAACTCATTGATCTTTGTTTTAGCGGAGGCTCTCATGAGGAACTGTAGTTCCATCTTGCTGTTGCCTTTGTTAGTTTGCTGCTTGTTCATTTATCCAGACTTTGTCCAGTGTTGCCTGTCTGAATCTGTCATGATAAAGGCCAATTAAACGCTGTATTTGGCAGAAACAATTACAATCACAGATCATAGCAATATACAATTCGAGCAGCCGGGCCTGCACTGCTGCAAATGGCTTGAACGGTCAAACTAGGAAAGATGCATCAATGGTGTTGAAAAAAGTGTGATATCAATAATTTAATGTATTGATATCTCTCTCTTTCTCCTGTGCCATAGGATACACTTGGGGGGCGATTTGATGCCTCTCAGGCTCTGGTGGGTGAGCTGTCGCTCTTTAACCTATGGGACCGTGTGCTGCCGGCAGCAGAGGTTGCAGCACTGGCATCCTGCAGGGAGGCCCCGCAGCATGGGAATGTGGTACCCTGGACGGAGCGGGACGTGGATGTGTTCGGGGGGGCTGTAAAGGAGCCTGTGGACCCCTGCTCTGGCGGAACAAGAGCCCAGAAGTGAGGGGTGGTTCTATGGGGGTGGTAGGGAGATTGGAAAGGTGATATTGAGGGGTCAGGAGGTAGAGGGCAGCTGTGATGTTTTCATGAGGAACATTCACTGTGGAACAACATTCATATTCACGCTGAGTATGTGTGTGCATTTGTGCAGGGCAGGGATGTGTGTGTATGTGTGTGTTTCTGCAGGGGGAGGTCTGTCTGTTTCTGTGTGTGTATATATGCTACCATTCAAAAGTTTGGAATCATTTGCTCTATTAAAACTTATAATATTTCACTGTCAAAAACAAAAGATCACTGATTTCCATTAATGATAATGGCAATGAGAGGAATAACCCACTCCAAGATGGTATTTAAACGGTTTTAATTTCATTTTCACTGTCACCCAATTTTCAAAATTTTTAATTTTGGGAGCCTGTCTCGGAATATTACTGTAGTAATCTGTTAGGCTGTAAAGAGGCTGGCTCACGACATCTAATAGAAAGACAATTACCAAAACAATATGTGCAACATCTGTCATTGGGCATCAACATGCTCAGAGGAGAACACTAACAGCTAATTATTTTATGGCAGCCAACAGACTTAGTGATGAGGGCGTGTGAAGGCCATCCTATCCACCCAGAGAGAGCGAGACCAGTTGTGCTGTCCTGAAATCTCTTGAGCAATCACATCAACTTGCCAGGTTATCTTCCCTTTACATTACAATCAGTTTTTAAATATACAAGAAAATATATTAATTTTGCCTTGTATCATTAAAAACACTGATTTAAACTTTTAAATGGTGGCATAGCCTATATTTGGATCTGCAAACCCACACATTACAAATGCTGCTCAGTTGTCTGCCGCTTTCAGTGTTCTGTGGTCGTATTGTAATGTCCTTCACGCTAGCCGGCTTCCTGCTCACAACAGACCACACTCTTCTCCCTGTCACATCAGTGCTCTGCTTTGTGCTATCGGCTTACTGCCAATTTTTCTCTTTTACATCACTTCCCTTGTGTTCGAGTTGGCTGCCTTTACTCTGTAAAACTTTGTTTCATGTTTTCTTACATTTTTCTATTTTTTTTTTTTTTTTACTTTTTTGTGATTTATTTGATACATAATTCATTTACACTATCCGTTAATATGACAACATTTTTAACATCTTCGACATGCTAGTTTTCAGAATTGCAAACGGAAAGGGTGCATACAGGATGTAGTGGTGTTGGACACAGTCTTTTGGGTCATGCAGTGGACTTTTTTGTCATTTCGTCATCTGTCATTCTCATGTGTTGCACAGAGAGAGAGAAAGAGCATGAGGAAGTGCCTGTCTGGGTGGACACACCCACTTTTCTTTTTCCTCTTTTGCTGTTGGTCTATGACGATCAGTCATGACGTCAATGTAGTGCTTGTTCATGCATTGTTTGCACCGCAATGGATTTATGATGATATTGTGACATATGTGGATGATAACATAAAAATGTTGATAAAACTGTTGTCCAGTGATATTTATTTATTTTCATTATGCCACATACTGCTCACCCCTACCTCATACACCCTTCCTCCACAATCCCTACTGTTGGATTAAGAGGAGTTTCAGCTAGTATATCAGCCACTATACTGGTATTAAAGATTTTGCAATGAGCATTTTTGCTTCTGCTTGTATGGGAAATAATCCTACACTTCCAAAATTTAGCTTCTGAAAAAGCGACAGGGCATCAGTATTCTGATACTGTATTTAAGTGCCAGGATTTGCCCTGATACTGATATATTATGGTAATGTCATGGTACATCCTTCCATTCAGCTTGGCTCCCACTGGTTAACAGTCTTTCACACATGACATCAGCACAGCATTTTTTAAGAAATTACCGGTATTCCCCCCCACACGCACAAACTCTGGGATGCTCAGTCATAAATATTTAGCATATTTAATATTTCTGATTCAAAATCAGGCTATCAGGCTTTGGTCAGGGCACCCTCACGATTTGTATTAGCAGTCTTAAGGGAGTCAATCTCAATGCTACATGAAGGGAAATGCGTCAGGCATCCCAAATGTAATATTAAAAGTAGAGCATTAATCAGAGAGTTGAAATAAAACTATATTTACGATGATATAAAAATGTATTAAAAAGTCCCAATAATCATTATTAAAGGCCCTGAGTACTGGCTGAGAAAATGGTAAATGTGTGAGGAAGTGATCCTCACACACTCACATTGTTGTAATCAGGATGAAGCACATCACTGCTCTCTAATTTCCCTCCTTCTCCTCTTCCTCACCCCCTTTCTCCCCTCTGCTGCTGAATTATAGATGTGTGTTAATCACCTCTTCCAGGGTCCCTGCTCAGACCACTGCTGTTCTCTCTCTACTCTCATTTTCACATATTTTTTCCCTTCTCTCTCTTTCTACGATTCTAGCTCACTCTACTGTCCCATCTCTTCTCTCTCTCTTTTTCCCTTATCTTTTTCTTTATCTCTCCGTCTCTCTCTTTTCTGTCTCTCGCTTTATCATTTTCTTAGTTTTTCTGTTTTCTCTGATTTCCTCTCTCACTGTCAAGCTCATTTTTCTGTCTCATAACCTTCCCATATGATCTTATTTTTTTCATCTTGCTCTCTTTTATTTGATCTATTTTTCTCTCTCTCTCTCAGTTTCTCTATCTATCTGTCTACCTATCTGTCTATCTAGATCTCTCTGTATCTATTTCTTCCTCTCCCCTTATCTAGTTCACTTTCTCTCTTATGACATTCCCTCATGATCACACTGGGAAATGAAAGTCATATCATGTATTATTTAACGAGGCTGACGTCTTTTCCAGCATCTCTGTGCACAACCTGACCCCCCCCAACACACATACGCGCACACACACACCCAAGCACAACTGCAGCACAGGCACATTCCTCGCACACTGTGATCTGTCCTCATTCCTCTAGCTTTCTTTTTTCCTGCTGTTTCACTGAGTTGAATTATTTTGAAAGTACGTTTAACATACAGATATCATGGAATATAGATGATACAATACACCAAGCACACATACACGCGCACAAACACACGTGCCCCACATTCTGTTGGCCTGTGCTGTAAATCTATCCAGGAAACGAAAATCCTCACTAATCCATGAAAATGAAATCAAAATGTGGTCTCTCAGGGTAACACATGCACACACACCCACAAAGTCCTCTCATGACCCAGGCAGTGGTTTTTCATGAGAGATCTCCATTTGAAGCTGAATATCCTCCACACTTCCTCCAGATATTTACTGCAGCTTTAGTTTGAACTGCTAAACACATTCAGTTCTTCTGTTCTTCAAATCAATCCTTCATGTGCTGGTTTAATGTAAATCAGAACGATTTGAAAAGACAAAAAACTGGCATGGTTTCTTCTTTATTTCCTTAAACACACTCATATATATATGTATATAGCAGTGGATGAAGAATGGCCTGATCTGGTGCATCATGTTTTCTTTTACACCATATGGAAGTCTGGCTGTGTTAACTGGGGAAGAGATAGCACCCATATGTACTATGAGAAGAAGGCAAGCCACCAGAGGCCATCGTACAGTGTTAACTCAAAGCTAAAGTTCTTATAACATTATATATAACATTAGCCACAAGCTAAAGATTTTATAACATTAGCTGCAATCTTAGATCTTATAATCTTATAAATACGGGGGGTGGGTGGCCTGGTGGGTGGGATACTTGCCTATAGAACAAGATGTCATGGGTTCAAATCCTGCTTTCAGCATACCACCAGTGGGTTCCTGAGCAAGACCCTTAACCAAAAGTTGCTCTAGGGAGACTGCCCCCTGTAGGAGTGGAAGTTGCTTTGGATAAAAGCATCTTCTAAATGCCATAAATGTAAATAATGCTAGCTACAAACTAAAGGTCTGATGTATACATGGATAATACAATTTAATAATGTTTACCATCAATGGTTTGTAAACAGGCACCACCCTGCAGGCCCCTAAATTTGAAAACCACAGCAAAAGTCTAGGCAAACTAGTAAAGAAAACATTTTCCAGTTATAGACTGCTGCATAATATAACAGGTCAGTTTCGCAACTGCCTTCTGTTTACCAAATATTATTAGGACTGTGGACCATTCTTGGCACAGCAATGACAGAGACATACAGTAGTAGTGGGGTTTTTACACACACCTGTAACTGTTAAGAGTGCTCCCTCTTACTACCAGATGCATGATTGAGCTCACTCGTGCTGTCAGGCCTGTGGTGAGGGACATCTGGGGCAGCAACAGAATCATCTGCAACGGCCAGATGTGGCAGCAGCAAAAATGTAGGTCAGGGTAGCCTGAGAGAGAGAGGGAGAGACATAGAGAAAGGAAAAATCACATTTTCATTGCATTTTTGACAAAGAGATTCATGTGCTGTGCAAACACTGATAATGGGGAATTCCACCACAGATCAATTCCTTGTGTGGTGGCCTAGGGTACAAGACCCCTCCTGCTTACTAGATTATTTTTAACTATTTGTTTTTATAGCCCCACAGCCTTTGGCTAGGAACACCCTTTAGACTCTCCAGAAGCAACGGCAATGGGAAAGACCATACACAAAAAAGTACTTTTATATGGTTTATTGGGGTTCAACACAGCTCCCCCGTTGATGTTCATTATCCCTTACACTCAAGTACACCCCACTCTGAGTGATAAAGTTTTCAAGTTCACTAACCACAGCAAAAGCAGGCAGTTCATGTCCAAGATCAAAGCAATTAAGTGAGAAATGTTCACAGCACACGCACACACCCACACTTAAGCAGGAGAGACTGACAGAGGAATAGAAAAAAGTTAATTCCCCCAAATAAACCCACCCAGGGGAAAAACAAAAACAAACAAAAAGCAAATAGTTCTGTGGGCCGACACGCTTCCGTGTGGCCCAGCAAAAAATATCCAAAAAAGAAAACAACAAAAAAGAATTCCAAACCCACCGCAGCGCCCACTGCCACGTCGCCTCTCAGTCCACCGGCCAGCTGCCCTGGCTCCCTGGTGCCGTAGACCTTGATAAAGTTTTTCCGCGCCATCCTCCTCTTTCCTGAAGCTGGTGTCGCGACTCGCACTTCCCTCGCAGCCCGTGCAACCCCCTCGCCGCATTGTTGAGTGTGCTGTAGGTGACTGAGCTGTACCCTACCCGTTGTCCTCCACAGCTGCCACAAGGGACCTGCACACAAAGAGAGAGACACACAAACACTGCTTGGCTGTTGGCCTCTGGCTTCAGTGCCATTGCCCAGAGGACTTGAACTCGCAGCGCCTCAGTCCCTTCTCCCCAAGGTCAGCAGCCCAAATGAGTCCTAAAAACCTCTAAATCCCAGGTCCCGGTTTCACTCCTCGTTCATATCAGCACCACATGGGAGCACCCTGAACTATGGTCACCGGTATCTTTAAAGGGCACAACCTCCCGCCACAACATTCCCCCAGGGTGTCACGACACTTACATGACACTTTCTTTACATGGGTTGTGAATGGATTTAAATGTTGTGATGTCTACAACAGAAATGTAATGATTTTCCTTACTATCCAAACCCAACAATGAACCTACATGTGTCTTCTGGCTGTTTGTATGTAATGTTGATGAATGTAATATAGTGTTAAATCTGAAAGAGAGAGAGAGGTGCTAAAATTTTTCTACTTTTTCCTGCTGCCTCTTTAATTTTAGCAGTTCCTTGGTGTCCAATTCCACCCACTAGAGAGGACAATGATAGCAATGTTTGTCTTTTTTCCTTTTCTAGAGCTATGTCTCAAAACACACAGTTCCCAAATAAGTTACACTCAGGGTTTAGAACAATGCCAAGGGTCTAGCACTGAGAGGGGGCACTCAGAGAGCATTATTTGAAAAAGAATGGTATATAATATTGGGGTTTCGATATTATATTCCTTCATAGGACGCAACATTTTAAGTCGTTCCCTTGGTTACACTACAAATAACACTGTTATTCAGTAATAGTAGTATGATGTAGTAGTAGCTGGTGACCTAGTGGTTACAGAGTTGCTCCTGTGAGCAGAAGGTTGTGGGTTCGAATCTGAGTATTGCTAGTGGCACCACTGATGTACCTTTGAGTAAGATACTGTCCCCACACGCTGCTCCCTGGGCGCCCCCCATTGATGGCTGCCCACTACTTGGTGAATAGGTTAAATGCAGAAAAAGGATTTCACATTGTTCACACTGTGTGCTGTAATGGGTCCATGTGTGACTATAAGAGGCCACTTTACTTTGTCCATTTTTTCAGCTCTACTGACACTATATGGACAAAAGTATGACCATTATGCCAACTGGGACTTTAATGATATTGCATTTAAATACATAGACTTTAACATGGAGTTGGCCCCCCTTTGCAGCTTTAACCGCTTCCACTCTTCATGTGTGACTATAAGGAGCCACTTTACTGTACATTCCAAGTGAGGTAGATACCTTGTCCTTAACTGCTAAAGAAATAATCCTGGTTTAGATCATACCCGACTGACCGCTATCAGTTTGTAAGAGTTAACGGGGAACCCTCAGCACATACCAAAGTAAAATATGGTGTCCCACAAGGACCTCTTTTATTTACTCTGAACACGCTGCCATTAGGGATAATTATCCAGAAACATGGGATTAGCTTCCACTGCTACGCAGATGATACACAACGTTATGTCTCTGTCAACCCAGATGATAAACTTGGATTAAAAAAGACTGGGGACTGCCTTAAAGATATAAAATACTGGATGTCACATAACTTTCTCTTCCTCCATGCAGATAAAACAGGTCCTTCTTCTAGGTCTGAAAGGTGCTAGAAACAAACTGTCAGGTCTAATGCTTGATCTTGCTGGTTCCTCAGCCTCTCCATTGTTAACTGTAAAGAATCTCTGTGTCACTATGGATCCCAATCTTTCATTCAACGCATATAGAAGTACAGTTACTAAATTAGCTTTCATCTATGAAATATTAAGTTAACAGAAGTGCACTGTCTCTCCATGATGCCATTATTACTTCCATGCCGTTATTACTTCCAGACTCGATTATGGTAACAGTCTCTTGTCAGGCTGCTCCAACAAAAATCTTAATAAGCTACAACTAGTTCAGAATGCAGCATCTAGAGTCCTCACTAGAACCAGGAAATTTGACCACATTAGCCCAATATAACCAAGACTTCATTGGCTTCCGATCAGATTTTGTATTTATTACAAAATTCTACTAATGACTGACTGGCCTCCCACCCGTATACCTCCATGAACTTTACTCTTACTATGAACTTCCGCGGTCACTCAGATCTCAAGGTGCTTACTACTTACTTGTCCCCAGAATTATGAAAGCTTCAGCAGGGGGAAGAGTGATCTCATATATAGCCCCCAAGCTCTGGAATGCTATTCCGAATAACATTCGGGACTAGGCTGACTAGGCAAAGTCCAGAATGAAAACCTACTTGTTCAGTCGCGCTTTCTGTAATTAATTTTTCCTGCCAGATGAAAGATGTAGAACTGGAAAGGCAGTGGCCACAAGTAAACTAGAACACTGGTGCTGTCGACCCGCCATTCCTCACATTCACTCAGCTTTGTGACGGTGAAATGGAGGTACGTTGGTTTCTCGGGGCGCTAATGCCTATCGTACCCCTCAGTTCTGACCTTTCTATCTAGGCTGCTTTACCAAGATACACCTTAGTCTTAACTTGCACTCCTCACAGATATAAATAATTCTCTGTATATTTAAACTTAACTATCTTCTCTGTTTTTTTTTGTCTGAGGGGAACTGCTACACATTTGTCTAGCCCAACTTATCAGCATTGTTTGGTGGCTCCCACAAGGTACTCCATGAGGTGCTTTGGTGTGACCGAAGACCATGATTGAGGCCTAGGTTTTTATAGTTTTTAAGACTCTTTTGGGCTGTCGACCTTCATGGTGGAGGTAGCCAAAACCCGGAGAGAGTGGACTGAGGCACAGCGAGTCCTCTGGGAGATGGCACCGAAGCCGAGGTCAAAAGCTGTGAGGTTTGTTTGTGTTCTCTAGCTCTTTCTCTGTGCATGTCCATGACAGCAGCCGTGGTGGACGATTGGAAGGGAAGAGCTCAGACACCTACAGTGAATTCAACTCAGCATTAAGGGAGGTGGCATTTTGAGGCAGGGTTGATTGCAGGTGTCTAAGCATGTGTTTGTGTCAAACAGGGCTTGAGCCACAGGGAGCCTGGCAGAGAAGAAGAAAAGCAAAGACGCGTGACGATAAAGCGTGGAGCCGCCGGCGCAAAGCCACAATGCCAGCATCGAGAAATTCAAGGAAAAAAGCTATCGTGGTCTACAGCACTGGGGAGACAGGGCAGCCAGCCCGCAGAGCCGGAGGGGACATGGCAGTGGATGGTGCTGGGGTTTTGGATCTTTTTGGTTTTTGTTGGTTTGTTTTTGTTTGTCCCCTGGGTGGATTTATTGGTTTTTTTCTTCCACTTACATGTGTGTGTTTGTGTACTGTGAAAAAATCTACCTGATAGCGTGTATGAACTGTCTGCTTTTGCTGTGGTTAGTGTAAACTAATCTAGAAAATGTATCACTCGGGTCAGGAGGGATAATTGAAAACCAATGGAGGAACTGTGTTGAACCCCAATAAAGCATGTAAAAGTACTTTTTGTGTACTGCCTCCTCCACTACTGTTGCCTCCGGAGATCCTAAAGGGTATGTTGCTAGGCAAAGGCTGTGGAGCTACAAATTGTCAGCAAATTGTAAAAAAGAATCTAGATAGCAGGAGGAGTTTTGCCCCTATGCCACCACATATGCTGTGTTTATGCGTGACTATACTGTTTATGCGCCACTTTAATTAATGATCCTTAACACTGCTATTGAGTTGATACCTTGTCCTTAAAGGGGACATATTATGCAAAACTCACTTTTTGCATCCTTTTGCATCCATGTGGGTCTCTACTGCTCCTATAAACACTCCAAGTGTGAAAAAAACATCTGTTTTCTGTGAATGAACTGAAAGATTTTGGTGTCAGGAATCATGTGATTCTACGAGCCATTTGGACGGCCTCCCCATTGTGACATCATAATGGAGGAATTTGCATAGAACCACCCCTCATCCGTCAAGCCCCACCCACTAGATTAGTTGAAGATCCGCCATTTTTGTCTGCTGGTTTTACAAGCACGGATAAGACTGCAAGCGCTGTGGCTACAGGCAAAGGCAAATCACTCATGAAGTGTTGTGTTCATCTGGCTCCGGGTCCGACTCGGGTCAAACATATAGGGCTGGATAGCGCCTCTGTTTCACGTGTGTTAAACGTGCAGCGTTAGCATGGGATGGGTGGGGCGTGACCAGCAACAGCTTATTTGCATAAAAGTGACAGAGCCCTTCAACGGCCCATTTTGAAAGGGACAGAGACTGTCAAGAATAAAGCTGGTGAGATCTCTTTATGTGAAAGTGATTTTGTGCAAAGAACTTCATGAACATGTCTTGTGTAGCCCATAGACCTATTAAGTGAGTTTTGCATAATATGGGGGTGGCTGTGGCCTAGTGGGTAGGACCAAGAGGTCATGGGTTCGAATCCTACCTTCAGCACACCACCACTGGGTTCCTGAGCAAGACCCTTAACCCCAA
>JBBJLS010000041.1:14157822-14171224 GCA_037577275.1 Bryconaethiops microstoma | reverse complement strand
TGCTCCAGGGAGACTGTCCCCTGTAGTTAGGGAATGGAAGTTGCTTTGGATAAAAGCGTCTGATAAATGCTGTAAATGTAAATATGGAACCTGGTCATATAAACTTTTAGCAAACCGCCTTGTTTTAGAACACTCACAGAAAAAAAAAAAATCACTCTACATCTAAAGCAGTCCACAGCGTCTGCCGTGACTTGAAGGATAAGGACATGACCAATCTACAAAGACCTCTTGAGCAGCAGCATGCAGATATTTAATGACCTACCATGTCATAGATTAGACTGGTTAATGTTACAGCTTAATTGATTAGACTAGCTAACTGGGAAGCACCCATTATGTTTCAACAAATTCAAAATGATGTGGCTTAGTAAGGCTCTGTTAGACTAAAAGGTGCCATATCTCTTAGACCCAGTGAACGCCTTTCACATGTGAGCAGATTGGTGTGATTTTTGTCTCGTGTTCGCTCACGTACCACTCCATTCCATGAAACTAACTCCTTTCTTTCCCTCACACACACACACACACACACACACCTGACATTAGTGACATGGCACTGGATGCTGTTGCCTACATATTCTGTCCTTTCATACATGTAGTATTAGTGCTGTAAAATAGTACAATGGTCATGTATTGGAAATTCTCACCAACCGCAGAAATAATGCGCGCTATTTCTGCACATTAGTTACCTCGCTGCAGTTTCCTCATGTGTGATTGGAGAGTCGTTTTGAGCCTTTACCTACTGCCAATTTGTGTAGCACCGAATTTTTTTACATGTGATTAGAGCGATGTGTGAAATAATTCAGAAACTCCACTATGTTGTTCAGATACAAAATAAGTATTCAAATGAATTATATGAGCTTGTTTTCACTCATGTGAGTCAGGAGCTAGAAAAGGATACCAGAGCAGAATTGGAGTGGAATAATACAACGCTTTAAGAGCAGAAAGTTTGCTCTAGTGGTAGTCATCTCTGAATGTTGTTGGTGGCATCTGTTAACCTGTGTGCTAGCTGCCTAAAACAACCCGTAGAAGGAGAAGTTTCAGTCACTCAATGTATGTATAGTTAATGCTTTATGCATGTAACTCTTTGTGCTTTTCAATTAAACGAAAAGATACGATGTAGTATTTTTGTAGAAACGATTGGGTGTTTTATTTAAAAAGACAGAATCAGCATATCTCTGTTCTCAGGCGTTTTGAAAAATGAATACTGCTGTTTGGAGCAGGTGTCCCAACGTGGTTTCCACGTGCACAATGCAATTGTAGAATACATGCCTAGATGATTTTAGGCCAAAGGAAGCACAATGTTATTAGTTTGGTGTGGCTAATGAACTGGCAACTCGGTGTATTTATTTTTGGTCAACCACATGCTTATGGTCGAATGGAATGTGGGAAAAATACAGTATTTACTGTTTTATTGATAAGGTATAGCACGTTGACAGACTTGGTGCATGTTGGTTTTGAATTGTAGTAAAGTTGTTTAATGTTTTTTCTCTCCTGTAAGATACACATATTGAACTACAGACAGATGCCGATAACCAGTGTTTGTGTGTATTTTTATATATGTGGGTTATTATTGTTGAACAGGTAAAACACTTGCATTCTGAGCCCTGACACATCTTTGTATTGTTTGAATCTTACCTGCTCTTGCAAAGTAACTGTTCTGGACTGTGTAACGATAACCATTCATGCTAGCTATGGAACAATTAACTGCCAACCAAAATGTGTACGTGTGTACGGAGGTTAAATGTGTGACTCTACGCTTAAGTGCTTTTGCCATCACTCTTTTTACACCATAGGTGGTCTTGGAGGCCCCTGATTTACCTGTTTTAGCACAAGAAAGGCTTGTTAGTTAGTTGAGTCAGACATGTTGGGAGCAGGGACAGCACTAAATGTTGACCAGGAATGGGAACCACTGTACTGTACAATCTGCTTAGTCACCTCTTATCTTGGCTCTTAACAAGATCACTGCTGCTATGCAGAATAATTCAAATGGTCTTTTTAAAAGAACTGTTTCCATTCAAATCTTTAAACTCACTTATTTTGAGTTGTGTGGAGAATGACACTTCCCTCCCGTCTTTCTTTCCCTTTTCCTGTTTTTCTCTTGTGCAGTTTGCACCTGACCACATTCTGCCTGCAGTACAAGCCCACAGTGGTGGCATGTGTGTGTATCCACCTGGCCTGCAAATGGTCCAACTGGGAGATCCCAATCTCATCTGATGGAAAACACTGGTGGGAGTATCTGGACCCCACAGTCACCTTGCAGCTGCTGGACCGTTAGTCTTCCCTACTGTTTGTCGGATATTTGTCTATAATGTTGTATCTTTGTAGTATTATCCTAGCAGAGGTTGTAGTCTCTAAAAACTCTTTTCCACTCTTCATGCAGAATTAACACATGAGTTTCTACAGATTTTGGAGAAAACACCCAGCAGGTTGAAAAGAATCAGAAACTGGCGGGTATGTGAGCGTATAATCAACTCTTGTCTAATAAGATCAACTAGTCCTTATGCCACGGGAAGGAGAGACAAATAAAAATATTTGTTAGACAAGCCTGAAAAGCATTGGTTGATTTGTCGTTTGAGCTCAAGGGTTGTAAATCCTCTTTGTTTACATTTCAGGCCACACAAGCTGCAAAAAGGTCAAAAACAGAAACCCAGACATTGGACACTTCTTTCCAGGCTTCTGCCATGAGTCAGGATGGCCTTGTGGTGGAAAACAAGACGGACATCATGGGGGGTATGTACTCAGAACCCTCCACCTCATTCCAGTTGGACGGGGGCCCTCTCTCTCTTAACGGCTTGTCGAACTTGACCTCCTCCTATGGCTTTGTGGGCCAGACCGGCCAGCAGCCTGACCCCTTCCTGAGCCTGCAGGCGGCACCCATTGGCAAGCACAGCCAGTGCCCAGCCCCAGCGGCCACCAACAAACTCTCTCTAGAGAAGTATCGTGAGAAGCAGGCAGCCGAGCTCCTTCAGCGGCGGAGACACGCCGAGGAGAGCGAATTGCACCGTAAGCACGCTCACCTGCTGCCCGAGGTTGCAGCTTCATCTTCGTCGGCACCACCTTTGTCATCCTCGTCCTCAGCGTCACGGGCTAAATACGGGCAGCCTGGGCAAGAACGGGCATCTAAGAGCGGCTCGCTGAAGCGCCGCCACCCTTCGTCGTCCTCTGTCTCTGTAGAGAATGGCAGCGTGAGTCAGGAGGAGCTGAAAATGAAGATTAAAGTGTCTGAGAGTGGAGGAAGCAGCAGCAGCGGTAAGAGCAGACACAGCCCTCGCTCTAGCCGAGAGAAACACCGGGAGCATTCGTCCCACCGAGGGCCCAAACACGACGCCTCACACTCACATGGCCACACTCACTCTCATCCTCACGCACACAGCAGCCACCACAAAGCCCACCGCTCCTCCAAGACCCACTCTGCCCCTGCTTCCTTGCCCTTGAGCCAAGCCCCGGGCCATGGGCAGCTGGGGAAGATTGACAGGAGGCAGGGTGGAGAGGGGCAGAGTGCAGAGGGAGGAGCCTCACTGTGCTTGAATGGGCAGCACATGGACTACACAGACACATTCAACATGCTTGATTCCCTGCTCAATGCACACATGAACTATTAACCCACAGAACACAGAAAAGGAAACACAAGATTGTTTTATGTGCAAAAATTGCAAAAAAAGGTTTTTTTAAGAATTACTTTGTTAGGATCAACCAGTCCCTTACATTTCATATTCACCTCTTAATTTAACCATGCTATGTTGCTTGGGGAAAAAAGTGGAACTTGTAGTTGTATGTAAACAGTATAGTCACAGTTTAAAGCTTCCTATGAGATGAACAGCCTGTGAAATCCATGTGTACTGTAATTCCGTCTTCATTATGGCTGTAGCGACAGAAGAACGTCAGATTGAGAGAATAGAGACATCGTTCATGAACTGGTTCAATAATTGTTTGTACTGTATACTGAATTGTTTTTAAATCAAAGGGATGAAAGGAATTTTGGAGAGACTTTGCTGACTGTTTATGTACGGGTGGTGCAGATAACTGTTCACTCTTTTATTTCCCTTTAAAAAAAAAAAAAGTTATCTGTGTCAGAATATAATTCTCATAATGCTCAGGTTTGGAGATGTGTAAATGTGTAACATTACATCTATAAACATCTATTTGGGAATGTAGAACGTTTGTGATTCTGGCTGTAGGGACCCCTGAACCTAGCGTCTCCGTTCTCATCTTAAATTCTCGAAAGCAAAGAAAACCCCTCAAATAAAAATCCTACAGCTCCGACGTCTGCCTTTACCTCTGTAGTCATGAAGTGATGGCCATCGTTTTTGTTTATGGCCTATCCCTTTGGTTTAGTGTAGTTCCTTGGGCCTTGGGGTCTTAAGATTTTTTATTTTTCTTCTGGCTTTCCTTCTCCCCGTCCTCCTACCTCATTGCCCTTTAAACATATGTGTAAGCCAGCAAGCCTTAGGTGAAGAGATCAGAAGGTTAGGACCATGGGTATTGTACAGTTGCTGGTATATTCAAGTCCTCCTTAAGATTTTTAAGTGACCTGTTGGGGTCAGACGTTCTCTAGCTCAGACACAGATTTTCAGTTGAGACAATTGTTTGACACTTTGTGCTTCTGTGTCCCAGAAGGTGGTCATTAACATCCACTCCAGATCATGCCATGTTTCCTGCACACTTCCAGTTGTTGCATCTTCATTTGTCATGGGGAAGGACTGTCATACTCTATTGCTCTTCATGTGGTAGTTGAAGGAACTGGCCCTGGATCAACACTCACTCATACTTTGGCTTCCACTTAGAGAGCTCCAAGCAGAAATTGCCCTTTAACGCTGATGCAGGACCAGCTCCTCATGACAACAATCTCCACCCAAGTTATCAGATCAGGTTGAAAGGTGGAACTTTCCTCAACATCCCCAAGGGACCAGTAGCTCAACGCCAAAGGCAGTGCCTCAGTGAGATGCATACAGTTTCAGTGCTTCATGAGAAAGTTTGTCCTACGCTGTGAAGTGCTTTTTATTTTCACACCCTTCAATGCCACAGTTCTTTGTAATAGCCTTGAATCTGAGTTGAAAGTGATGGACATGTTGGACAATTACCTAATTACCTAAACAATGGAAAACCATATGGAATCCGTTTTTCTTCTTTTGGTAAGTTTTTGTCTATTCTGCAAATTAAACTGTTTGAGGAATTTAGTGGAAGAAACACCAACCCGTTTTGAAATTGGTGGAACGATATCACTGTTGCTTAGTGCTTAGTGCAGGGTGTTGTACTGATGTGGTTTACCCCATCAGCTAATAATCGGGACATGAGATAAAATCCAATGCAATACTAAGGGTAAATAGAGATTAAGATCGTGCAGGGTCACTTGTTTCCCTTTTTCACCCCATTTGAAGGGCAATTTTAATGCTTCAGCATACCAAGACATTTGGGACAACGCCACGCTTCTAATCTTTTCTATTCCGGCATGACTGTGTCCCAGTGCACAGAGCAAGCTCCATAAAGACATGCTTGGATGGGTTCAGTGTGGAAGAAGAGTCCTGACCTCAAACTCATCCAGCACCTTTGGGATGAACTGGAACGGAGATTCCGAGACAGGCGTTCTCATCCAACATCAGTGCTTTGCCTCATAAATACTGTACAGAATGAAGGGACACAAATACCCACAGAAACTCTAAAATCTTGTGGAAAGTCTTCTAAGAAGAGTGGAAGCTGTTAAAGCTGCAAATTGGGAACAACTTCTTATTAAAGTCTGTGTTTGATGCAGTGTCGAAGTCCTTGTTGATGTAATGGCCAGGTGTCCCAATACTTTTGTCCTTACAGTGTACATCTCAGTTGAGTGGTGCGATAATTTGGAGAATTTGGTGGATACCCCTTCTCTTGATGGTACCAGTTCATTACAGGGTAGAAGAGGAGTTGTGAAATGTAGGCCATCTTACACTAGGTGGTGATGTTGAGTTGTGCGTTTCTTGTTCCTGCTGTTCTGGATTCTCTAAACTCAGTAGTCGCTTGAGACATCCTCATTCCCCATGAGACTCAGCCCTGATTTATGGAGATTGTCATTGCGTTATACTTGGAGCGCTGGTGGAAGGTAGAGTGCGACCCTCTTGCCTGTGCAGGTGTGCGCAGGTGTGCACTCCGACTCAGCAAAGCCCGTATTGGGGAAGGAGATGCTCTACTTTGTTTTGCTGTCTCCCTGTTTTGTGGTGCTCTAACCTCAAAAAGAGACTTTTAGAGTTTCTTTTAAAGTGCAAGTTGAGGAGTGGCTCCCTGGCAACTCGTTTTTTGTCTCAGGCTTTAGCGCCAGCAACACCTTCCATGTTCACATCTTCACATCCACAGCTCAGTATTTCAGCCATTCAGGTTGTGCTGAGCTTCACAAAACCCATTTGGTTTCATCAGGAAAAACCTCTCGCATCATGGACATTTTACGGACTTGCTTCTGGTTGGCCTCTGTAATTAAACCCCAATACTTCGATGGTCTTCCTTATTTCTTTCGTCCCTGTTTCTTAATGTTGGCTGGCCTGGTTAAATCAGATCTGTCTGTCTGATGTCTTTCTGTCAAAAGGGCTTCCTGTCATCCCAAGGCTTAATAGAATTCCCTTTGATCCACGTATTTGTAGGACCTGAGAACCATAAGAATATTGTGAGGCAGATAAGCCAGTCCTTTATTAGTCTACAGGCCAAACTCTGGACCTTCTCTACCGTCCCCTAAACACACACTGCCAGGGTGGTGAGAGGAGAAGAATGGCCTGTCCCTTCAGGAGGCTTTTATGCATCCACTGCTGCATTTCGTTCTAATGTGGCTTTTTTTTTTTCTAGCTCAACACGTCCTGCTTCTGGAGCTGCGGGACGTCTTTTTAGGTGCCACCACTCTCTGGTGAAGGAATGGGCCCTTATGAAAAGGTACCATTGTGTGGAATGACATGCTCAGAGCCCGAGTGAGGGAGGGGGCAGGGGAATAAGGTAGCTACGAGGGCGGCGCTGAAAGAGAAGTGCAGATTAACGTTGCCTTATTATCGGGCGGAGAAGGAGCTCAGACATACAATTCGAGCTGTCTGCATGGAGACAGGCGGCGTTTAGCGAGATTGCACCCTGCAAAATGTTAAGTGCTATACTCGCAGCCTGGTGTTCCGTGAGAGAGCAGGATGTTGAGGGTGTATGTGTGTTAAAGTATTTACCAGGGTGTGTGTGTGTGTGTGTGTGTGTGTGTGTGAGAGAATACATCCGTTGGGTGAAGTTGATTGGCCCTGATTGTGTTCCATACTGAACTTTCTGAATGGCGCAGGAGGGCGCCTCCAGCCGAGAGCATTTAGTCTGAACAGTGGGGGGACAAAGCGGAGGCCTTTCATGTGTTAGAAGTCAATCTACAAGTCGTCTTTTGTACCAAACATCAACTCAGAAAAAGCTATTTCAGAATGCAGAACTGACATTAAATCAGGTAAATTAGGGTCATTTTTGATGAAAAGGCCTGCGGTGCAGCCAGTGTGTAGCTGTTTTGCCTTTCTATCAGTTCCTGGAATTCAATATCACTCCTCTAAAGGCTCTGAGAGTTCCTACGTTAGCACAGTCATCTACCTTCTGTGGTGTTTGTACTCATACTTTTTTACTAGTTAAGATTGCTTTGTTGGCTTATCCATCTATAGTCAACGGTTCTTGCTACTCCTACCGACCTTCATTCAGGTTGAACGCACCACTGCATGGCTCACGGTGTGAACAATGAGAAATTCTTCCTATGCATTTAACCCATTCACCAAGTGATGCAGCGTGCAGCCAGGAACAGTGTCTGGGCACAGTACCTCGCTCAAGGATACCTCAGTGGTGCTACTAACAGTCCTGGGATTCAAACCCACAGCCTTCTGATTGCAGGCGCAGATTCTTAACCATCGAGCATTCTGGAAGTTGTGGGTTCAAATCTCAGAACCGCCAGGGGCACCACTGTAGCCTTTTATGGATGGTTGAGTTTTGGCTCCTGAAGTACCAATCCTCCAGTGCTGCTAGTCTCTTAACGGAGGTGGAAGTTTTTCCTCCACAAAATCATCATCATCATCATCATCATCATGCAAGTAAATGAACCAGCTGGGGGTTCATTCTGGCCCAGAAAACAGAGCCCTCATCTGGCGTTATTGTAATCATCCATCTCAGTTTGCAGACATCATCGTCCATGGTTAAAATTTCTTAATTCAGTGCATGAAGTGTTGATTTAGATAAATGCGCTGCATATGCGGCAAGTTCATGGGAGTTCCCTTTCGCTAGCTGGAGATTTGGAGATTCGGAGTAATTGAGTTTGAAGAAGTGAGAGACGAACTTTCTTGCCGTGGCATTGGTTATCAGTCCACCCCCCTCTGATCTGAGAGCGAGCGAGTGTGTGTGTGTCTCTCCTTCTCGTCCCCATTCTATCTTCTGCTGGCATATCCTCTCTCTCTCCCTCGTCCTCACTCCAAGGTCCACTACGGCGCAGCGAGGGAGGAGAAGGGGGGCTGAAATCAGATTTGCTTGAAAGCGGACTCTCTCCCAGGATGCTAATTTAATCAAGTCCTCTGTAGCCCTGAGACCCGCCGGACCCATATTCACTAAGCAGCAGCCCTGATCTCAGATCAGCTCCTCCATAAATTCACCAGCCATGAAGACACAGCACCAGGCTATCGTCCTCGTCCCAGAACAGTGTTCGGGCTGTGAAATTATTTATAAGAGGCTGTTTTCCCTACAGTCTCCAACCACAGCTGCCTCATTCCACTCATGATATTAACCAGAGATGAGCAAACCCCTCTACAGCCACCCTCCTATTAGCTCGTATACATTACCTAGCAATATACACACAGTCTGCACAAGATTACCGGCTGCAAGCACGGTCTTTTAAACGGTGATATATATATATATAAATTATATCTCTCAAACCTGAAATATAACCAGGGTCAATTTTGATGTCAGGTTTACTTAGCCATACATTCTAATGTCACTAAGAATAAACAGAAGTTAGTATTCACCAATTAGCATGGTGTCGTCTAAATAATGTTAAGTGCTGGATTTATATTCATTGTGGGCTATTGACTTAATATCGCTTACTGAAAACACAACCACTGCCTAAACAGGGTTTTGTAATCACAGAATATACCAGTTGTGCAAAAGCGTAAAAAACATTCATTTAATTGTTTAATGTGAGTTTAATGTAGCATGGGAAAACAGTTCACTCCTCAGTCCAAATGGTCCATGTATGGAAATTAAGCTGCAAAAAGCAGACTCACTGTTTTCACAATGTCACAAAAACAATCGCATTTAGCCTATATCTGCCTATTCCATGTACAACAGTTTAGCCCCACCCTTTCATGCTGAATTAGTTATAAGGAGTGTTTGTCTGACTTGCTTTTTGCGAAACACACTGCACTGACATCACCCTTTTGCACAAAGGTGAAAGTCAAATGAAAACAAACAGAAAAACTGGAGTCTCCAAAAACGTATAAATACCACAGTATATTTTATTGCAGTCATGCCACTTAAAATATGGGACTCCTAACAACCGCGCAAGACCTAAGAGACCTGCTTCAGTTAAAAAAAAAAATCCACAGGGGTTTCTGTTCATTTTCCCAATGTGAGAAGACAATGCTGTGGATCTGATGAGAATGTGCAGCTGGTCAAGATGCCCTTACTGACAAAAGTTAATAGACAAAGGAAGAACATTTGCAATAGAAGACCGAATGTGGACGTCTGAAAAGTGGAGCAAGGTTTTATGGTGCATTGGAAATTCTCAGAATTAATAAAAGGTTATTTTATGTGCACTGGCAAAGCAATGGTGAAGGGTCAGTGCACGTTTTGAGATGTTCGTTTATGAAGAAATTTAGTTTACAGCAACATAATGACATCAAGGACCCTGTTGAGAAGATCAATACATACTTATCAGACAAAACTCTGCTGCCGTTCTCAGAATAATGCACGGGCCGCTCCACAGCCAAAACCACAACATGACTGAGTGCATTCGGAATGACGTGGGTTGTGAGAAGCAGATAATGCAACCAAGAAGAATGGAAAAGAGTGGATACTAGATACAAAAAATAACATTCTTTAGTTGTCAAGGCTTCTGCTGATACTGGAAAATGAATAAGTTACACTTAATGGATGTTTTAACTGGGAATTAAAGAGATGAAAGGGTGACCTCTGATTTTGCCCAGCGCTGTGTGGAAATACCAAGGTAAAGCAAGGTCAGTTCTAAGACAATAACACACCCGCAAAAAGCAGATGTGCTAAAAGAATCAACACCCCAGAACAGTTGGTCACAAAAAGCGTTAATACATCAATCCCCCTTTGGACCCCCAACAATTTTTTGAATGTTTTGTTCTGCCGTTTTAAATGGTGCGCTTAATGCTCCCCAGACCCCAGGCAGCTCTGTCTTTGTCTCTCTCAAGCACAGATGGGTCGTAATGGAAAGAGATCGTGAGCCTGGCAGGCCAGGTAATTATATGTATTAGCTTTGTTTACAGGGAGAAAAAGCAGCGAGCATGAATGCATTAGGAAACCGCAATAACAGCCCATCTTTTCTGATTATGATGACTGGGCACAGTCTTTCAGGCAGTCCACTTGTGTCCATGCTAAAATATATATATATATATATAAGCATGGTTACATACATAAAACCACATACTATGATGCTTGAAGGAACGCTTTAGAATATTCTAGATTTCTGCATAAATGTAACACAAAACGTCATCAGATTTTCACACAAGCCCTAGAAGTAGATCAAAAGAGTCAAATTGAACACATGAGACAAAAAATATGACACTTGGGCATCTATTTATTGAGGAAAATCATCCAATGTTATGTATCTGTGAGTGATAAAAGTATGTGAACCTATGCCCCGTTGTGCAGCAATATCCATCCATCTGTATCCATTATCTGAGCCACTTATCTCATGCCAAGATCACGAGGAATGCTGGAGCACATCCCAACGAGCATAGGAGAATAACTGACCTTCACGTTACCGGTAACTGATGAGTCGTCCTGCAAACCAGCCTGGAGGTATTTTAGCCTATTGCTCCATACAGAACAGCTTCAGTTCTGGGATGTTGGTGTGTTTCATCCCAAGAACTGCTCGTTCCACAACATTTATATTAGGTTAAGTTAGGACTTTGTCTTGGCAATTCAAAAACAACTTGATTTTTCTTTCACCATTCTGTGGTAGAATACATTGTGTGCTTTGGGTCGCTGTTATTCTGCATGACCCACTTTCTCTTGAGATTCAGTTCACGGACAGATGTCCTGACATTTTCCTTTGGAATTTGCTGATATAATTCAGAATTATAGTTACATCAAAAAGGCAGTAATACATGCACAAACCAAGATTGTACCACCATACTTCACAGATGAGATAATGTTTCACCTCAGGAATGCAGAGGTGCGTTCTAATTTTAACCAAAAAGTACTATTTTGGTCTCATCTGTCCACCAAGTATTTTTTTCCAATCGCCTTCTAGCTTCTCCATGTGCAAGCTGGACACTAATGTTCTTCTTGGAGAGCAGCACCTTTCTCCTTGCAACCCTGCCATGCTCACCATTGTTGCTCAGTGTTCTCCTGATGGTGGACTCATGAACATTAGTTCTTTTAGTTATCCTAGGTTCCTTTGTGACCTCAAGGACTATTACAGACCTTGCTCTTGGAGTGATCTTTGTTGGTAGACCACTCCTGGGAAGGGTAAGGGTCTTACATCAGTCTTTATATCCTTTCCCAGCCTATTGAGCATCAACAACTCTTTTTCTGAGGTCTTCTTTAGGAAGCCAAAATAGTGTGTAAGATCTAGCTTATCATTTTTTTCCCTCATGTTTACCAAAATTGCCAATAATCCTTGAAGGCACTACAATTTTACTACTGATTTTCGTGGGGTGTCTACTGTCACCTGAACCAGGTATAACTGATAACCTTCAAACACATTAATATAGCTCAAAACCACTGTCTAACCAGACTCACTGAGGAAAAAGTAGTTCAAATTGGCTCCTTTATGCCATAAATGTAAAAGACACAGAATCACAGGCCCAGTGTGGAAGTCCCGTCTGCTTTTAGGCTAAAATAGGCTTTAACTGGCATGAGATCACGGTGAAGGATGTGCCGATGTCCAGGGCCTTGATGTATCCCTTCGTCTTTAAAAGCTGAAAGACCCGCGTGATTGGACTGGCTTCCCACTTCATCCATTATTCAGCAGGCTCTGGCGTTTGAACTAATTATGGCTAAAAGGCTGACCCATTTCGCCTGTGTAGAGCCTCCAGTGGAGGCCACTGAAGTCCCTCTCCCTCAGCTCGGAGCCTGCCCAAGCCCCAGAAGAGCCTGCAGCAAGACCACTAAAAATACTGATAAAATAAATAAATTAATGAAAAATCGGAAACTACATCTGCTAAAAACATATATGTGGCGGGCACACTCAATCAAGCCTTCAACCTTAAGCCTTTAGGAGTGTGTAATGAGCAGTTAATCCATCTCAAGGCCTTTGATATTGGATGTGTAGAGTTAGCATCAATGTGATCATGTGCATTTTCAGTTTGTGTTGCCGTCACAGTTGGTGTGAAAAAGTGTTTGCCCCCTTCCTGATTTCTCTTTTTTTTCCACGTTTGTCACACTTAAATGTGTCAGATCATCAAACAAATTTAAATATTAGTCAAAGACAACACAAGTAAACACAAGATGCCGTTTTTAAGTGAAGGATTTTATTATTAAGAGAGAAAAAAAAATCCAAACCTACATGGCAGCAACAAATGCAATCAAGCATTTGCAATAACTTGCAATAAGTCTTTTATAGAGCTGTGGAGAAATTTTGGCCCACTCATCTTTGCAGAATTGTTGTTCAGCTACATTGGAGGGTTTGAGCATGAACTGCCTTTTTAAGGTCATGCCACAGTATCTCAATAGGATTCAGGTCAGGACTTGACTAGGCCACTCAAGTCCTCATTTTGTTTTTCTTCAGCCAATCAGAGGTGGACTTGCTAGTGTGTTTTGGATCATTGTCCTGCTGCAGAACCCAAGTTCCTTTCAGCTTGAGGTCACGAACAGACAATTCATGGTTCCATTTATCACAGGAAGTCTTCCAGGTCCTGAAACAGCAAAACAGCCCCAGACCATCACACTACCACCACTATATTTTACTGTTGGTATGATGTTCTTTTTCTGAAATGCGGTGTTACTTCTATGCCAGATGTAATGGGACACACACCTTCCAAAATGTTAAACTTTTGTCTCATCAGTCCACATGAGTATTTTCCCCAAAATCTTGGGGATCATCAAGTTGTTTGTTGGCAAAATTGAGACGAGCCTTAAATGTTTTTTTTTGCTCAGCAGTGGTTTTCGTCTTGGCACTCTGCCATGCAGGTCATTTTTGCCCAGTCTCTTTCTTATGGTGGAGTCATGAAAACTGACCTTAACTGAGGCAAGTGAGGCCTGAAGTTCT
>JBBJLS010000041.1:14132413-14150189 GCA_037577275.1 Bryconaethiops microstoma | reverse complement strand
TTTATTCCAGTCTATATCACCCAAGAGGAATCGCGACCCATCGTCCAAATCTCTGCCATTATGGTGTCCAGCTATGGAATCATCTTCTGCCACTTCACCCCAAAGTGGATTAAGATCCTCACAGAAAAAGCTGAGACACAGAAGGCAACAAATCCCCCAGTCAGTCCTCCTTCAGTCTGCCGAGACTCTGGAGTGATTTCAAACTTCTCAGAACGCTCAAGAGAGTCGATATCAATGCGCTCCAGGTCACAGGCCCAGTTCAGCATTGCAGATTCAGAAACATCCACCTGGGACATTACCAGCCTGAATCTGTCAGACATCACTGTTGCCTTTTAGGCTTCGCAGACAAAGAAGTTGGAGATCGAGAAGTTTGAGTCCAAGCAGTCGGACACAGAGGAGTCTCTAATTACTTTACTCATAGAATTCAGGAATGTTAGACATTTTTCAAATGAAACCATTAATATTTAATAGTTGTTATCTAACACTTGGGAACCGTGTGTAAACAGTCAGGCTTTTTTCTATCTGTCAAACTGTCTTTTTCATATAGAGTAGACTAAATGAAAGAAAATCAGAAGGAAGTTTTTACTGTGCCTAGATAAAGGAGCTTCTGACTTGAAGCTCATGAGCGAAGGCACAGAAAATGCAGGTTCTGAATTTTTGTTTCTTCAGGATTTGCAGGTAAAAAAAAAAAAAATAATCACGATTTGGAATTGGTGAAAAGGTTTGTATGAGCAGAACAAAAATATCTTTTTTTGCCATTACTGACATTTTGACTCTGAAACTATTTCATGTAGTTATTCTAGTTTTTTCTCAGTGTGTGTAGAAAACCTGAAGAGAAAAGCTCTGTTCCACTCCTGCCTTTCTGGACTGACTGTCAACCATAATAAATCAAATTCATAACTAAAAACATGCATAATGTTTGCTGTTTTCATGTGTGTATATATATTGTTATGCCGTGTTTGATTGTATAATGATTATGGTGGAAATGAGCTCCTGATTATTTATCATGTTACTGCTGATAATCTGGCTCTCCAAAGCTCCTTAATGTGATAGATTGTGTGTAACATAACTAATCCACCGGGAGGTCTCCTCGGGACAAGTACTTCTGAGGACACCGGGGACACATTTAAACAGCTGTGGGACGTGATGTAGACTGAAATTACATTCAAAAGCACATTGACACCATTCATGTGGTAAAAAGAGCCTAAAGCATGAAAAGGTGGGTCATTACTATGATCTCCTTCAAGATTTTTTACCTTTGATTAGTACCCTTAATCTTCTTGTGTTACTGTTACATAAAGATTTTAGCACTTTATAACTCTCCTCTGGTTTTCACACTTTTCTGAAACTTGAACTGTAATTTAATGTACATTTTACGAAAAAAAAAAACTATACTGGATATTACAAAATTATAAGTCTAAATATAACACCTAAATATATTACTATAATATCTAAAATAATTAGCATGTTTCTGGAAATTCAAATATGAGTTTTGAATCAGACACAAATCAGTTTCTATTTACTTCCAGATTTCTCATCTATACACTACCAGAGAGGAGATGTCGTTACATTTTTTTACCAGAGAGGGCGCCACTACCCATATGTACACAGTGCAGATTTAACACAGGAATCTAAATTTTTCTTTTGCTTGGTTTGGGTAAATAAAGACATCTGGACTAATTAACAAACATGACCTCGGACAGCCAATCAGATTTTAGCAATACCTTTTTGTGTTGTTAACGGTCAGTGAGATTTTGTAAGCACATGAAGGCAATCATTATTTGGCTGTGAATCATATCCATGATATATTCCACCAAAAGGTGCTATAATTAGCATTTGTATGTTGTTTACACATTCCAGCTATTTTGGGAAGGATACATTTGCTTACAAATTTCTTGTATATCATCAGTTTAAGTAATGCTCAATCCCATCACTAATGTTAATTACAGCTCTACCTTTTGGTGAAATTTACAGAATACCCCACCAATGAGGATTTTCTTAATGACGCTTATTTATGGACTTTCCTCTTCAGTTGACCACACCGTCCGTGAAGTTTGTGAAGATGCGTAAAAGAAAAGGTTCTTAAACCACACCTTATCATCTAACTGTGCTTAAAAAAATGTTGCCCTGAATACAGATAAAAAATATGTTTTAGTTTTTCTGAGGCAAAGTTTCAGTAACTCTGTTCTGTTCATTTTCAGCAGCTTCTCTCTGATATGAAGGTCTGCTCTGTTTTTTGGGGTTTTCTCCAGTTCAGCGGTGTTTACCTCACTGACTCTGTGATGGTCTCAGACTCACCTGCAGTCCTTTAATGTCCTGATTTGACTCAACCAGACAGACCGGTTGTATTTTCTCCGGCTGTTTTTCATATCGCAGGCGAGGCAGTACTGAGAATGAAAGGATAAACATGTACTTGCGTATCTTTGTTGCCATAGCGACATGGAACTAAAGTGTATGATCACAACTTTGTCCTCACATCTTGCGTGTGGAGGTGTTGTTTACTGGTCACACTCCCATGCGTTGATGCACTGATACAAGTGCTGCGTTGAATAACTTCAAATCTTCACAAACGTTTTCCCAATAATAAAGGTTTACTGAACGACTTCACTACCAACCGCAAGTCAGCTCAAAGCTGCGCTGATATATTTTAATGGGTACTAACACGGGATACCAACAGCAAAGAACCACAGTTTCGTCACGGAAAGTGAGGGAAGAAGAAACATCAGGCCAAAAGAAACTCCTAGGCTGTTTTCCCCCAACCAGGAGTGGAACATAAGAGTAGACCTCGACAGGCAGCTCCGTTTCCCGGTCGAGATCACTACTACATCTCTACGCCCTGATATAGTGGTGTGGACCACCAAGGTGAAGTCCGTGCTGTTTATAGAGCTCACGATACCAGCAGAGGAAGGGATCGAGGCTGCCTACGATCGAAAAAAGGCCAAGTCGCCTACTCACAGCTGGCTGCTGAGTGTCGGATGGCTGGCTGGAAGACTACCATCTAACCAGTGGAAGTTGGATGCCGAGGCTACGTGGGGCTGTGAACAACACGCCTTCTGAGGAACGCAGGAGTGACCGAAGGGAACCTAAAGAAGGTAAAACCAAAGAGCTGGCAGAGGAGGCTGAGAAGGGGAGCTTTTGGCTCTGGCTGAGGAAGAAGGACAAATGCTGGAGAAAAAACAACTAATCCCAACTACAGCCGCAGGGGGTGTTCCGCCACCAGGAGACGTTCCAGGATTAAAGGAGCGAAACGTTGGTTATCAGTGGTTCCAGGTGCGACCGGCAGCGATGTATAGCAGGCAGTTCCTTCAGTGTTCCTTCAGTGTTTTACAGTTTCAGTGAATATAAAGATGGATGAAAATGTATTCTTCATATTCAGTTCGAATTCCATAAAATTCTGCTTATTTCTGCAGAGTGGTGTGCTTTCGGTCTGTATGTGGTGTAATGTTGCCCAGAGAAAATCTGTAATTAAGAGTTTTATCCCAGGAATCTTGGACTGGCCCACTGATATCCACCTTGATTACTCTTTTCTTTGTATTTGACATTTTCGTATTCCAAATATGTTTTAGAATGTTTTTGATTAAAATGACTCAAACAACAAATGAAAGTTAAGACCACAGAATCACATCTCTCCTCCAAATCACACTGAGTCTCAAGACTTTCACTTTCGATTTCAATGTGAACTGTTGTAGCATACGATGAACAATAATAATAATTTCCTCCCTTTATTTTTGAAGAAAGCCAATTGGATTGACACAAACACTAAACTGTGATGTTCTACTCTGATGTACAGATTAATCAGCACAAGTTGAGGCTAATTAAATTAATGTTCACAAATTTATATGAAAGTCAATTTGCTGTTCATTAAGAAGAATGAAAACGGACACTTAATCAGATCTCCTGTGGTTGAAGAACTCTACTTTACGTCACGTCTGTACGCTGTAATAGAGGTCTGCGCGGGACTGATTTTTCATTCCGCTTCAGCAAGTTTCTGCCCCGCTCCCCGTAGAAATGTGTAATATTTCGACCCGCTCCCGTCCGCACCAGCCCGCTCCCGCCTGTTGAATCCCGCAAGCAAGGCTGGTGGAGTATTGGCCAAAATACCGGACAAAGTTTAAATGCTATAATATCTTGGCTTATAAAAATTAAATAAGGTACCAAATTTATTTGCTGCCTAACTGACATACAGGAATTCATGAAACATTGGATATATTATGTGGGCACGATTAAAGACGTCTTATATAAGGGTGGATTTGGCTAACCAGTTTTCCACAAAAAAACAGCCACTAGATTCTAACTAGATTACAGACCTGCATTAAAAAATATCCAAACAGTCGCAATAGAAACATTCCACAGTCAAAATGAGAGAAATCAGACTCCAGGCACCCACGTGCGCCATCACCCTGAGCCAAGCAAACATCCGCAGGTTCGTTCGCCTGCCACATATGTTGTTCCCCACATAAAACAAACTGTAAAATGTATTGAATGCAAATGTATACTTTGCAGGAGTCCAGAGATCACTGTCTTTCTCCCGCTCCCGCGAACACATCTATTTCCGCCTACTCCCGCAAGAAACTCTCAAATGTGGAGCCGTGAAGCATGCTTTTGCGCCGCGTCCCGCGGGTCCCGCGGGCGTCCCGCCCTCTCATCAGAGGAAACTTGGCCTTTTCCAAGCTACGGTAGAAGTCGGGTAGGGAGAGAAGTTGATGTTGATTCCTCAGAGAATCTTCGTTTCAATAAGTTCTGTATTTCAATAAGTTCTAATTGCAGACTCTCTTCCACTTCTTCTGCTTCCACAAGGAAGGGAGTCGGGAACAGCTGGATTTCGCTCAATGGCAGAAAAATCTTGGAAGGGCTGACTGAATTCTGTCATGAGAGGTGTGATCACAGACACACATTTCTCCTTTTTAGCAGAAAGCTTGGCCTCTGGAAGAGCATATATGATTTTGGACAGCGTGGGGAAGGGCCGTGCAGAGATGTTTGAAGGGGCGGGTGCTACAGTTTAAAAGGGGCAAATAGAGCCAGGCTGAATAACAACAACCCGCATTCATCAAGAATCTAATATGGAATCGCATACTATATCACTGTCATCAGGTGGGGACAACGCAAAGCAAATGTAGCCTATGTTTTACCTGATGGGGCACAATGTTGCTGTTGAGGGGTTGCTGCTGCTCCTGCTGCTGATAGTGCTGGATTGCAGGGCTATGTTGATCAGAGACTGTAGACATTAAAAAGTCCATAGGAGAGATGGTAGCTGATTAAACAAGTGTTGTGAGATAATAATAAATTGCAAAGATTGGTGACAGCACTTGAAACCAGGCGACAGATATAAAAAACTGTGGGAAAATTATCTGAATGCTGTAAAATCAGCATTTTATCATATTTGAAATATGAATCTAATATAATCTGTTTCCTAATGTATTTTCTTTAAAACATGGTGTTTTTTCATATCGTAATTATAATAATCCATAATTATGAGGATATGCACATTAGACAGTTTTTAGTGAAATATAAGCCCTCCAGAAAAGCAGGGATAAGCCCTGTAACTTACTTTAAAATGAAATATGTTCTCTAAAACGGTGGACAGAGTTACAGACCCATGACACCCTTACCCAGTTATCTAGCAACTAATGACCAGTACTACTTGTGCAGTTAATAAAAGGACAGGTCATGTTTTGTCGCTTTTGCTCAGTGCACACACAGCATGCTCATTTGTTTCAATTCGTCAGTTGCCACAAGACAACTTAACAACGTGTACATAATAACCTAATATTCCTGTGTGCTATAGACTGTAGTGTATGCTGTACACCTACTCGCTGTTTTTTGTTGCACCAGTCTGTCTCCCAGTTAATCTTTGTTTCTCCACTACAGCTCCGCACCGCCCAGCCGGTAAAACTGCGCGTGCTCTGCGAGCTCGTTCCTGGCTCGTAACCAGCGCGCTCTACCGTCAAGGGCGAGCATTGGTCAGTGATCATCCTGTGACTGATGCAAGCCAGATCCTTTTATTTAGCAAAATTGTGATTAATAGTGAAATGTTATTGTTGAGGGGAACGGGTCTTCACACGCACAAACACATAAAAAATGAAATTAAAAAAATGCCTCAAGAACAGGGCACTTGGAGTACCCAAGAGGAAAGGGGCAGGTGCTCAAGCCTGAACAAAACTGTGTCTTGTTGGGGAGGTCTAAGGTTTTGAACTAGAGTAGAGGGTTCTATGTATAGTTGACAGTCTCCAAACAAAACTTTATTTTAGTCCTGCATTGTTACTGTAGTCTCAACATTTAAAACCCTCCAAGTCCATACAAGCAAGGTAACCTGCAATTGCATTCTCTGAACACTGGCGGTTACTGGCCTCTGGTGTTTTGTTTTCAGGCTGTACACCATAAACAGGCACCACTATTGTGGTTGGCAGATCCACCTGCTGCCTGAGCTCTGTAGGCTTCAGTCAAATCGCTGTAGCAACAAGTCTGTTGTTTTATTAAATCTGTTGTGAAATATTGTATATAAATAAAACATTGGAGTATTTAAAGAATACGGTTTCTCTATGTATACTGCCAATGTCCAAAAATCTGAGGCCCACCATAAATATTTCACTTTGGCCATCCGATACAAAGTTTGACCACCCCCTACTCTGAGAGATACAGAGACATTCCACGCTATCTATCAGTGGAACAAAACAGAACAAAGGGACTGAATTGACAGTCAGGTATAATATAGCATTAATTGCTTTTATTTGTTGCCAACATGATGGAATGCTGGAAAAGAAACATGCCACCTTGAGTGTGAAATGGCTAACGTGGTATCAGTATAATACAACTATAGTGCAATGACCAAAACTATGAGGAAATGTATTTATTTTATTTTTAATATGCCTCCAGATTAATTGTGTCCCATTTCACTTTCATGATGAATAAGTACTGAAATGTACTGTATACTAAAGTATAGAACAAAAACAGCAGTCACAACAAAAACAACAAAAATGTTCCACAACCTATTATGTACTTCTGGTTACAAATGGCTAAAATAAATAACATCTATAATAATATAAAGAATATGTAGTATTAATTGCAACTGTTTTTTTCCTGAATTAAATTTATGTACTGTTGAATCTTTGTTGCATCATTTTAATGTGCTCCAAAAGTTTGTCCCGAGCTACTGGCACCCCACACAATTTTTGCTCTTTGTTCACTGGAGAAACTGAACTGTCCTGGGGGGAAACAAAGAAGTTCGTCAAGAGAGAAAATGTGCTTTTTCATAGGTAAATGTGTTTAAGATATAACAATATATATATTATAAACTGTTATAACACATTTAGTCTTTTAGACACTTGTCATTTTACTCCTGTATTACCTGCAGTCTCTTTTATTACCTGCAGTCTTTGAAGCACTTGACAAGTTTCATATGTCTCTGATTTAGACTCATCACAGACAAAGTGTAGTTCTTTTAGTCCATGTTCAACGCATTTATAATCAGTGCAGTTTGCCTGGAAAAACAATAGAAACACCAACTGTACAGAGAACTAGTGGCAAATATCAGAGCATACATAACCAACATACCATGCAACCAACATAAAATCTTTGCCTTTCAATCCTAAATTTGTAAAAAATGTTACTTACCATTTCATCAGGTGAACAGATACACTTGCATTCAGGTTCCTTAAATAAAAAAGTATGTCTCTGTAAACTTTTCGTGTATTACAAAAACATTCAAGAAAGCTGAATGTTAAAAGCTACTTTAACCTCTAAGATCATCAGGTCATTCTCGCTGTTGGAACTACAGGTTCAACTGACCCAAAACACTACTTTCTAAAACCAAAGATTACAAGAATTTTCTCTAGAAGGAGCTACATGCAATCATTATTTCTGTGAAAGGAAGTCACTGCAATGCATGAGTATGATACAATCTAACAATCAGATAACATGCTTGGAACAGATCCTCAATGCGTGACTGCTCATCAGTTATGATAAAACAAATGGCGGTCTGTTTTCTCACTTTGCAACTGAATTCTTTCTAAACCATGTTCAGAGAACAGAGAATAGATACATGGAGAGTACTCACCATTGCCGTTTTGCAGTCACTTGTATTTGAACATTTCTATGAAAGAAATATAGATGTGTTAAAGCCTGAAATTCTTCAAACGTGACCTATTTGAACATATTTTGTTGTATAGCTGTCTATGATGTATTATGATGTATTGTATTAACTTACCAGTTTAGTCAATTTTTGCTCAATGTTTCGGAACTCAATATCAAACTCTGTTACTGGAGCCGAGTGACAATTTACAATTAGTGACACCAAAAAGATGATGCAGAAAACAGCACTCATTCTATCTATAGGTATGGATGCAATTCACTCTGTGTTTTACGAGCTAAGCGATGCAGCTTTTAAGACTCCTAAATAGAAATTCCATGGAAGAGGGAAATCCCTTTTGCTGTGCTTGGCGCTATAGTTATTTGTCATACTATAACCACAGAAGAGCAATTTTACCCAAGTGGTAAGGAAAGGTTGTACGGTCCTATTTGCAAACATGTGAATCACTTATCTGCTAAATCTCTTGCTACCTTGAATCACCCAGGGCATTCAGTTGCATCATTATGATGTTGTTTTTCCACATCTCCCATGGGCATCTTTTTGAACAATGTGCATTGGTGGCTGAATGATCATTTCTTTCATAAAGGGGAGTTTCTGTCCTGAATCTCAATCTTAATTTTAGTTCAGCCTAACACTTTCTGCCAGTCACAACACTCCTGATCATATCATTTTTTTCTGAACAAAACCTTGCACCTTCATTTGGAAATGGTCCATGACTTCTAATTACTTCTTGATACATTAACCTACATCTAAGTTAACTTTTTTCTGCTCCTAGAAGGTTTCAGCAGTGATAATATGCTTGAAATAATGGTTTGAACACTCATTTTGTTCACAAAACAGCATTGCTTGAAGTAAATTTCCAATTTGTGTTTGTGCTATTGTACTGCAGGGGTGACATCTGTTTAGATATTTGTTGAACTGCCCGAAACAGACGGTTGACATAGTACTCATCAAAGTCAAGAGCTTTCAGATTCCTATTTAAGCTTTGAAAGTTTTCTGTCAAAACCATCTGTAATGTAGAGGGAGAGTCACTAAACTATCTTGGTTTTCATTCTGAGGAAAGGGAATACTCCTAGTCTGAGGAATCACCAAGGGGCAAAATGTTATTACCTTTTCACAGTTGAAGAAAGAGCTGATGATACAACGGAACAGTGTGAGAGAAAAAAGCACCTTGCTGAACACAAGGAGAAGACAGAAAAGTAACCTACATGAAGCTGTGCACTGTCTACAGTGTCTCTATGTTACCATACAAAGCACCATTTGGGTGAAGCAGATCTTGGGGCCACACACCTAGGTGATGACAGAGAGCATGATATGGAGTGGGGACACTAATCTTTTTCCAAAGGCAACCAGGAGTTAGGTAGTAAAAGTGAAGTTGAGCCATAGATCTCCAGAAAGTGTAAAATGTGAACAGCACGAAATGCTTCTCTGCATTTAACCCATTCACCAAGTGAATCAGCGGGCAGCCCGGAACACAGCGCCTGAGGAGCATTGTGTGGGAAATTACCTTGCTCAAGGGTACCTCAGAGGTGCTACTAGCAGTCCTGGGATTCAAACCCACAACCTACTGGCCAACTCCCTAACCACTACGCCACCAGCTGCCTAGAGGAGGCAGATGAAGATGAACATGAGGAACTCATTTGTGGAGAGCCTGAGGAGTGAGTTTCCAGATTGAACTTCTGAAACAGAACTATACTCTATGTATGCACCATAAGAGCAAATTGTCCTGCAGTACATGGGTAAATAACTTGTAATAGGGATACATTTTGCTGTTGTCCTGCTTTCTGCTGTATTGGCCTTAAAATATTTTTAACATGGGCTGTGTTATTTTCCAGTATTTTCGACATATTTTTGTAATGTTTTTAGTTTCTGTAATGTTCGGTCTTTTTTTCTTAAAAGTTCAGAGCATTTCTTTTTATTTAGTTATGAATATGTTAATAATGTAAACAAATAATTACAGCTAAAAAAATGTTTCTTTAGTCTACTTGGTTATTGTAGTTCAGCCTTTTATGTGCTGGCAGGATGCCTAACTAGACAAATTAGTGATGTGTATTAAACTAACCTAAAAAAGGCAACTAAATGTGTATTCTACATATATCTTTCACAAAATTTCATATATTCATTATATATGTTCACAAAGATCCAAACAACCACTATTACACAATTTATTGGAGATAACTATTTATATTAAAATCACACACTCCTAATTACAGCATTATCCTAATCTAAAAGTTCTGTGAGGTTTATTAGTGAAACGTGTGATCATGTCAAAATGAGTCAACATCAGCATTCTCCATGGGGAAAGTGAAGAGTTTATGGACCGCATAGAAATACACACACACATATATGCACAAACATGCATATGCCCATACACACTCAAATTATGAGAAATGTAGGTCACCAGAGCTCTAGTGGAAAACACTCTTGCTTTCTCAATCCAAAGGCCAAATGAGTGAGCAGAAAAGCCATTGTTTGTTGTTGATTTACCTACTGCAAAAACACCTTTCTTCCTCCCATCATGCTTTTCAGCTGCCTTTTCAGTCTGCCAGGGTAGATTCCCACTAGTGTGTATATCTTGTTTAAGCGTGCGTGTTTGAATGTTTAAGACTTCCCCATTCTGACTTGTTGACACAAGACTCCTGCAATCACAAAGAGAAAAGGCTTATTTAGTTCACTACAGTGGCCTGACGATGACCCCTTACAGGAGACACGGCTGAGCAGTGACTAAACATACAACAACAACTGGGAGTGAGTAACATGTTGGCAGTTTCTTTGGGAATGCCCTAAATTTGGAAAATCATAAAATCAGCTGTGCAGTTTGAGTGAGGGTGCCACCAAATTGTGTGGTTGAGGTGTAGTAGTGTGACATTACCAGTCAGTGGCCGCTAGAGGCTTCCATTGTTTAATTTGATTTATGTAAACACTTATTTTGAAAATTAATGTCTATGGTCAAAGTGGTCAAGTTCACATCCTCTGTCAGCTGTCCTGTATTTATGTAAAGTGATTATCTATTCTCATTGTTTCATGTCCTAGTCTTGTTTGTATTTAGAGTACCTTTGTTTATGCCTTGGTACACCGTCACCTATACTCAGGGATTGACATAAGTGGTATGCAAGTACAAACTGGCGTATCTGGTACGCAAATGCGCCTCAGTTTTCAGTATTCACAGCGCAAATGCGTACCTAATTTGAATAACTTCAAACTGTGTGCCCAACCCCTCGACTATACGACCAAGACACGGCCGAGACACAGACCTCTGTGCGCAGGACTTCACACTGCTTTACTAGACAGTTAGCAGTTAATATTAGGACCCCGCCCCCCCGAACCACGCCACGACCGAGACGCAGAACTCTACGAGCAACCCCACCAACCCCAGCCCGCAGTCAGGGTGCTGGAGAAGGACCCAGGAATTTTTTTGGGGGCACTAGAGGGACCTGAAGGTGGGCCTCTGCGGGACTCCTCAAAGGGGCTCTGACCCGGAGGTCACGGAGGGCCCCTGAGGGTCTGAGGGTCTCCACAGAGGGGAGTCACCTGCAGGGACATCTGGGGAGCGGACAAGTGGGACCCACGCGGGCCGCCTTGGCCGTGCCGAAGGCCGGCAAGACTAACATCCATCAGCCATGTGGGGCCCAGGGAGTCCGTGTTTTGCTGCCGCCTACCCCTCCTCCGCATTTGGGTTGGGCCTGTGGGTCCTCTGGTGCCCTGGGGTTGCACTGTTGTGGGGGGGTTCTGTGACATTCCCGGTCAGCGGCCGCTAGTTTAATTTGTGTTATGTAAGACTCTTATTTTGAAAATGGTTGTCTATGGTCATAGTGGCCAAGTTCACGTCCTCCATCAGCTGTCCTGTATTTATGTAAAGTGATTATCTGTTCTCATTATCATGTCCTAGTCTTGTTTGTATTTAGAGTGCCTTTGTTCATGCCTTTGTGTCGGTCCACCGTCGCCTATACCCGTCTTCTGTCTGTCTTTAGGGTGTGAACTGTTGGCGTTTATGTCAGCTTTGTGTTTCGGCCCTGTTTGTTTTTGTAAATAAAGTAAAGAGTAACATGCATCTGTGCCTCGTTCCCTGAGCCCTTTGTGACAAGTAGATATGGATTCTCAAGCATAAAATCTATTTATTATAGAAATATGTTGTAACTGAGAATGTAAATAACCTTCTGCGGATAGCCAAAAATTACTCTACAGCTTCCAACAAGGTGGGCAGTATGATATTTTATCATGTTATTATGATAATTACATTTATCATGTTATTATGATAAATTACATGACAATATATGCTTTACAAAAGGGTATAGTTACAACCTGTAAACTGTAGTTGATTAGACATCAGCCCATCATGTCATTATATTTTATTTCTGACTAATTTGATTAAAGCCCGGTAGATTTTCTAGGTAAAAAGTGACAATAACATGCCATTTAAAAAATTTTTTTTTAGTACAATTCCACTTTTTAGTGTAATACATTGGGAAAAAAAGGTTTCAGTTTAACATTGGAAAAAAATGTGTCACCTTTGCATGGCCACATTTTACATATAATTTCTTTAAATTCAGGAAATAAACAGTAGTCCGTTCTCTGTAGAGCATGTGTGCTTATTTTCACTTAGAATCTCAACAAAACATGTAATTTGTCATTTGCATATGACTGTATATTCTTTATTCTCTATACTGTATATAAAATGTAGCACTACTGTTGTACTAAAATGTTTTGTCCATTCCAATGTGTTCGTAAATCTTAGAAAAGTAAATCTTGCTATACATACTGTGTATGTAGTGTGATCCTTAATTTTCAACATATTGCCCCAGCCTAACAGGTAAACAAGAAAGGACTGGATCACACAGTCTGCATATCGAGGTCTTTTTTTTAGGTAATCTGTTTTTAAAAAAGTATCATACCTGTTGGGCTAGGCCTAGGATTTCCCTAACCATGTTATGCAGCACATTCTAAGCTCTTAATGAAAAAAGGCTCCTTCGAGGCCAGTTTTAACAAGCTTAAAGCAACACTAGTGAACTGAAGCATATACGATTCCCACAGTGATACACCCTCAATGGAGGAGATCAAATGTACTGAACTCCTCTTTATCTTCAGCTGCACCTGTGGAGGGTCACTTCCAAAGCCAAGCACAGCATGGGCCTACATGCCTACTCCCCTCCCAAGAGCCACACATGTGGTCCTCTCTGATAATACACCACATCAAAACACTGTACTGCGAACACAGAAACCAACATTCATGCTCAGAGCTGTGCACAACTTGCTTTCTCTGCTGATGGCAGGGGTGTCTGTTGTTTTCCTTCAGATCAGGCCTGCCTTAAATGTTCCCTGTCCCGTCTGTCAGTGAGATCTGAAAGGCCTATAACAGATGATTCTCTATTTTTCTTTCTCGCTCACTTAAAAAAGCAGCCCTTCGGCAGTGAAGATGTAGCCAGGGCCACAATGTTCGATCTTTATTGAGGAATCTGGCGCTGCAAGCAGTGTTTTGGTGGTTTCCCCTTAACTAGTGCACCAACCACCTCACACAATGGCTATAAGGTCTGAACGCATTCCTCACCTCATCGAAAAACCCATATAAACACCTTTAAGCTGACACAAGCAGAGACAGTAAACTGAGACAGTGGTTTGCTCACTTGTGAGAACCATGCTACAACTCAGAAACACACTAAACACCTGTGTAAAAAAACCTATACTGGACTTACACTTGCACAAATAGGGATGCTGAAATAGGTTAGGCTCAAATTTTTACAAGGATTTAAAATTGTTAAGCTATTTGCAGAAGCAGGCTGTGAATAAACTGTCATTTCTTTGTTCAGTTTAAACAGGTGTTTGATTTGATTTTGCACACTGTGATCCAGATTTTCCTTATTTACAACCAACTCCAACAATCTGATATGCTTCGGTTTAATCATTATATAAACCATTTGTGCAAATGCAAGAGATGTCCAGTACTACACGACTGCCAGAAGAGGAAAAAAGAGAAAATAAGAGAATGAGTAATGAAACACCTACCAGCAACAGCTGCCGAGGAGGCAGCCAGGCCCACCATCTTCTACCAGACTGGAGAAAGTCATACAATTAGCCACAAAGGAGCTGTAAATGTGGAACTACTTAACAGAAACAAAGGAATCAAACCTGATGTTGAGTCATACAGTAAATGACTCAAAGTAGGTATGTAGCCTTCACATTTCTTTCTTCCAGCTCCCCCCTTCGTGTATGTCTCTCTTTCTCTCTCTCTTTCTCTCTCTCATGAAGGTAAGTAATGACAATAGCCGCGTAACTGTGGAATTTGCCCTGGGTGTGTGGGTGTGTGGGTGTGGGTGTAGCTAGTAGAGGTACCCAGCCCTCATCTGCAGTCCTGAGGGATTCTAAAGCACCTGGGGTAGGCCCTGTGTAAACACACACACACACAGCGTAAATTCCCCGGTTACACGGCTATCTTCATTACTTTCTGAGCACTTCAATTCACTCCACCCTACTCCACCATAACCTCTGTAACCAAAATTTAGGGAAACAAGTTGTATTTGTAGTGAAACGATCTTTTCCCATAAAATATATTCAGTGTCACATTTTAGGTCTTACGAAGGTCTAAATACACAAACACACACACCGACACGCCACTCCCCAGCCTTAGTGAAGGTATGCCTTATCCACCAAAACTGATCAGCTTTGAGTACTGTACCATCACAAGGCCACAACAAATTACAATTTTCGCAGGTTGTACCAATTTAGGTGAGATGTTTGTTTTTGTATGTGGAGGGAGAAGGGAAATATACCTGAACTTTAAAATATAATATAAATATAAGTGAACTTCAATGTCATCTCAACCACGTACAAGTATACAGAGAGTCAAAATGGCGAATAGAATAGAAACCACCATTCAATTTAAACATGTCTGTTTAAGTCATGCAAATGGTTGGGATTACTAAAATCACCATACTGGTGTGACTGTACTCATCAAATGTTTAAATGTACTCATCAAGCTATGCCCAGGTGAATCTTAAATCAGATGAAGTAGAGTTGACTGCTGGTGTGCACAGGGCGCTCCAGCCCACAGACAAAACCTCCAGACTGCTCTGCAGGATCAGACATGCCGAATATCTGAAGGACATGTTCGCACGCGCGTGGGTGGATCTTATGTATATACATGGACACACATTCTCTGATAAGCCCTTTAAATCAGCAGGTCCATCTCTGTGCTTTTGAAAGCATGAAAGCAGACACTTTTTCTGTCCATTTCACAGCTGAACACTCCCAAAAAGGATGTTAAGACAGCTGAGACACTGGACGATGATGCAGTGCGAGTCATGTGCTTGAAGCAAAATTCATAAGAGCAATTTCACCCGAGACATCACTCCATGCATAAAAGACCACAGTTCTGTGACAATGTAATACACTTAGAATGCCAAATTTCAAATATGGTGGTCTCACAACTTCAGATAAATGAGAAGCAATAAAACTAAAGCAAGAAACCTTTATTATTCATTTTAGGAGACAAATATAAGAGAAACGGAATCATAAAAAACTGACCTGCACGTCAACTTATAGCAAATCAACACAATTTAAATCGTAGTCTCATTACTGGTCAGAAAACGTGCAAGTGGATATGCTGTATTTGACCCATCAGAGTCAGTAAACAAGTCTATTTAAGATTCCTTCCTAACATGATGTTGTTCAAGCCATGTTAGGATGTACACATGTTGTCCGCACAGTGATAATTGACAAGACTTTCAATACTTGTTGACTACATTAGCATCAAACCTTGGTGCAAAGCTAAAAAAGAACATCAGACACCACCCATGTCTTGGCTGATCAGCTACTTGGGTAAGGGTGCAATGTTGCACATTTGATTTGTTTTGCTGAACAGTTGCTTTAAATGTGCTGTAAATAAGACTATAACTCACACTTCTGTCAAGGCTTGAAGGGTTAATGAACTGCCCTAGCTGACTTACAGTGGACAGCATTACAGTGATGGAGCACTTTGCCCTGTGACCTCTTCGTAGGTGTACAGGAGGCCACAAGTGTCCCACATAAAGCACAAAGCCTGCTTAAACCACGCAAGCAAGCACACACACTTACAAACACACAAACAACGAGACCAGCGATATGGACCAACAGCTGCAGTCCATATTAAATGGCACAAATTCAGAACAAATTCAGCTGTAGGAGTGGGTTTCAAGTTTCTACACACGATCCCCCCACAGTTTTCTGCTATACTGCATCAGATTTGAAAGATGACATCTTGCCTAAGTACTCCCAAAGTCAATAGTGAGGAAAAGCCCTCCAACATAAACCTCACATCTCTCATCAAATATGGATATCCTGCAGTGAGGCAGATATTTGGGCTCTTTCAGGATGTTTGCTTTGCCCCCTAATCTGATGTGTGCCTCCTCATGATGGACATAACAAGTGACTCAGTGGAGATGCTACAGCGAGATGGAGTACAAAACCCACATCAAAACAGTCCAGAGCATGCTGTTCCACAGCATTCAGGGTGCTTAGTCACCACTTACAGATGATGATCAGATACACTATCGTGACTCATTCAGGTGAAGAAGAAAGAAAGTGTTGTTTTCTGATAGGACTGATCCTACAGGCTAAGATGGTGCGATAGCTGCTGGCAAAAACTGTGAAAGCAACTCCAAACATTCTAATCCTCTCCTAACCACACTCAGCCACAAAGACATCTCTGCAAATTCCAGGCATATTCACACCAGCAGCACCCAAAAATCTAAAGGAGAGAGAACCATGTCTGTGCAGAGCTCCAGATCAGCTGATATTACACTGAAAGATTACCCTTTCAGTGTACATTACACTAATACATTGCCCTTAAAGAAAATGCAAAGGTAAGCCCGTATCCATACTGTACAGTGTACAGTGAACTGCTGTCTCCCACAGTGCTAGAATGTAAAATACAGATGTTACCCCTGCATAGACTGTACTGTAATTCATGCATGCTGGTTTTCTTTGGTATGCGCTGTTGTTTTCTTTGATATAAGCAGGGTAAATACAGTAATAAATTAATTTAATTTACAGTAATATAAATACAGGCCTTTAAGAAGTACAAAACAAAAAATACAAGAACACTCGAGATAGCTCCACGGGGGAAATTCTGGACTACAGCTGCCAGAGATGTGTCACAGGGCAGCAGCCAATCAGCAGCAAGGAGAAATAAATAACGATCTCGGATTGGCTACTTTCAAACTTCCCGCCTCTGAGTACAGCAGCATTTTACCATCCCAAGACAGGCAGGCATTTTTCTGCCTGATCTCTGGACAGTACCAGAAATGTATAGTTATTTTTCATATGGAAATGTAGCTGTTTCAAAATTAGTACATTATATTTTTCTTAATAATTTAGCCCTTAAAATGAAAATTCATATATTGCCACAAGAAAAGCTGTGATGTCTAGGCCTCGTCTGTCACGCCCCCTCGTCCTTGTGCAGGGATTATTAGTTGGGTGTGGTGCTTAGCAACCCAGCATGAGGAAGAGGGGGCGTGGCCGGCCCAGACATTACAAAAGTTTTGAAAAAATGCGCAGGATATCTGCAGTTTCCGTGTTAGTGCGGGGGTTTCAATGATCAATTATTATTAGTTCGGTTCTCAGAAAAAAATCTTTAAAGTTAAAGTAAAAAACTGAACCGCAATTAAGGGGGGGTCTTCTGTGTGTGTGTGTGTGTGTGTGTGTGTGTGTGTGTGTATA
>JBBJLS010000041.1:14062146-14101555 GCA_037577275.1 Bryconaethiops microstoma | reverse complement strand
CAACACACTCAGTCTCTCCTCAGCATCCTTCTCCCAACACACTCAGTCTCTCCTCAGTATCCTCCTCCCAACACACTTATCTCTCCTTGTCCAAACCAACACAATGTCCAAACCAACGTAAATTAAATAAAAAAAAATAATCACAACAGGGTATCTGCACATTTTTGATATACAAATTCAATTACTTTTAAGACCTTTTCAAGACCTCTAAGAAGAAAAATTAAGACCATCACAGCAGCAAAAAAGCAATAGCCTAGAATTTAATTGATTTCAAGAAGGCACATACTTCTTTTTATGTTGGAGCATCAGCTCTAACATAAAATGTCTTTTTCAACCAGCCACGGTACTTCTCATCCTCCAACCACTTGCATTTACACACTCTACACTCACATGGATTAAAGCAAAAAAAAATAAAAATCAACTGATCATCTATTTTTTTTAAAACCAAATGCTTCGTGTCACGGGCCCATACCACCTCAGCCATGCATCAAATTTTTAACACTGTGTTGTCTATTATCCCCTAAGCCCTAGTTGAGATACCACACAAAATCACACACATGCCATTTTCATGTTTTGCACCAAGAACTAAACAGCTTGCCATAATCGCCCATTTCATTTAGTCAAGCCCATCTCCACTTACTCTTTACCGTTTGGTCGATGTCCGACACATCTGTGCCTTCCTTTAACAGAAGCGCATCCATGCTGGCAAAACCAAAAGCAAATTGACACGCGCGAATGATGCCAATCGAAGGGCCTATGTCCTGTTAAATATGGCTTTAAGGACTATTTATAAGGTCTACGTTTACAAATAGCCTAACTCATTTTAAAGCAGGCTGAATACTGCAGACTGTTGCTTATTAACAGTGATGCTCCAATCTACTTTAGGCATGTACTTAGCCCATACCTCTCAATTTTCAACACTGAAAATAAGGGATTTTTCCCAAGATCCCGGCACCAAAATATGGTATATTTAGAGCAGCTTTGGAGTTTTGGCTTCTTTATCTGTTTAAAGAATGGATTTTCTCCACTGTTTTCTGACCTACTATTAGCGAAACAGACACTTCATGACACACCACTGCCTTCCAATCAAAAATACGTTCTATTCTGATTGTGGAGAAGAAGGGGGGGCACACTCCCCAAAACTGTATAGATCTGCCGCAGGAAAACAACACTGGCTGTGGGATGTCAGTCACGACTCAGGTCCGGCAGGATGGAGTTCAAATGATGTTAATGCCCATTTAAACTTGCACATGTAAGGATAATGTATGATGTATGGTTCTGTAAAAAATAAAGGAAGAAATTACTACTGTGCTTTTGTTAAACAGATGCTAGATGGGCTAAATGCTTAGTGTAAATCTAGAACAATAAACTGTAAATATTCAATAGGTTCAGGAGTCAAGTAAGTTTTATTCATCTGAACACAATTCTGAAACAAGAGCAAAGTGCCCGAACATACAGCAGAGCCATGAACTGTTCGCCCCTTTACTTTCTCTTTAGCTTACTACAGTTTTTAGCAGTGTACAGGCTAATCTAGTGTCTTTCTGAAAATAACCAGAAATAGCACAACAGTGCCCTATGAACTAGGTACTTAAGTTGGTAATGACGCAAACACGTACAGTAAAGAGCTGATACAACACTGTCAGAGGTGAACAGGGTAAGTTGGAACATAACTACAAGCTCCCAAGTATAGTTTCCTCTATCTCTCTTTCTCTCTTTCTCTCTCTTTCTCTCTGTCTCTCTCTGCTTCTCTCGCACTAGACATGCACCCACGTTGCTTCATTTGACCCTAGAATTAATTTAATGCCACTCCTTTTAAAATTCCAGACTTTTCAATACTTTTCAAGGCTTTAAGACTTTTTTATACTTTTGCTTAAGTAATGTATGAGTAATTGCTTGCAAATACTACATAACAATCCATTATACACACATTGTAATTTTCATTTGTTACTATGAACATGCAAAGTATGTACAAGAAACTACTTATAGTATGAAAATACAGTGTAAGTCAGATGTTCATGCCAGAGTATGTACCAGAAAATTACTTTTAAGTACTACACATTTACCTATTAAATACAAGGTACTTACTGTACTGTAAAATAAAGTTTTATTACAAAAACAGTATAAAGTTTAGAGTTCGTAATTTTTTTTCAAACTGTGAAACTGAGGAACCAAACCATGAAATGGGTGGACCCTTTCAACTCCAAAAGAAAAAGAGTGGATCTGTCCGTGCTCATTACAGCTGACAATTCCTTGCTTGGTTTGGTTGGCTAAAATAAAATCTTTGTGGAAAAACAAGCTACTTCAAAGATGCAGCAATGACTCATAATTTGTAAGTGGCTCAATGTTGGATAGTTGAGGGTGGCGAGAGAGTTGTGACATCACTGGGGAGGTTAATGACTGATGGCTCCCACCTGCTTTCTGCTAACCACTATCACATCTGCTTGGTTTTTGTTTGTTAGAGACCAGAAAGCAAGCAAGAACTGACTGTGAAGAAGAAAGCTTGTTGTTTACCCCTTGGGTCTGATACTCTGATAACACACTGCTGCTACTGATCAGCATTTTTTTTCCATCTACCCTGGGTTAAATTTCTAGTTTTCAAACAACCTTACATGCTTTTCCTACACCCTATGCTTCCAACACGTAATTTCTTGAAGCAAATGTGTCACATAATAAAATCAGCCTTTGTTGGAATTTGAGGGATTCACGTCCGTGATTGATGACTTCTATTCATGTGAAATTCCTAGCAATTATTCTTCATTTCAGCGCCTAGCCTAAATCCTCGGCTATCGATCCATAATTGCTATGCTGTCATTCAAGTGAAAAGCCCACTAAAAGGATCTTACAGCATGCCGCCTCTCTGCGCAAGATCCGGAGTACCTAATTAGCAGTTTGTTTGCTAAACACTAGAAGCCGACTCAACCACCAAGAACTTCAAACACTTACCAGAATTGCACCGTTTTGTTTCAAACTTTTGTTTCAACAAAAGTAGGTGAGCGTTCGATGCAAATGCAAAAATTTTCCAAAGGATTCACTTATTTGGCACACAGTCTAGAATGGCACACATTCCAGACTGGCCTGGCTTTGGCTTTAACAAGAAAAAACAAAACAAAACGGGTGTTCTTCAGAGGGTTGATTTTTGTTCGAAGGCATGTTTGAAAGAATTTCTACCTCAGAAAAAAAATTCAAGTTAAATGCTGTTTTGTTCTACTGGATAGGAGAGATACTTTTGCCTATGTAGAGCCACCTTGGTCTGTTGAGAACCTCTAGTTTTCTGCTGGGTGTGACACATTTGAGGTGATGTCCTACTCGCCAGTTCTGTGGGGCTGATGCTTCGAGAGCAAGCTACTCTTTTCTGCATTGAGCAAACTCGGCGTCGGGAAGCTCCAGGACCTCAGATTCTGCCTGCTGATCTTAGATCAGATTTCAGGCCGTCTGTTTAGATCTGGGCTTCCACATGCTACAGGGCACAGCAGTTCTAGAGACAGTATTGCCAGAGAAAAAGGGCCCCCAGGACTTAATAGCTTTTTCATGCTCGTTTCTCCAATGTTCTCCAGCTCCCCGGTGGCCACGTCTCTGGCTAAGATGTGAGCTCAACGTGGGTCGATGTGTCTCTTGGAGCTACACATCTCGCAACTCTACATGATAAATATACTTTACAGCAGAGTGCGGCAGGGCAATGCTCCGTATGAATACATTTGTCAGGACAAGGAAAGTTTGCCTTTTCCCAGCACCTTTGAGCATCAGTTTAAAGCTATCAACCAACAGAATAAAGAGATGAAATACAAAAGGAACCTCAAAGGATATAAAATGAACAGTTTCCAGCCTTGAGCAATGCAACCATAAGCAAACAAACTTTAAGCTTTGGTCAAGTAAACAGCCTTGCTTGATCCTCATAGATTGAACTGCATAAAACCACATTAAATTGGTCCTCAGTAATATAAAAAATGCCATTATGATGATTCCATAATAATTGAGATTGGTGGCAAAGCTATCCTTGCTTTCATTTGCTGCCACAAATGACAATGTAACATGCTTGATTACTGCTCTTATGTCTCAACAAGTTGATACTCTCAAAGTACCCAGCAGCATCTAATGCTAACCTAAAGATTTTAGAAGGATAAATAATGAATGTAGGTTGTGAAGGATCCACTTTAAAAATGGGTACCATGGATGCCTTATATACTATAAATAAAAGGAAGATAAACTGTAATGCCTGTCTGTATAATGTTGATGGCAGCTAACTGGAGAAAGATTGAAGACGTGTTTGAGTTTAAAGCTCAGCCGAGTGTTTGTTACATGGTCACCAAGCTCCTACATCCAGCTTGATTCAGGTTTGTGTGCTTTCTGTAAACTGTGTGTGTTAATGAACTTAATGCTTGTATTCGTGTGCACAAGGAGGACATTCTCTGGGCGTCCAGTGTGCTCTCCAAGTGGCAGTGGAGAGCTTTCAGCAACAAGCCAAGAAACACGTGGCTGGACCCTTTCTTTACATCCGCAGCTTGGTGTCTGACAGTGTGCCTTCCTTGTGTGTCTCTCCCTTCTATGTACTACAGACGTGAGCGGTGGAGCGTCCACTGTATTTGTGTAACTCCATCTGGATTGAGTATTTGTACGGGTCGCTGATGACAGAGGGCTTGCTAAAGGTGTTCCAAGAACTACTGTGTTTCTAGTGTTTGTTGAAGCTCGTTTTTGTTTGGAGCTCAGTGAACTCAAGAGCCGAATCTTTGTTAATTAAAACTCTCTTGACTATCTAAGGGCATTCATGTTTTATCTAGTTTGTTATAGAAAAACAAGTTAACCTCAGAGTCCAGAGCATGGGGAACAGAACCATTACAGAACAACAGCTGCAATGGGGGACCAACTCCATATTAAAGTCTATGTATCAGAATGAAGTAATTAAAATCCCTGTTGGTGTAACGATCAGGCATCCTAATACTTTTGTCCATACAATACAGACAAAAGTAATGGGATGCCTGACCCTGCAAAAACCAGCAGAGATGTAGAGCTGTGTGCTGCTGCAGAAAATGTTCTAATAAAAGTTGCACTATATATAATCTTTACCTCATCCACCACTGATCTTATCCAGAACTCATAAAGTCATTGTTCTGTTCAGTCCCTCAAAGTCTTGTTCTGTCAGCAAGAAGCCAAAGGACCAGTCAGAGCACCAAACATAAAGAAGCCAGTACTTATAAACCTGATAATTGTAGATGGTTCAAAACAGTCCATAAAAATTTTCTCCAGAATCAAAAAAGATTAACAAAGCACATTTTCTTTCAGAATAACGACACATCTTTTTGGAGACACCTGCCCAGGATTTGAACCCATGACCACCCAATTTTGGAGGCATCACTCTTACCACTGAGCCACAGGATCACACAGCTGAAATGCCTTTCTTTAGAAAATTGACTTTCAGATGAGGTCTGATTAGAACCCGCAACCTCCTGGTGATTAAATATGCTTTACAGGAATTAGAACAAAAACTTAAACATAATAAAATAATTAAAGAAATAAAATTTTAAAAAAAGATAACGAATAAAATAAGACTGAAAGTGCAGTAGAAGTGTTGCTTTTTAAAAAAGAATATATCAATAATCATCTTCATCATCATTTATTTTTTCTATACAAACTCATGCAGGTTTAACCATTATAAGTAATGTTATCCTTCCACACTGCTATCAGGATCGCGGGGTACCAAAACCTCTCAAAGAGTTTGTACTTGCAGAACTTTCCTTTGGTTCCACTCTGTTACATGTTCCACAGATTATCCAGTCCTCAACGACTGCTCGGAATCGACAGTGGTCAATTACGTTACTGCTGGTAAGGCTGCTGAATTATGAATGCCAGTTGCTTTTTTGTAAATCTAATTTTCAGGGATGGGTACATTTCTGAAAAAAGAAGAGCAGAAAAAGAATAAAACACAACTGGTATGCAGCATGCAGTGCTGAGAACTTCAGTTACCACAATTTCCATCTTATAATGTTTTTAATCAAACATATTTGCTCCCTTGGCGGTTCATGTATGAGCCCCATTTATTGAGCCTTTATGTTGGGATCAAAAAAGTGAAAGCACTGAGGAGGCTTATACCATCTGTATAAGTGTGTATTCCAACGCAGCCAGGGGGAAGATGAGAAAACATCTTAGCAGTGTGTGGGCGTTGATATGGTGGTTTCTCACGCTCTGTAAACAGAAGGATTTTTTCAATACGTGGAACTAACCAAGTAACTGTAGTGCTCCTGTTGTGAGATGTTGTTTGAGGTCAGTTAAAGATTAGTTTTTGTGTCCTTTTCACCACTGAATTTGTTTTCCGTGTGACAATGTAGCATGTTTTAATTATACTCACTGGCCACTTTATTAGAAATTCCACTCATTGGCCACCTTATGGAGTCCATATACCTTAATGATCCACTCTATAGGTTTACAATTACAGACTGAAGCCCGTCAGTCCTCCACTACCCCTTTCACCATTGGTCAGGTGACCACAGGACTACTGTAATCTGACCAATGTACAATGGACAAGTATTGGGATGGCTGTCCATTACACCAACAGGAATTTAAATGACATTGCATTAAAATACATAGACTTTAATATGGAACTAGTCCCCCTTTGCATCTATTAGAGCTTCCACTGTTCTTGAAGGCTCTCTATGGGAATTTGTGCCCATTCATTCTGTAAAGCATTTATGAGGTGTAGTCTGTGGTCTGTCACTGTTGTCTGTGGTTTCAGCACTTTGGAGAGCAAAAGACGAGGAGCTCTTGTTTGCTGCTGCCTCGGTCAGGACGGCCCACTGTTACAGAGGTTAGGTACTGATGTTGAATGAGAAGGGCTGGCTCACAATCTCCATTCCATTTCATCCCAAAGATGTTGGATGGGGATGGATGCTGGTTCAGTCATGTTGGAATAGAAAAGGTTCTTCTCCAAACTGTGCCCACAAAGATGGAAGCATAGCGTTAAGATTGCCCTTCACTAGAAGTAAGGGGCCACCTGAATTCAATACTTAAGAGTGTGTCCCAATACTTTTGACCATATAGTGTATACTTTGGGGGGTTGACCAGCAGTGACAATCAAATGGAATTGTGTGAATCAAGCACAGCACTACTGGTGAGGTATTCACACAAATAATCATCACTGCTAGGCTGAAAATGGTCCAAAATCCAAAACAGTCCACTCAAGAGCATGATGAAGGGTTAGGGTGGTTGGCAATACAGCAACATGTCTCAAACCTTTTTTGTCTAAAACCTCATTTTTGGACAGTAAGAGCCAGTAAGCCCCCACTTGAACCCAAATCCCACAAAAACTTTGTCCATTTTGCCTTCTCTACAGGCATTGCTAGTAGAGATATGGAACTGTTCTATGACATTTCGGATAACTTGCTGCACAGAGTCGGCTCTATATGTTCACTATGCAAGTAAGGCGCTGCAAATTCCACAAAGGCTCCATCTCCCTGCTGTGTCAAAAGTCAGTGTTTTGATGGGAGGGTGAAGTGCACAAAAAGAGGGAAAAAACCCTGTCGACAAAACAACTCCCTCCCCATTTCACTTTTAGAACACAAGTGGCATGGATCCGTGTTGGAAGTGCAAGAAATGGTAAACTGACATTATACGGCAAAACAACTCCTTATATCGAAGTTTCGCCAGTTTGTGTTGATGCTTGAGGTGTCACACATCATGTGGAGCTTTGTTTGGTGTTCCATGCAGAACCAAAATTATTGTAATTTAAAAAAACATGTAATAATAACCACTACTGGACTTTTAAAAATATCATCATGCCCAAATGCCCATAAAGAAATTTGGACAAATTTCTTTTATTTTTTCTCCTCCCACAAGTGAAGGAATTTTTAGTAAAATGGTGAGTGTAAAGTCTTCACAAGCAGAATGTCCAGCAGAAGCAATAATTCACATAATCTCCATTCTAGTTCATCCTCATACGCAATCTCTGTTCTGTGGAGAATTTTTGAGGTCAGACACTATGTTGGATGAGAAGGTCTGGCTCATGATCTCAAGCATGCTGGAACAGAAAAGGTTCTTCCCCAAACTGTGTCAACAAAGTTGGACGCATGGTGTTGTCCAAAATGTCTTGGTCTGCTGAAGCATCACTGGAAGTAAAACCCTGAAAAACATTGTCCCAATACCTTTGTCCATATAGTGTATGTACACCAGTTCCACGTGAATGAAATATAATACACCTCAACACAACACGATTATTGCAAAGAGAGTAAAGTTAATGTAACATATTTCATTTATGTGTAACCGATGTATGCGTTTGAAAGCACTGTTTGTTTCAGGGTGCCTTGTGGTGCTCGGAGACTTGTGGTGCTGAAAGATGAAAGGAGCACATTTCGGATATGGAAGGCATTTAATAAATCCCACTTGTCTTCTTAGTGCTTACTCTCCTCTGTGGATTGTGTAAATAAGCAGCACTGTGAAGTCACCTAAGAGGCGAATGATACTGAATGTAAACTCATTCTTGTATCTTTTTAGTTTTTTGCCACTGTGGCAGTAAAGCCTATGCTTGTACATTATTGTCTGGACCACTGGTATTATTATTAGCGGTGTGGAATTAATGTGTTAATTTCGATCAATTAATCGCAGAAAAAATAATGCATTAAAAAAATGTATTGCACCACGTGACTTTAACCTGGTTCGGTGTTCTGTCGAAACATGCTAAGCATCGGGATGTGCTACCGTGCCCTTCTGCCCATGTGCAGTTCCACAGTCTTGGGATTCAGTGCCACGCCGATAAATCTGTGCTACCTTGAGACACTGGCAGATGTATAAAGTTTAAGGGAGCATTTTTCCACAGGATAGCATGATTCGTCAGAACACCCTGCTTCACGGTAGCATTGCTCAGTGTTAGAACCTGACTTTATAAACGGATTCTATACACCTTTAAAAATCTATCTACCTATCTAGGCTCTTCTCATTTAAATCAAACTGACTGTATAAACTGTATAAGCTTCAAGGTAGCATTTTTCGACAAGGCAGCATAAATCATCAGAACACCCGTGCTTGTATATACATTGTCTTAAACTGCACCTTATAGATAGACTTAGTTCTATCATTGTTCTTGCTGAATCATTTTTTTCCCTCAGCATATTAGGTCATATTTTTTATTTCTGTGAAAAGAAAGTCTGTAATGTTGATTATTCATTCACTCATATGACAAAAATTAACAAAATTTTTTTAAAAACTTTTACAGCAAAAATGTGTGCGATTCATTTAAATTCATTCATTAGAGAGCTTGTTATTAATTAGATTAATTCTTTTAGTCGCGTGACACCCCTAATTATTATACTTTCAATATTTCATATACCATACTGTCTCACAGACTATAGATTACAGTGGTTATTAGTTAGGCACTGGAAGGTATTTTAACCATTTTATTCAATCTATAAATAATTAAAAATGTATATAATCAAAAAGTTATGAAATGATAAAATCAATAGTTAATTCTATGTTAATTTCTGGTCAACCCTGACACATTCTGGGTCTTTCTTTTTATGACTTAATTCTCAATGCTGAGCAGCTTTATTGATCATTATTGAATTTTTATGACTATAATTATGTAATTATTTGTTTTCTTTTCAGAGAAGCAACTGTACAAGTTCTTCATTGTTGTACAGGTTCCTAATTGGTTCTTTCAACGTAGGGTTCTCTTCAAACATTGGTTCTTCACACTAACACAACTAAAGGCAGTTTTCCATAGGTATACAGGAATTGTGCTGTACCTAAACAGTACTGTGATGGCACGGAACTTGCAGTACACATTCATTTTCCATTGTGTCTCAGTCAGGTAACAGTGTTTCTGAAGCATCAGCAGTGAAAATTCTCTCCCCACAGTTTATGACCGGTTTTCGTCCCACAACCACATCCATGGAGTTGAACCAGTAGAAAGTTTCTCTGTCAGAATTTATGGTCTTTTATTATTTTTTATAGTCTTTTTAAGTTTTTTTTTTTCCTGACTTTCTTTTGTCATGTGATGAATACCTAACCCAGCTTATTTGTGACGTCCTGATCCACCTTGCATTTCTCACATGGTTTTAAGATAAATTTGTTAGCATCATAGAAAATTCCCACTGAAATTTATCTTCAGCCTAAACAAGACCGTAGTGTTTTTACTTCATCGACTTCCTAGTTGTTAGTTTGTCTCTCCATTGTTGTTTTTTGTGTGGACAGTCTCTTTACAAATGTTGTGATGACATTTCGACCAATCAGAAAGTAGTGATGCAGTCGGCTCGGCTGTGGCCCTCCTTCGGCCCTACCATCAAGCAGCTCGGGTACGGCTCAGGCACGGGTGGCATTAGTTGTGATGGATAAACATTTGTTCGAGCTACAGCAGCCCCAGTGGAAAGGCTCCATAATTTTCAAAAATATTTATTTAAAAGAACCATCAAATGAAGGGTTCTTCAGGAAGCTGCAATTGGTTCTTCGGTGGAAGCACTCCAAAAAACGATTAATTGCATCTTTATTTCTAAGAGTGTGGAGGTATGAGGGAGTGGATGAACATGTGTTTTAGAGAGAGACAGAGAGAGGGCAGTTTGGCTGGTGGTAACAAGGCGCATGGCCAGGCTAGTGCTAATCAATCAGAATGCAGCTGGTCTGGGTGTGAGTCACGATGACTGTGGATATTGGATGATGTCCACGTGGGCTAGAAATATGGATGGCAGCAGTTGAGCCCACAGCTGCCTCCCCTTCCCAGGTCACAGGTGTTTTGGAGGAGAAGAGGAGTGGTCTCAAGTCGCCCACAGTCTATTTTGGTGGCAGAATTGGCAGCTCTTTAGTGGAATGCATCATTACAGAGAGGCAGCAGAGTTTGGGTAGGGACATTGATCTGCGCACCTGTGTTGATGTTTGCTTGATTTGTGGTGAAATAGGTTGGTCCATAAGTCTAGCTGCTCTTGGCTAGAGGCCACATTATGGAGGATTTTTCCAAAAGCTTTGCAGTGTCCGTTGAAACAGGTGATACCTCTACAAATGTTTGCCTGCTGATTATTAATTTTTATACATAAAATCTTTAAACTTCAAAAAAAAAATTTTAATGATCTAATTAATTACAAGCTCTGTGTAATTCATTAATCAAGATGAATTAAGCAAGATTAATCACACACATTTTTGCAGTAAAAGTATTTTTAAAATGTAATGAATTTTGGCATATGAGTGAATAAATAATCAACATTACTGTTTTTATACTTTTTATGTGCAGTAATGATCACAGCAATCGAAAACATGACCTAATATGCTGAGGGAAATAAAAATTGTTCTGCTTGTGGTGTCTTAACTTGAAGGCAATTGTCTAATTACACACTTAATTACATATTTGTCATTCCTGTTGGGTTTAAATTCTGTATTGGCATCTTATTGTTTGCAAATGCATACTTGCCCTAGAAATGGATTAGATTAATCAAGTAACTAAACTTTGGATTCTGCAACCTGTAATTGGCATAGAACTATTATCTACCTACTATTATCTACCATACAGTAGAGGCATTCTGGATCTTCATTTAATTGAGATTTCATTCTCCACATTAAACAGCTTTCTGAACCATTAGGGAATCATTTACAGCCCTATTCCTAAAACTGGACATGCAATTTATTTACTAATTTTGCCCTAAATTATTTAAAATGTATGAAGCTAGAAAACTAGCTGTGCACTTTCCTCATTGTTGCACAGATACCAAAGTGATTCTTATGTATGGTATGACAAAAAAGATTCAAGTTCCTTCACACCCAAATTTTCCAAAATGTTCTTTAAAAACATGTGTTTAAGATAAAGAGCATTTTCTAAAATTGACTTTTTTTTTTTTCTGAAAGGTTCTTTAGGTAACCACATTTTTTTCCCCATAACTACTTACACCCTTCAGTTTTTTGGGGATCACATTGATATTACACATCTACATGCCCTAAATTGTTATTACAGAATAAGATGAACCGAGTAGCTAAATCTTGGATTTTTCAGCCTGTAATTGGTGTAGAACCACACAGATGCTGACATTATGTACCATACAGTAGCGCACAACTAGGCCATTTAATTGCAAGCATGCTCAGCTAAGCATGGGAGTGTAATTCAGTAAGAAAGATTGTGTGACCCCGTGCGATACAGAACTTTGTTATCAGCAGGACTCTGAGTGGTTTGTCTGCTGACCACACAGTTTGTCAAGTAGTGTTTAAATGCACCAGGCGTGCGGTGCGTGGTATCCAGTGTTAAATGAACGACAGGGTAAATTGGCTTTGCAAATTGAGCTCAGTTTAGGTATTGCAGCTGCGGAAATGTGTTGGAAATGCAACATTTTCCATGTGCCTCCGTTAGCTTTAGTGTGCACACAATTAAAATCTAGAGCAATCAAGGCAAATGAATAATTCAAACTTAATTATGTCACTGTCTCCTGTGTGTGCCCATTTGTTTCACTAGGTAGTCTGCTAATGATCTGAGCATCTGTAGACCTTCTATGCTCCGAAAGGTTTCTTGCTTCTTTTTGAAACTTCATATAGGAAAAACTGACCTCTGTATCATGCAGAGGTTTTTGAGGTTTTTAGTTCTTCATATTTCTAAAAACAGATCTTAGGAACCATCAACTGAATCTGAAACTGGATCTTGAGAAGTCAAAAAGTGGATCTTTTATGAAACTGCTCAGAGAAACCTATTTTATGTGGCAACATGTGCAAAGTTCTGAAAGTGCATTAATGTAACAGTATGTACACATCCTGTAGATTTTTGGGGTGTTGCATTGTCTGATAAATGGCAGTGACCACTAGAGACACTGAGCAGGAGAGCATCCAATTTGGAAAGCCAGCGAGAAATGTTATACAAGGATCTAAAGACACATAGTGTAATTGCTTCACTTTTCATAAAGGGCACGATAAAGGCTAACCCTAATCCCACCAAACATTAACCTTCACAGGAACACTGGCATTGTGTTGTTTTCAGAAAGATATATGTGTTACTTTTAGAAAAGGACATTGTGTCAGTTTTATAAATGGGTAATGTGCTACTTTTAGAAAGAGCATTGTGTTATTTTCAGAAAGAACGTTGTGTTTTTTTTTTTAGAAAGGACATATTGAATGTAGAAAGGACATTTAGAATAGGAATGTTTGTGTAAAAATGCTTATTTTGGGTTGCATTGCTCCAAGGACCCCGTTTTACGATCTTGCCCATTGCTCAACCCTACATCCCCAAGCATGTGTGATTTATAGGGGAATAAAGATGTGATGTTGTGTCTTCAGTTAAAAGCCTCACATTCCAAGCATGGCCTGCTGGATGTGAGTTATTAATGTTGAAAGAAAAAATCATGGAGTTCACGGTGCGTTGCAACAACAGTCAAAGGTTCCAAATACAAAAGCAAAGCTACTACATGTGATAGCAACTGAGTTACATTTCTACAGATGTGCTCCATCCCCTTCTTTTAGTGTGTTGCATGTCAAGCAAACCCATAGTTTCCTACAAGGAAGATTCAGTTCCATCCCTTTTTAGGTAAGACAGTACAAGCGCAGAGTTAAGTCAAAGCATTAACTGATGCTAATAAGCTTCTAAATAACCCACAGTGTTTCCACATTTGTAAAATATATTAAGATATATCTTCTATATACCACTTCTAGAATGTTTTCAGTAAAGACTGATGACACTGAGCTGCCTCTGTTTACCATCTGCTATCTCGTTAGGCCACGGCTCATTTTCACAGTCAGAGACCTATTGAGGACTAGCAGAAGCCTAGAGTGACATTTTCCTTCATGAAATTAGACATTGGAAATCAAAACATGATTGGTTGATTCCACTGTCATCCCCTAATTATGCTGATGGCTAATTTGAAACGTTAGTTCTTCAATCAAGTGTGATGAGGCCTAACCAATGGGAGAGATTGATTAGCTACTTGTACCTAGCTGTTATGTATACCCTGAAATGAGTAGAACTACTATATTTGCAAAGTTTAAATGCAAACATGATTCAGTTCAATTAAAATGAACAAAAAGGCTACACTTTATACATGACTTAGAATGAGGTTGGTAAATACGCTGTATAAAGTTTATAAATCAATAATAATAAGTTATAAACAAGTTATAACAGTTGTCATACATTGTTACAGGCTCACTATTTAGAAGATCTTAGATCTTATCTTGTCCATTTCTCAGGGAGAATATTAAACTGTCAACTTCATGAGGTCTTTGTTAACATGCTACTGCCAGTATAACACCAGATCTTGCCAAATACTGAGCCTGCGTCCATGTATTACAACTGTCATAACTTGTTTATAACCGCTTATTAATGATTCATAAACTGCCTAAAACCTAATTAACAATCAGATAAATCATTTTTAAACCCATACAAGGGTAATCTTATTGTAAAGTGGTACAGAGCAAAAAATTCAGACATTTTCCAGAAATAATCAGAACATCTCTGAAGACCTAGAGGGCCCTGAAGGTTCCTCTCTGTTTAAAAGTTTTCATTATTATGACTTCGCAGCTATGGCAAATTCAAAAGGCTGTCTTCTAGTTTGTAGCTTATATTCTACATATTATTGCTTTTACAAAAATTTATATCTCTGTGTGTGTGTGTATATTACATTTAAACATTTGAAACCTGGGTGGGTGAAATGAATAACATCCATTATCTCGTTACACTGGTACCTGTCAGTGGGTGGGATAAATTTGTCAGCAAATGAACAGACAGTTGATAAAGTTGACAGGATCGTGAGTGGCAAAGATTTGATGCACGTTGGTAGCAAAGGTCAGTCCGTCTGGTCCAATCCCACAGAAGAGCTACTATAGAACAAATTGCTGAAAAAGTTACTGGTAAGCTAATGAGAGAAAGGTGTCAGCATACACAGTGCATGACACCTGGCTGTGCATGGAGCTGCATAGCTGCAGACCTGTCAGAGTACCCATGCTGAACCCTGTCCACCATCGAAAGCATCTACAGTGAGAAAGTGAGCATTAGAATTGGACCAAAAGCTACCGGTCTACACAAATATTTTACATTATCACAGCAATGTTTTTTATGCTAATATAAGCCCACATCATGCCTCATGCCGAGCTGTCTGTTTTGACTGAGTTTTCAATAGACTGCTAGAGCTGCTCAGGGACATAATGTAATACGATTTGACAGCTGGCCCGGGGTGCAAAGCCACGACAAAGACATGTCTATGCAGCAGCGGGACACCTCTGTTGTGTGATCCATCAGTTACACTTCTGGCCCCGCCATCCCAGCTATGACAAGGATGCAAAACAGTGTGACCCGTCTTGAACAAAAAGTATATCAGTATACAAACATGCAATACTGAGTAAAATAGTTATCACAGTATCACATAATATTAATGATCTCAGTATGATGTACTGAATTTACTTGATTTAAATATCATTTGTTTCCGCATTTATGAACCATATTAAAATGTGTAACATAATTATTGCCAAAAGTAATAAACTTAATGACTGTAATTGGGCTGAACTAAAATATTTTATTCAATGGTAGATTTGAAGTAGTGAATTTCAAACGTTTACATCTATCTCTATAAGAATCTCTCTCTCTATATATATATAGTGTGTGTGCGTGTGTGTGTGTGTTTGTGTGTGTGTGTGTATATATATATATATATATATATATATACATATAATGTGTAAATGTTTCCTGGCATTTGAGATGTGTAATGGTTCTATATCACTGATTATTGTTTTTTTCTCTTCTGAATATTGTTTTGGGACAACACATTGTCCAACAGCATGAATGAATAATGTTCCTCAAGTCCTCAATGACAAGTTCTGCTTTGCGATTTAACCATGATTACTCGCCACCCCTCGTTTATGATGCCTGAGGTGCATCAAGAATTTCCTTCTCTGAGAATGATACCCCTGAACACACACACTCGTACACACAAGCACACATACACAAAACACTGTTTCAAATGTGTATGTAACTAGTGCTGATACCCTGGCATTGTAAAAAGCGGGGCACACCTTCAGTAATGGTGTTCGTCAGAGTGGTAGCGCATAAAAATGTGTCTACCTTGACCTTGGTGCTACTCTGAATCCTTAATTGAAATGGAAATAATCTTGGGACCAGAGCATTATCATAATATGCAGCCCATCCACTTGCAGCACTTTTCCTTTTAGCATTTATGATGCAAATATAGTTTCTTGCTTGGAGATGAAGGAGTGTTTTGCATGCAGATTGCCGACACTGGTGTTTTACTGGTGTTTTTCCTGAGCTGTGGTATGAAATGGGGTCTGCAAAGAGTGGCTTAAGTATTTCTGTCAAACACACAAGTTCATTTTTATGAAAGATGTTTGTGAATAACTTTGTGTGCATGTGTCTGTGTGCGTGTGTGGTTGTGATGGATGTACGGCAGGTGTGGTGAGAGATTGCATGCCGGCAGTCAGCTTGATGAAAAAATCATCAGGAAAAAACAGCATTATGGCAAGATAACATATCATGGTCTGGTGGGAAATAAATAGCCCAAGAAGGGGAGCAAGCCAGCATTTACAGCTTTGGGAAAAGAACAGGTTCCATTCAGAGAACACGTAACACATGACACAAAGCACCCACCAACACATCGGGGGAAAATGAAGGGAAAGAAGAAAACGAGAAGAAATGAGAAGACAATTCTCTTCCACCCAGGAGTCCCATACACAAACATGCCCGTGCATGATTACGTTCGACTCCGCAGAGTGATGGAGTGCTTAATAAGACAGTGCCGACTGCTGATAACTCTCAAGTGCAAAGCAGCGACTGCAGGTTTGTGGTTTAACAAAAAGATAAAAAGGTGTTTTTTTTAGTTCATTCCTTTTACCCCAGTCAATTTAGACTCATTGTCCATTTTATTAGGAACATCTTCATCAAAATACAGGTGCAAAACCTGGGTTGAAAATACTAGTTGACTAAAAAATCTACTAATCAGCTCTACTGTGGGAACCAAACAACTAGTCCAGATAAATTGGGAAATACAAAAACTGGAAAATGGCAGAGTATTTCCAGGGGAAAAGTTCAGAAAAGTGTTTTGGCCCTAATCCTAACCCTGCAAGCAGCATAACAGCAGTGACTTTCGAGATCCACCTTCTTCAGTAGGAAAACATGAGGCTAATTGCAGACTGACCAGTCACAGATTATTTAGCAGCTATAGACCTACATTTCATGGTCTGCTTCTGACTTAATGCTGTGAGTTGCTTAGCCCTGCATAGAAGTATGAATAGTTGTGAAAGGGAATCTTCTGAAATGTGTGGGGATTTTAGCTTGCAGGTTACACCAGGCAGTCTGTATAAATTTGTATTTGAACCTAAGACTAACTCAAAAAGAGTACAGATTCTTCTGAAGTGCATCATTGGTCAGTTTCCAACCATAGAACATTTGGGTGGAACTTTTTGATCCTTGCAGTGACACCTGCTGTACCTGATATACTTGCACCAGTAAGTGTTCACTCAGATAACTAGATAATAGTGGGTCTTGAGTCAGTAGCTGACCGCTGATAAATGGGGTAGATAGGGCCTGAAACAGTGCAGTAACAGGTGGGCTACAGTCTGAAAATGTATGTAATGTAAATGTACATATATAATGGACTTGTGCAAAGGTAAATGTTTCTAATAAAGTGGCCCATGTATGGAAGTACAAATTAGAGGTTTCTAATAAAGTGGACAGTGACTATATGAATATTCAGTGTGACACTAAATAAAGTTCTATAGAAGATACTCACTGTGGTGGACTGATGCCCTGCCCAGGGTGAGTCCCTGCCTCGCGCCTGTAGACCCTGTGATAGGCACCGGGCACCCGTGACCCTAGTAAGGAATAAGCAGTTACAGAAAATGAATGAATGAATGAAGATACTCTAAGTTCAATGGATTTTTGTCAACATTCATTACAATTTTTAAACCTAGCAACAGTTACTACCAAAGATCATATTTGTGGTTGGAGTATGGACGGATCAGTATTTGTGGTTGGAGTATGGACGGATCAGTATTTGTGGTTGGAGTATGGTCTGTGTGCAATTTCATCTGAAGTGTTTCATTCAGTTGCTTACTCAATGACCAGTAGTGAAAAAAGGTCATTACAAAATTCATGGTCATTCAAAACCAGGAGCTTCTTTCTGCTTTTCTAAATGAATGGCTTCTTCCTTGAGCTGATTGATTTTTTTAATAGGCTAAATAGCCATGGTAGCCCCTTTTATCAAGCTTTCATTCCATTCTGAGTTTTGAGTAGTATGAATGGCCGAGCTGCTAAATGAATGAAGTGTATTATCGAGAGAGACAGTCGGAACACTAGAATGTCGATTCCCTCCAATGACCTCATCTTTGATCTTTGCTTTGTGCTCATCAGCTGCAGAGCGCTTGTGCTCCAAACCTCCAAAGCCCAAATAACCTGCCCGGCATGCTGGAGGACATGGGCTCAAGTCAATATCAACAAATGCACCTTGCAAGGCACGTTTATCCCCCAGCAGAGACATCATATGATCATCATCAATAAACTATATATTGCTGGGTTTCATCTTTAAAGAAAACTTGTCATATGAATTATTTTGGTATAGAGAACTTCTCTGTGATCATTTTATATCTTGCAGCGTTGCTGTCAAACTCTGACAGGAGTAGCCTTGGGCACAGTGAGCTATTACAAAATTAATTAATCACAATCCGGCCAGTGCAAGGAACTGCCTTAAATCATATATATATATATATATATATATGTGTGTGTGTACGTGCTGGTGGTTTGCTGCTGAAACCTCCAATATTCAGTTAACCCCACTTGCTCTGGCTTCTTAGACATCTTGGTCTACGCTGCAGTACCAATCGTGTTTCTAGTCTAGGTTTAGGCTTAATCTGGGACTGGGAAGCTGCCACCACGTAAATATATACATACAAATATCCAATAGATTTATATATATATTTACATAAACTTCTATATTTATAATGTTTGCATTATTAATATAGTTGCTTTTTATATTATACTCTTGTGTTGTATTGTTTTTATTTTATGGTTTTTCCTGCTATTACCTTTATATTGTCCACTTGCTGCCATAACAATGCAAGCTCCCACCTGTACGACTAATAAAATTCTGACTCTAAGTAGCCATTTACAGTTAACACTAGCAGATGTTTTTTCCCCCTTATTGCCTTATCTGACTTTTAGTCCAGTAGTTTTATTGTTATTACAACCATATACACAGTACGCAGTGAAATAAAGCAACATTCCTTTAAGACCATGGTGCAGCGAAAGAACAAAAACACCACCACAAGAATACACAAGTACGGACTGGACAGGACTAAAGAGAAAGTGAGAAAGTAAAAGAGAAGGAGAAAAAAAAAAACCACTAGCAACAATACAATAATTTACAGCACAAGACATACAGTGCACTCAATAGCAACAGTACTAGTGTGAGTGAATACAGTATTATGGCATTGTATTCTAGCAGTATAGTTGTTAAGTGTGCAAAATGCAAAGGAATGCGAAGATTGGAGAAGACAGCAATAAATAAAAGTTCACAAATAGCAAATTGCAGCAACAGGATTAGAAAAAAATATATACAGTACATAAATAAAAGGTGTTTACAGTGGCAGTTGGGGAGTTTTCTTTACTCATGACAGAAATAGCTACGTGTTCAGTCTAATTAGAAGAAAGGAAGCAGTATGGAGAGTGTGTGTATGTGTGTGTGTGAGACTGTTATTCGGTTCTGACTTAGGAGTATGATAACCTGTGGGTAGAAACTGCCTTCCATTCTGGTAGCGTAGGCCCGGATACTGCTATACTTTCTGCTAGATGGAAGGAGGGAAAAAAAGGGTGTGGGAGGGGTGTGTGGGGTCATTCATATTGCTAGTGACTTTGTAGCTGCAGCGCCAGTTGTAAATGTCTGCAACAGGGAGGAGAGCGACCGCGATGATATCAGCAGTCCTTACCATCCTCTGTAGGGTCTTGCGATATAATGAGCCACAATTTCCGTACCATGCCAAGATGCAACTACAGAGAATGCTCTCTATGTCACAACAACAATAACAATTATTATTATTATTATTATTATTATTATTATTATTATTATTATTATTATTATTATTATTATATGATTGTGATGGTCATGATGGTGATAACAACAATAAAAAATAACGATAATAATCATTATTGTTAGTTATATTATTATTAATATTGTTGTTGTTGTTATTATTTATTATTATTAAAACAACAACAATAATAATAATGATGGTAATAATCATAATCATCATCCTCATTTATTATTATATTTACATTTACGTTTACATTTACGGCATTTAGCTGACGCTCTTATCCAGAACGACGTACAACAGTGCTTAAGTCGTCTACATCTGTATCTTAAACCTGTAAAGCTAAACTCAATTCCACATCCATTGTTCAACCAAGTTACTACATGCTCATTAAACCTAGACTCCTGACAAACGACACCTAAACAATACCTGTCAAAGAAAGTTTTTTTTTTTTATTAGTAGGAGAAAGTGAAATGAAACATGGTTAGTCACGAAGGTGCTTAGTTGTAAAGTGTACATTTTATTTTATCTTCTTGTGTTGTATAGCTATTGTTTTGCTGCTCTTACCTTTGTACAGTCCAATTTCTGCCAGAGCAATGCAAATGTTCCACTTTTGGGACTAATAAAGCTTTATCTTATCTCATTTTATCTTATCTTAAAGAAGAATTGGAGGATGAGAATATTGAAAACTGTTACATTTGAACTCCTTTGGGAATCAGACAAAGCCTTCCAAGAAGAGTGGAAGCTCTTATAGCTGCGAAGGACGGACAAACTCCATATTAAAAGTTTGAAGCACGGTTTTGTCCAAAATGTCTTGGTATGCTGAAGCATTAAGATTGCCCTTCAATGGAAGTAAGGGCCTAGCCCCAACCCTGAAAAACTGGTGTGTCCCAATACTTTTGGCCATGTAGTGCATACTATTACCTTTCACCGTTTGGGGGGCGGGGCCTTTTCACTTTTCAAAGAGTCAATTCGTCATTTCACTTGTCAATCATTCCAAGTCCCGCTCCCTTTTCTTTACTGCCTTTCTGGCCTAGTCCTCGAGCGCGTTACAATATACAATCCTGCACCCTAGCTCCTCCGCACTCGTTTTTAATTGCGGCCTACCTTCTACGCACTAGAAAGGCTCCCTATCTAGGGTGCGAGTATGCATATTGGACAGAGGCCCTGGTGGCCCCAATGCTGCTGACTGACTGACTTGCTCAGTTTAGCGTGCTAGCCGTACATGCTTCTGCGGCATTTCTTTTGTTTCTCTTCAGGAGAATATCAGATTCTCTCAGACAGAAATCGGTACGTTTGTGTTTTTTCTTGTTTTCTTGTTCACATACGGGCTGATAAGCGATGTGGTAAGAGTTTATTAGCTCGAGTTAGCTGAAAGGGCACCCCAGTTAGCTTCAGATGAGGAGCTACTAGGCTAGCTAGCGGCATTAGCCGGTTCTATTAACCTTAGGGAGCATCATAGCCGAGATATCTTATTAAAATAATTTACAATTGTGTGAAGTAGTGTCAAACTGCCTTGGTTAATAACGTATTTTGTTGTAAAAGAGGGAGTTTACGACCTGAACGGGCTAGCCAGTGTTTAGCCTGGCTCTTCCATGGCGTGCTGAAACCGGCTAGCTGTTTTTGGATGCCGTTTCTTAGAGTTAATTTGGTTTTATACTGTCTTAACTTGGATTATTTATTGAATGAAACGGCATATTTGCGTGGTTGGGGTCTGTGTGTGTGAGAGGAGGGGAAAATAATATTTGTACAATTATAACTTCAAATTCCCTGTTTAATGGTTGTTGTTAGCTCTCTCACACTGTGGCTCTTGACGTTTGCTAGTGTGAGTAAATGGAGCAGGCCTTGTTGGGGTCACATATACTAAGATGTTTACAGGTTTTAGGACCTGTCTGATTTGTCCTTTTACTTTTGTCCTCTGTGCATCCGGTCCATGACACTTTAAAATGACTTTCACTGAATTTAGCTTTCAAACTTTAAATTCACAATTGACTGAACTTGTCTATGATGTACACATTGCGTCTGGCCAAAACTGGCCTGCCAGATTTTGTGCTTCTAACTGCATTTGAACCCATTTCTGCAGCCACAAGTCACTTCTGACACATTTAAGCTTTCTGACCTAGGTTTATGTCCTGCAGAAGGTCACTGTTTGTTTGTTCTTTGAATTTTGCTCACTTAATCAGTGCAGGGCCAGTCAAAATTTAGTTTGGAGCTAAAAAAAACTTGAGTTGCAGGCCAAACAGCTATGCTTTATGCTGTCAGGAGGCGCCCTTATGAGATTTATTTCACTTTTATTGATTCCATATTAAGGTCTATGTATTTGAATGCAATGTCATTAAAGTCAAAGTTGGTGTAATGCTAAGTTTAGTCTATATTGCTTATTTTGAGCCTCCTTGATTCCAGAAATGTGGTGAAATGGGTCCCAAATATATATTGAAAGGCATCATAGTTGCAATATACAGCAGTATAATGGTAATACTGAGATTTTGTCCACATCATGCAGCTCTATTTGAGTGTGAGGTAACACTGTATGGACAAAATTTAATATTTACTTGTTTCCCATTTACAGCTGTAACAGCTTCCCCTCTTGGAAGGCTTTCCTCAAGATTTTGGAGTGTTTTGGGAATTTGTCTTCTGCAGACTCTTGATCTGCAGGCCAAACAGCCATGTTTCATTCTCTCAGGAAGCACCCAAATATAGTTTTACTCTTCTTTCTCTCTAGTTGCATTTGTAAAAAAAAAAAAAAGGAAAAAAAAGTGGTGCTTTATCTAAGGGGTGCATACATGTCCACATTAGGTTCAGATTTATGCTTGTAGGTGTTTGCACAGCACCTTGGACCTCTTAAATCATTCAGATTTATTCTTGAGAAGCTAATATACGGCTGCTTTTCAATGAAATCAGCCCAATTTATCTGGTCTATGGTTAAAGAGCAGTTCACCCTGTTCCGAAAATGGCGGACTACGCTTTGGTTTGCAGTGTTTGTCTGTATAAATAAAAATGTCTAATACTCCATTTATCTGTACATGGGGTGGTTTGGGTAAAAACAATGCAAATTTATAATCGTCACATTGCATCACTTGTGTGTGTAGATGAAGTTCCAAGGTATAACTCATCATGCTGCATTAAATTCCCAGTACTTATTGTACTTAAGTACAATAAGTACTGTAAATTAAGTACATATTGTCAGTGTCTTGCAGCCCTATAAATATTTTTTGTGTCCAGGTGATAGAGAACCAGTCAGTTTTTGTGAACATGTATCTGATTTGGGTCATTTTGTTTAGACAGTAAACAGTAAAAAACAAATTTAAACATCAAAGCCTGTGGTGACATACTGAAACCCTAAAAAAACCCTCATTATTCCTGGCAGTAGCCAACAAGATAAGTTATCTAGTGGAGGACTCTTGACCTTGCGATTGTTTTCACGGTGTGTGGAGTGTATTGTTAGACGACCATCACCGCGCTGCCCTGTTTCTGTCACAGAGAAAATAAATGGCGTGCATGTGGCTGCGGAAGAAATGATCCACAGGCCCGGTGAGCTCCACCAGCGCCCCACCAGGGAGAGTTTACTCTGCATCAAACGAGGAGCTTCCTACCTTTAGCCTTAACACGGAGTCCTGAGTCCTGAATCTTGCTTTTCAGAAGTAGGTTGGATCGGTTCTGCAGCTGAATGTGTGAAAGCAAAAGCGGCCTAAATAAGGTGCAAATTGAATGACTTTAAAAATGAAAAGAAAAGGCACAATAGAAATCAGTGTAAGATCTGAGCGTGACTCTTGACATCCAGGTCATGGTGCTAGGAAACGTTTTGGTATTATTTTCATAAAAATTTGTCAGAGCATATCTGACAAATGTCTCAACATAAGCGTCAGTTACTCTGGGGACGTGTCTCCTATACCTTTTTGTAGTGACACATTTTGTCCCCACCACTTGGTAATTTGATAAATATTATTTGATTGTAAAATTTGGTATATCAGATCATTTTGAAAGAGCCTTTGCTGTAAACATTTTATCCCTGATAATGGACAGATTCATGTAAACTGCCACAGTGTTTATTACATTTTTTTATGGAATTATTTGAGTGGTGGTTCCCCCTGTTGTCTGTGTAATCTCTGGCACATTTCAAATCAAAGATTTGATATACTCTTCTTAGCATTTAGGGAATATTGTCAGTACTTAAAGAACACTGACCAAATGGATGTTTAGTTACAGACGGTTCATAATTTGTCCTGTTTATCTGGATTTGATGTGGCACAGTGTGTGAAACAGTGTGTATTCCTAGCTTTTTATAGGATTTAAAAAAAAGGTTTTTTTGGTCCTTTTCTGATGCAGAAAAAATATTCTGACAAACTAAGACATTTTGGACAACACCATGCTTCTGTCTTTGTAGACACAGTTTGAGGAAGAACCTTTTCTATTCCAGCATGACTGTGCCTTTATAGAGCGTACAAAGCGAGCTCCATAAAGACATGGTTGGATGAGTTTGGTGTAAGAACTTGACTGGTCCGGACAGAGCCCTGACCTCAACCCCATCCAGCACCTTTGGGATGAACTGGAATGGAGATTGTGATCCAGACCTTCTTGTACAAAAGCCGTGTCTGGCCTTAGAAATGTTCTACAGAATGAATGGGCACAAATTCCCACAGAAACTCCAAAATCTTATGGAAAGCCTTCCAAGAAGAGTAGAAGCTGTTATAGCTTAAAAGGGGGGACCAACTCTATATTAAAGTCTGTGTTTGAATGCATTATCTTTGAAGTCCTTGTTGGTGTGATGGTCAGGCGTCCCAATACATCTGTCCATGTCGGATATTCACACTTGAAGTAGTAGATGTGCCAGTGCTCAAGATCGACCTAAATCACACTATCCAGCCCTCGCAGTGCTTGCGTGGAAGTACCCGTCACTGCATTTTGAGGAGAATAAACCCATGCCAACAGATCTGGTGGTCTAAAACTGAAGCATACAAAGTAAAGAATACAGTGCGTGAGTCTTCCACATGCTTCAAGGTTCCTTATGAACCTGGTTTGCTTTATGTTGGCAGTTCAGCAGTGCGTATTGTTTTTTTTTTTTCGTGTTTATTCATAGCATTTGTACGTTTTCTATTTGGAAACGGGCTATTCAAACACTATTTGTTTAAAAATTCTGACGTTAGAATAGAAATAAAGTTTGAATGCCTGTTCCAAGTGTTAAAACATTGCTGCTTGCGATGTTGTTTCCTGTTCTGAATGTGGCCTCTTGAAAAGGCCAACTTTGCTGTGTTTCATGTCTCTCCTTGTGTTGTGATTCTCTGCTCTCTGTCTCGACTGTTGATGCCAGTTTAGAAAGCTCAGTTGGTCAAAACTCCATTCATGAGCGCTGCCTGCAGCCGCTGCTGCAGAACAGACTTGTAGAAACTTGCGGCCTGATGGTGCGACTCGTTGTGTCGGGACCTACATTCAAAGAAGCTTCACCAGATATTGTTTTTGGCTGTTTTTGTAAGGTTCAACTACTTTCTCCTTATATGGTTGGTTTGATGTTTTTCCAGCTGTTTAGTGTGTTGTTGGGCTAAGCACCCTCACAACTCGTAGTAAAGATGGCAGTAGTATATAATTTCTTTCCTACACCTTTGGTATAGTGTATTGGGCAACGTCACTGAGAGTGGTTTGATTCTCTTCACCCGTAAGAGTGCTTGAGCAAGACTCAACACTCCGTTCTTACATCTGTGACACACAGAAATAAAAACATCTATTCAAAGCTATAATTTGAATGTCACAAATTTAGCTTGGATTCAGTTTAATTGGCTTGATTGTAATGTCAAGAATTATAAGCTACTGTGAGCAATGTTGATGGATAATTTTAGAAGTTTTGCGGAGAAGTGATAGAGCAGTTATTTCACTTGCTAGGATGTCTGTACTGTTTCATAAATAAACCTGCCAAGATTGTCAACAGCCCAGCCATCGCCACTCTGCTACTGGGAAGTTAAGTGTGATTTCAGTTCCAGGATTCTGACGATTTATGCTGCCTTGTCAAAAAAACAAAACAAAACAAAAAAAACCACAGCAGATTCTAGGGATTCTCGCATTACCCTATGCGTTCTGGCTCATAAAACTCGATCTTACAAGAAGATTCTGTTTAAATAAGATTAATCTCATACTTTTCACATATCGTGTAACTACGTGCTAAAGAAGCGGACACCATAGTTAAAGAAATTACGTGTTTTCAATCGAGGATAAGTAACAAACTGGCAAAAAAAATGAAGACAAGTAAATGTTCATTTATTACCCTAGAACAGCGACATACGCTCATATGCCCTTATGCTGTGCACTGAAGACAGCATGCAGGTGCAGAAAAAGTGCATGAGCTTTTAAGAAATTGCTCATGGTAAACCAGTGTCCCCAACGCAAGGTAGCACAGATTTATATGCGTGGTACTGAATCCCAAGACTATGGAACTGCACATGCACAGATAGGCGTGGCAGCATGTTTCAATAGGTGTAGAACATGTATCGTCACAACTCCGGCTGTCACATTACTGCAGTGAAACCAGACGTCGCTCATGCAAATGTTGTCCCAGGTGATCTCTGGCGAGGGCGTCTCTGCTGGACTCTGCCTGGGTCAGATGATTGTTGTGATTTGTGCCACTCCAGACGTGTGTGTTGCCAACAGTGGAGTCAAATTGTGCTCAGTAGTTGACGAGATATTCATAACATGGCCTCTTGTTTAATTGTCCTTTCTAAGTGCTGATACTGATTTTATCTGCAGGCAGCTCGTATCAACCGATATTGTCAACATTTACTGGTCGGGCTAAAATGAAAGGCACACACGAGGAGCGAGATGAGTGTGTCTCACAGCCCCTGATGGAGGGATTCACTCCTTTGTTAGCTCTCGGTAGAACAGTTTTAACACCCCTCTGTCAGCCGTACGTCACGCTGCAGCACTAAGAACTCGGATGCTGGGCAGAGCAGGCAGTGGCCGTTTAATGAGGGCCGAACTTGCTGTCCCACCGTGCTGTCGCCCACCGCAGCGGCGGTCCACACGCACTGGTCAGAATTTATGTGTCGTCGTGTTCGCTGTTGCCAGATGAAGCTTAAATGCATGACTCTCTCCTACCTTTTTATATCACTGTTAATTTACAAAGAGGTAAATGGAAAAGGAATCATAAAACTGACCAATTGTAAAGAATGTCTGATTCAGGCAAAACTTGCCTCTAAATGCATGCTGGCGTAAGAATGTTTCAGCGTGGACTTCAAAAACAGACAGATTAAAAGTCGAGTGGCATATAAATGTGTGCCACAGTGGAAGGTGGAAAAAAGTTCATTTCAGACCTTCACAGTGGATTTTGAGGTTCTGGATTTTTGATCTGTTATCTTTGCTCCCTGCGGTTTAGGCTGAGCCGGCGTCTCCCTGTGCGAACAGCCTGAAAACTCTTAAACAAAAGAAAATGCTGGCCAGCCGTTCCACACTCGGGCATTTCTTAACACGTTACCTGCCTATAAGAGCCCCGTACACAGAAATATATGAAGTAGGACAAGAAAAATGGTCACTGTGCAAATATTTACAGCATTTAATCTTCCACATTCAGGGCTTGGAAAAGTACGGGGCACCTGGATGTGTTTCCAGTAGTGAAACTGAAGTAAAATGGCATGAGGGTGTTTTCAAGCGATTGAAATTTACCTTAACCTTTTAAAGCCCAGGAAAATTGCTGTTTATGCTTTGTTCACTACTTTTCGTTTTTTCAATGCCGATGTTTACTTCTTTGAGTAAAGAATGGTATTACAAAGTTGAAAAATGGTAGACTTGAACTTAAAGCAATAAACACACTTCAGTGTTCTCTTACTGTGAATAAAACGAAACAAATAAGCCTCTAGTCGTGTGGATTCTGTGCTGCTTACTCACTTTCATGCCGCATCCAACAATAAGGGCAGCACTGTGCTTGTTATATAGTGACGGAAAGCATCGTAGCTCACAAGAAAGCTCCTTAATGATCCGTCCGCTCAGACCAGCTCAAAAAACCAAGCGTCCCAGGTACTCTGGGAGCAGATTATAGTGAATTAAAGCGGGACTCCACAAATTTTTAAACATTTAAGGTGTAAACAGGGTGGTTTCATGTGAAACGATCCATTCTGGAGAAACTTCTTGGATCTTGTTCATAGTAGTGGGACCAGCATGCAAGCAGCAAATGTAAAAGCTCGCTAAAAGTGATCACGTAAAATGATGGTTGTAATAGTAGGCCATTTATTTATTTATTTATTTATTTCTTGTTTTGAAAATGTTAAGTATTTTTGTCTGTATTTTGGTTTTGATGTGTGGTGATGCCTCATTGCACCTCCTCTTTCAAATGAAAGCAGACAATTTTGTTTGAACTTTACACCAAAAAAGTAGTTTTTCAGAAAAACAAACATTAGCAACGTTACAGCCTTGTCTTTTTTCCCCTTTCATCTACATACAGTTAGTTAGGGGATACCAAATGTGATGAACTTGCCATTTTTAAGCACTCTCGCTGGGACAATAGATATCACAACAAATCTTTGTCTGTTGATTACTGATATTTCAGGGTTTTTTTTGTTGTAGCTTCAGAACTACATTAGATCTCAGAGAACATGTAGCATTTGTGTGAAGGATGTCATTAGTACAAACCAAATAAACTTTTATGGTTAGATTCTACAGGAAACTAGCTTTTTAATTGACACGATTGCGCTCAAGTTGCCAAAGTTTGGGAAATCGTGATACACAGGAGTGATCATGAACTGACTAAACTCACATTTGCTGCTGATTTTTTTTTATTACAGTACCATCAAGAAAGTTACGCACTGTTTATTCAGATCCTGCACAGTTGGCAGGATCAGAATCATTTCTGCCTGTAGTATCTTGTCTTACAGAGCAAAAAAGTCCCCTAAAACACCGCCATTCTGTAGAAATTTGAAGCGTTTTACACGGAGACGCTCTGAAAGGCTCCGTTACGCACAGGACTGAAATCTCTGAAGGACAGGAGGTCTGACAGAGTGGAAGGTGGTGTCCTGTACCTGTGCTGTATGAGTTTAACAGCCCAGGAAATGAATGCATAGACTGGAACAGGATGGCATTGGTTGACGGGTGGGATTCGGTCGTGTATTGCTGGGTTGGTGCCAAGACGACAAGACCAATTGGCGCTTTGTCCCGGTCGACTGTGACACGGTTTCGTTGCCAGACGTCACGGCGGCTGTGGGCGAGCGTAAAGCCACAGTGACCTGCTCTCCCCGCTGCTCAGGATGTCTCCGTCTAATGAGGATGAGCTATTATCCACTCGGCAGCACCGCTCGGCTCCTTCCTGCTGCATCCAGCCTCCTCCAGCACGCTGCTCCCAGATCAGCTTTCCGCGCCACTGTCACGCTGCAGAAGCTGTGGGTCGGCTACGAGGAATCGGCCCCCGAAAAGCGCCGGTGTTTCAGTCCCCTCCACCCTTCAGGAGCTCGTTAGAGGCTGTCTGTTATTGCAGCCCCTCTTCATCGTCCGTTTCCTGCGCACTTTAGGGTGGCTCCGGCCTCCGTGGGGAGCGCGTAAATAAACACATTTGTCACTTCTCTTCTCAAAGCAAATTGCATCGTGGGCCTTAATTATACAGCAGGGCTCCTCTGCCTGCTTTATAATGCAGATGAGGCTGCCGAGACGCGCCGCTTTGGCAGCGTTTGTATGAATTTTCTTTAATTTTTTTTCTTTTTTTTCTTTCCCCCTCCTCTTGCAGAGAGGCGAACACAGGGCTAGGAGGATGCTGCTTTTCTGTTGGGAGTTTTCGTCTTCCCTTTTTAAAAAAATCATTTTCAATGCATTTTAATTGATTATATTTTCAAAGTTATTGTATTTATTTATTTTTTAATGCGAAGCCACTTGGCCAGAGAAGCCTGGGTTCGTTAGTTCAACTGTTGTGAGCCTTAACTGACTGTGGCTTCGGTTTAAAACGTTTTTTTTTTCTTTCTTTAGTTTGTCATTTCGTTTGTGTTATAACCATAACTGTCCCAGTTTTGCGTTTCCTCAGATGACGCTTGTTTCCCAGGCGAGCTCAAGGACGTTATTCTGTGCGCTAGATACATAAAAAAAAGGCCTTTGCATGGTAAATTTTAAAATGGACTGCATTGTTCCCCAGCGCACCTATTTGTCTTTGACTCGCCCCAGCACTCATTCACCTGCTGCCCATTCACCTCAGCCGCTTGGATCTGTGGCAACCTCGGGCTTCCGGCCAGCTCTAAAGTCTGCTTTGCAGTTAAGCTTAATCCTTATTAACCATCACTAGGCTGCATGTAATTAGGTGCCTAAAGCTGGACGTCAGGAAGTGCTCTACCAGCGTAATGAGACCACGTTTGCCGTTGCCTGGTTAGACATGCGTTAGCCTGTGTGACAGGTTGAGGTGGCAGAACTGGTTCCAGATCTGTATAAAAGGGCACGAGATTGTGGAATTGTGGGCGAGTCTGATGTCTGTGGAAAAATCTGGCAGGTGAGGTAATCTTGATCTATCAAATATAAGTGAAGCAAATCTGTTTTAACTCTGTGCTATAGGCTCTGAGCAGCCTGTTCGGTGTGCTGGAACCTTTGACTGTGTGAAGTGGTGACTAGGGACACTCAGTACTCAAAGAAACTTTGGTATCTGGTTAGTTTCAACTGGAGATAGAACCATTATTCAATGAACAGTCCAGCTTTTTTCCAACGTAGCCCCTGCAAGCACTGTCTGTGACTATAAATAAAGATGAATAAAAATAATAATTCAAATCTAAAGGGGTGTGTGTGTGTGGGACAAAAGTATTGGGACGCCTGACCGTTACACCAACAGGAACTTTATTGACATTGCATTCAAATACGTAGACTTTAGTATGGAGTTGGCTGAAGCATTAAGATTGCCCTAAACTAGAAGAAAAGTCCTAGCCCAAACCGTGAATTAAGGTGTCCGCATACTTTTGTCCATAGTGTGTAAACACACACACACACACACACACACTATAATACCTATGCTTGAGAAATGGCCAGTTAGATCCCAGCAGTGCCACAGCTGCTGGGAGTCTAAGAGGGCATAATTAACCCGTCCTCCCTGCAATCACTTATCACGATAGCGTTGCGGAAGTGACAATTAGTAGTTAGCGTTTTCCTCCAGGAGTGTCCAGTGACAGGTGAGGTGCCTGACACCATTCGGATACAGCACATTCACCAGTGTTTGTAGTCTTGTGAAATGGAGAGCTAGCTGGTGACAGCTGACAATTGGGGGGAAAAAACATGCAGTAGCTTTGTGAGTTTTTCAAAAATGGTCGAAGTAATTATTGTGATAATTAAAACATCACTTTAAAGGATTGTGGTAAAATAAATACACTGCCTGCATGGCAGGTGCTTTTGAGTGTGCACTCCAGAGTGAACCCCTCATGGAGTGGAGAAGGTAGATGGGTACTGTTGGCACTTTCCATCCCTGACAGACTCTCCCTCAGCGGCAATCCAACACACACACACACACACACACACACACACACACACACCCACACACACCAGCCAAATGTGTTTGAGCGCCCCCAACCCCCCCTTGTCATCTGTCTCTCAGGTCCATGAGGCCAGCTGATTGGCTAATAAGGGAGGGGCCCACATTAGCTCCCACATGCCGCAGCCGTCCTGCGGGGCTTTGTGATTGGCTTAGATGAAGATGACCTCACTAAAGCCAGCTGTTGATTTGGCTGTGTGTGTGTATGCGAGAGAGAGAGAGAGAGAGGCAGGGCTGGTTGTCGTGGCGATGGGTTGGGGCAGGTACACGAGCGGTCTCCTGCCAGACAGCGCTGAGATGAGCTGCGCTCCGTTCGACGCTGCCGACGGCGCTATGGAGACTAACGATGTAAGCTGAAGAGCAGATGAGGTTCGCTGCGAGGCAGGTGTGTGTGTGCGTGCGTGTGTGTGTGCGTGTGTGTGTGTGCGTGTGTGCGCGCGCCTGCCTGTGTGTGGGTGGGTGCGCACAAGCTGTCTCAATGCAGTGTTGAGATAAATGGTGATTTGTTTGTATGTCACTTTAGATTGCTGCACCACTTCTTATAGTGCCTAAAATTACTTTGCTGCATTCCATTGTGTCGTGTTTGGTTTCACAGTGTCTTGTTATTTTTGGGACCTGAATTAAAGCTAAACAGAAGTGTGTAATCTGTAGTTTTGGAGTTGAATGTCCGTTGTTCTGTGATACGGAACCTGACTGTTGTAAATTGGGCCATTTTTCGGTATGAAATCTTGCATGCGTGGAGTGGATGCGTTCGAACAGAAGCGAGTTAATCCCTATAAGGTGATGCTATCTGAGACATGAAGTCATGTCTGCACGGGAGGCTTTGATTACCTAATGAGAAAGGGGAACGAGTTCTTAAACAGAGTTACTCTTTGGCTGTGATGAATTCGGTAAGATTGTGCTCATATGTGCTGGAAGATGCTGATTTATCTGCAGACAGAGCGGAACTCATGCCTCAGCTCAGCTCTTGCTCCCCATTTCATATTACAGCTAGAAGCGCCTAAGGCCACTATTAGTAGACAGCGTTGTGTGTCTGTGTGTTCCTCCATGCTCCGGCAGTGTAAATCGCAGCGCATGGCTGAGGTCGTTTGCTTCATTCCATGAATGTGTGAAATACTGGAACTGAAAAGGTGAGGAAAGAGGTGCCAGACAGAAAAACAATGAAAAAACTAAAAAATCCAAACTTGGAGTTGCTTTGTGCATCACTTTCGTGTCGTTATAAGGGCGGGTCCCTGCACAAAGCTTGTCTTTAGGACAGTTTTAATGGCATTGTGACCAACAATAGCAGTTATTTTCAGTGTCTTCATATTTTATTGCATTTGTTTTAGATGGAAATGAGCATCTTGCTGTAAAAACAACCAGAAATGTGAAGGTTGATGTAATTGTCATGCAGTATCATGTCCATGCTGAACTGATGGTGTTTTAAGCAATTACATGCCGTTTCTTTTTGAATGATGATATTGATGCGCATCTCTGATCATTTGATCTCTGATTCGAGTGAGACAATAACCTGAGCCATCAATTCAGGAAAAATAGATTTGATGGAATAGTATCAGTGTGGTAGAAATCCCCACATCTGAAATGGCACATACTGTTCAGATAATAACCGGCCAGTAGCGCTGGTTGTGAGATTGTGACAGGGTTGGTCAGAGCGGTTTTTGCCCAACAGCTAATTGAGCAAATCTCAGGGCAGACAAGTTACACGCATTTAAACGTTTCTGCAAGACACTCGTCAACTTTATACATGTACGTGAAAATGCGTGTGCTTGCGGTGTCATTCCTCGACGAACTCAAACCTCCGTGATCTTTTCACTCGATCACTTCGACTCGTGCCAAACTCTCCAGATAAGACCGCGCTAGCATAGTATAGAAATTTTGCGGAATCCGAGATATACAGTTTGTGCCCTCTTGTGGCCAGAAAAGCAGTTTCAAGTACAAGCTGCATCTTATCTTTATTTATTTCATTTACTAAATAATGGGTTTTGCGTAACCTTTTAACTTGCTGTAAAATGTTTTTGCTTTTACTTAATTTGTACACAGAAGCACTTTAATTAAAAGTAGAAGCTTCTGTGTACAAAATAAATGAGATGAAATAACATTTTAAAGTGAGTATAAAGGCTACACAAACATAGCATTTGCTTTTCACCCGCTAAGATAAAGATGGTCTGATGCAGCCTAGGAGTCGCCATTCATTAATCAGTAGAAATGCTCCCTGAAAAAGCTTTAAAAACATTTTTCTTTGTCTTTCATTAGAAGTGAAGAACTTTGCCTTCTTTCCAAAAAGTTACTGATTTGAAGTTTTATTTTTTGTTTGTTTGGAGGTTACTATATGCTAGTAATATTACTGTGCGACCCTGTTCACATGACTGGATTCTGCATTAAATGCATCATAGCCTGTGTGACGGTATGGCTCTGCGTCAGCATTGATGTTTGAGTGACGGTGTAGTAAGGATACATTTTTTTTAAATTAAAGCTCCACGTGAGCCACACCATGGTCGTTTGAAAGAGTGAATGTGTGTGTGTGCGCGCGAGCTGAATTGTGAGCCTGTTTTGAAATGTAGATTGGAAGTTTCGGCCTTGTTCTCACCTCGAGTCTCTTCAAAATTCGAGTCTTTGGGGGTGGAACGTTGAGCCGAGTGGATCTGCCTGGAGGCAGAGAGAGGGAGAGCGAGAGATAGAGAGAGATCTCGTCGTTTTTGGCTGTGGTGATGTTCTTCATCCTGCGTGTCATTTCTGAGAGCTGTACATGCGAGTGTGTTTATGAGCTTTACATCCTTCACAGCGGAGTTCATCTGCAGGGCGAGCGCCTCTTCGCCGCCGTAATCGGCCTTGAGTGGGGCACTTAGCACCGCGCGTGATTAGTACACCGCACCGCCCTCTGACCCGCCCGAACAGACCGCGCTGAAACACTCGGGCGGGAGAGTGAGCGAGGGAAAGAGGGAGAGGAGAGCAAAAGAGCAAGGAAGGTGGAAAGGCAAACGGAGAGAGAAATAACGGACAGTTTAAAGACGGGCTTCAGCGAGTTCAGGATGCCTGTAGGGGATTTTAACACATTACACACTGCAGCTACTGCAGGAAAACAAACACACACACACAGGCACAAAGTGGCAAATTTGACAAGGATTTGACAGACTAGGTGTGAGCTTGCATGCCGAAACAGCCCCTGTGTGAGTGAAAGAGGTCAGGATGCCAGCGCCTGCCTTCTGTCACTGACACCACCTGTGTTGCCCTGCTTCTGAATTCCTAATCTTCTGTGGCATTGTTGGGTTTTTTATTTATTTATTTTTTTTCTTCTTCAGTTGGAGATCATTGATTGTAATTCATATTTGTCCATGTGAGATCTGCCGTGTTTAGCATTAGGCTGCAAAATGTTGTCATATTGCGATTGTCACTGCTAGAGCTTAGTACTACCATGACATCACATGGTATCCTTGATGTAGTTTAAGATTAGCCAGTTTTATTTCTGGTTGCACTAAAAATAATCTGTGCTTGTTCGGAGGCTCACATTGCTCAGTAAGAGGAAAAATGGCTAGTTGGAGGTGCAGCTGGGCATCATACCGATAATCATTATTGTGATAAATTGTCAGTTTTTTTACTGAGCTGCTCAAATCATCAGTATTTTAAGGGGAATTCCACAATTTTGTATTTTTTCTGAATAGTTCAGTGAGATGTAAAATGCTCTTTAGACTTGTTTGATGGGAAATGTTTTATTGTAGAGAAAAGTGGATTTTCTTCATGATTTCTTTAAAGTGGCAGAACCAGCAATCACGATATCTACAACACACATCCTTTGTGTTCGGAAACCACCTGACCGTTTCTCTTGGGGTTTTCTACACAATCCTAATAACGGTAGACTAGTGTGTGGGTAATTTTTTGGATGCCTTTGTCTTGCAGCGCCTCGTGTGTGTCTCTCCAGTGTGAAAGGACTACAAAAAAACATTTTAGGCCAAAATAATCTGAAAGGTGTCGTGTTAAAATAGTTACACAGTGGAGTCCCGTTTAACTGGGTTTAGTACAGTACAGAATGTAAAATGTGACTCATAGTGTTAAATAGTATTTCTAAAAGTGGTCCCACTGGTTTTGTCTGTAAACAGCTGTCAGATAGTAAAACTGTTACGCTGTGAATTGTGAATTTCTTTAAAATGTATTTTATGTAGTTCGTGTGTTTTTCATACAGCCCACCCGTAGTTAGGAGACTACATTATGCAAACAGGCCCTCTGTCATATCAGTACAGCAAATGGTGAGATGATAGCCAGTTAGAAATGATGTCTCTGGTTCTGAGGGCTGGTGAATGTGGTATTGTTGACTGGATTATAGAACCGGGTTGAGTCCACTTGACCTCCTCTCTGAGGATGGAAGCCAGGACTGCGGGTTGCCAGGTTGGGGAAGGTTGCCAGGATGGCGTTGCCAACTTGGCGAGAACTGAAGCCAGTGGACATTGGAGGGCATTATTGATACCTTGCCAGAGACAGCAATATGCCTGTCTCTCTCTGTCTCTCTCTCTGTCTCTCTCTCTGTCTCTCTCAATCCCTCGATCTTAATCTTCGCATCAATCCCTCCGTCTCCATTTTTCCTTTCTTCTTTATTTCTCTTTCTTGTGTTCTCTCGCTTTCTCTCTGGCTCTGCCTTTCTCCTTAAATTTTTTTTTCCTTCTCTCACTCTGTGTCCGTTCCTCTTTTTCCCTTGTTCTCCCCCTCTGCCCACTCAGTATCTCTGAGCTATCTGTTGTATTTTTTTTTCATTTTTCTTTCTTTCTCGCTTGCAGAAATGTTCCTCTCACCATGCATTTTAATGCCTGGCAGTGATTTAATTTGACTCCCTTGTTTTGATGCTTCCTCTCTGCAGTCCGCTCTTATGGTGGATATCCAGATTTGTGCATTCATATTCATGCGAACAGCACTTTGGTCTTCATCTTGGTTTTTGTCAGTTTTCAGAAAGGGGGAGAGGAGGATTTTCCAACTTCCTCCCGAAAGGAAACAAAGCCTTTCGTTCAGTTTAATGTGTCTCTCTCTCACACACATACATGCACATGCACAAACACATTGAATCCTCCCTTGAAGTGACCGCAGATGACACTGTCTCTGACCTGTGTGTGTGTGTGTGTGTGTGTGGCAGGTGTGTGAGGGCGATGCGGAGTGCGGGTCGTGGTTGGGTGACCCGACCCCAGCGCTGGTGAAGGAGTCATGGGACTGCAGCCTGTCGTCATCGAAGCGCACTCCGAGTGTCCCGCGCCCCCGAGTCCTTCACCCCGAGTTACCATCCCACCGCCCGACACAGCCGGTAAACAGGCCCCCTCCTTAACCTGTTCCTTTCATTATGCACCCCCTGACAGTCATTATTCAGTCTCTCTCTCTCTCTCTCTCTCTCTCTCTCTCGCGCAGTGTGTGTTAGGTGTTAGCTCTGATGAGAATGACTGAGGCTGTGTTTGCGGAGAGAAACTGTGACAGGATGAAAGTCTTTGAGAGTGACAGTCCTCACCCCGACGCCCCACCCAAACCACACAGCCCCCAACACACGCATGAAAACAACGCCACACACACCCACCACGAAGAGCACGCGCCCATCGAGTGTGCAAAAGAACAGAGCTGCTCAGACCTCGATAATCAAACACAGGTAAGTGGTCTTGAGTGTACGTCTGTGTAAGGCACTACCAACAAAATGCATTTAATAATAAAAAGAAGGCATGTTGTGCGTATAAACTGATCGTTTAGAACTGTTAGCTGTGCAGAACTTGAATGATCTGAAGATGTCTTAACTGCACAATTGTGCATATGGTAAAAATCCCCATACATATTGTACTATCCCACATATGTTTTTGATCGTCATAACCTTGCATCTTCGTAATGGTACCTTGGTTAATGTAATCCGTTTTATTCCTCTAATGGTCTATTTGTCATGAAGTGTTTACATAATGTAAAGGGCAACTGCCATTTTCAGTTACGCGTTTTTGCTTTTTCCCTCCCACAGCACTGTAGGAAATTGTAAAAGACTTCTAAACATATGCTTGATGCACCAGTCGCAAATCTGTCCACAGCATATATGAAAGATTTACACAAACACCCTAAACATATGGTGAAGAAAAGCAAGTATTTTGTTTATATCCACTTTAGATTTACTGTGTGTTTTGACTTTGGGTTTATAAGTATGAATAAAAAAATACTAATAATTATAATAACGTTAAGCAAAGCAGTATTCTTGGACCTTCCTTAATTTTTGTTGTTGTATGGCGTTTTGTCTTGACCTTCTGCTCCCCCTTGCCTTGGTCGGTGTCATTAAATTATCTTGTGGTATTCTTATCGCAGTGCTCCCACATTCGTACCTCACTGTGCGTTTGGTGTTCATGGGATCGTAAGTGCAAAAACTTATTTCTCAAAACATGACGAGCTGAACCTTTGCCATGAAGTTCTGTTTTTGCGTTTTCTGTAACCACCTGCCGAGTACTTGACCCATCAAGGTATGGACTGCACAAGACCTCTGAATGTGTGCTGTGGTATCTGGCACCAAAACATTAGCAGCTGATCGATCGTCACGTGAGTTGCAAGATGGGGCCTCAGGATCAACCTAAGATGTCCAGCACATCCCACAGATGCTTTCTCGGTAGCGTCCAAGGTTTCCCAGCACATCATTGTCCAGAGCATCAGTGAGCGCGTATGTCGCTGTCACTGATTCAGCTGTTGTCCTTCCATGGGCCACTGTTGGTACTTACTGTTCACTACATACTGGGACCACCCCACAAAAACTGCTGTTTTGGAGATGCAACATCTAGCCATTCCAATCTGCGCCCTGTCTAAGTTGCTCAGATCTTTACGCTGGGTAATTTTTCCATTTAAAGATCTGACTGTTAATATGCTGCTTGCAATATCCCACCACTTGACAGATGCCTCACTAATGAAATCACTGTTCACTTCACCTGACTAATCATTGAATACAGTGGGTCCTCGAGTTACAACAGTCTCGACATATGATGTTTCGAGTTTACAGCGCCTACTCCCACTTGGATTACACTTTTGGCGTCGTATTTACGGACTATGCGGGTGAACTAGTTTGATCGCACGCGTTGGAAGAATACGTCGTGTGAGTGAGAGAGTTTTTCCTTTTTCTGCGGCTTAGTTGTGTTTTTATGATTTTACAATTGTGTTAGGATCGGTAAGTGACTTGGGCTTAGGGTGTGTTTCAACTCACACCAAAATTCGGGATACATCACTATCGAAGGAACAGATCTGCGTAACTCGAGGATCCCTTGTATACATATTTTAAAAGTGTCTAAATATTTTCTTTTTTATTTGTTTTTCTTTGACGTAATATTGTATCTAAATTTGCAGAGTGTAAATGCAACGACGTTTATTTAAAAAAAAAAAAAACAACAAAAAAACACATTTCCCCTCACTGTATTCATTCGCCAGTATCAGGTAATGGACAGGAAAACCAATTCCATAACGTCCATCAGGTGGATCGCCATGACAATCAGAGAGCTGATTAACCCCCGTTCTCAGCCTCTGATAAGACAGAGAAGTGGAGAGAGCTGACAGCGGCCAAATCCTGGCCAGGTTGCCTCATGATTGGCTGTGGCCGGCATCGAGAGAGAGAGGCTGGATAATCTCGAGTTGATATCCTGCAGGCTTATCTGCAAACTTCCTGTGTATCTTCCACCCCAAGGGATGACATGAGGGCATGGAGCTTGTGTGTGTTTGTGTGTGTGTGTGTGTCAGTGTCACTCCAAATCGCGGGATGGGGACGTCAGAATTGTGTGTTGGGTGTGGGGTGGGGGTGCACGGGGGTGACTTTGCCACCATCTGCCGCTGGCGCCGTTGTCACGGAAGAGAGCCAGGTGCAGTCAGGCGCAGTGTTGCTGACTTCATATGTCTCTCTCTGTCTCTTTCTCTCTCTCTCTCTCTCTCTCTCTCTCTCTCTCTCCATCTCTGTCTCTGTCTCTCTCTCTCTCTCTCTCTCTCTCTCTCTCTCTCCCCCCCTCTCACCCAACTCGCTGC
>JBBJLS010000041.1:14009017-14058632 GCA_037577275.1 Bryconaethiops microstoma | reverse complement strand
GTGTGTGTGTGTGTGTGTGTGTGTGTGTGTGTGTGTGTGTGTGTGTGTGTGTGTGTGTGTACACACACCCACACACACAAATTGGGAGTGTATAATTTGATCTGGTGTTCTTGTGTGTAAGTTTGGGCCTTCAGCACACACTTATAGTGGCCTTTACTGAAACCTGATGCTAAGGGCTAACAGCAGCATTGTAAGGTCCTAAAACGATCTAGCACTTGGCAAATACTGGTGAGAGACCATGGCTATCGTTCAAAATGCAGTATTAACTAAAACCATGTGATTGATATTAAAGACGGTATCAATGGTCCTTTGCTCAGGTGACGATGGGAAGGTTGTGTTGTAAAAACATTGTGCGACCCACTGAGTAAGCCCCTCGTGCGCCGAACAGGTGTGTCAGGCAGGAAAATCACTGAACCCTGCATTGGACTCTACTGAACTGTGCATTGCTTCCAGATTTGGGAGTGGAGGACGCCATGCAGAGACGCTGAGCTGTCTGATCCAGAGCTTGACCCCAGCAGCGCTAACCGCTAACCCCTGCAGGCTGCTCGACCGAGCGGGAGTTCTCGGTTAACCCAGCGATCATAATGAAGCAGGTTGCCGGAAAACCACCTGCCCTACTCTGCGTTCCTGCAGGGAGGGTGTAAGCAACAGAATAAGGCTGTTGGATACAGCAACGGTGCTGCAGGCATATTATGTGGTGCCGCGTCCAAAGCATATAAAGTGTGCAGAGCAATACATACTCCGACCCTGCTGTAGGAACTAGTGTATCAGAAGGTCTTCAAATTAGGGGTGGGTGATAGGATCTGACTGCTGTCCACACTATATTATCATGATGTATTTAAACCATAATCATCATAATTCATTCAGAATTTGTTTTAAGTCGTGTTAAATGCTTCAGAGAAGATAAATGATGCAGTATTTCCTCCTAAATCAATATAATTTATAAATTATTTTTCTTTGTGCACTATGCCTCAAAGTCCTTCAGAACATGTAAAACAGTTCCAGTGTTGGTGGTCCAAGAGCCTCAGACCTGCTTTGCAATGAGACACCTCTGAGAACATGAATGATGTCATTAATGAAAGAAAAGGACGTGCTTAACTTGATTTGTGAAATGAGTGGACATGAATTGACATCAGTAAAATATTTTTTAAATTACAGATTATAGTTTTAAAGTGCACTTTATCCAAAACTCTTGACCTGTGGGAACCAGCATTATGTCTCTCTGCAGTCTTGAGAGTTTTGGTTGTCATGGTGCACCAAAGGGCTGTGACATATAAAACGAACCAATAAATTTGATACGTAATATTGGAAGAAAGGAAATGTGGATAAAACATTGAGCGACACACTCTGCCAGAGAGACCACCCCTGATACTGTGTTTCAGCAGGCAATCCGTCATGGTACAAAATACTTGAATCTTGGTGCTGTTGTTTCCTGTTTTTTTTTTTTCACTCTACATTGTTGCATCTGGTCCTTTAAAGTAACATATTTTGCTGTGCCTGAAGGGCCGCTCACTGCTTTTGTGGTTTGGTATTGGATCAAGTGATAAGGTCATACTGGTGTCCCAGACTGTCCTGACGTTACATCTGTTACTCTAAAAACAGCACTTTACCGCTTTCTTTGTCTTGCTGCCTTCTGTCCTGCAGCCATCCCACTCCGCAGGACAGCCGATGAGACGCTCTAAGGTACCGTATCATACCGCACGCCGCCTTCAGCATGACTGCATGCCCAGTGAGGCGCCATTCCACTGGTTGCAGTTTCCATTTGTCTGCTTACCTGACTCGAGAACTGATCCGACGTTAGCATGAAAGGACTGAGTCAACATTCGAGCTGTAGTTTGGTGAAAAATCAAGAGTGCACAATTTTCCACTTGGTTGTAGATGATTAACCAAGATGTTTGGTCTCAATTTTTGTTCCACTGCAGTACTAACAAACTCTAGCCCTCAAGTCACCCTGTGCCATCTTAACGATAAACTTGGATTTCATTTGAGTGGATTGAGAGAAGTTTTGGTATTTTTATAAAACCATTATTAGCAGCTGGGATGATTATTGACTTCTAGTGTTTGTTAGCAATATTAGCCTCAAAGCTGCAGTTCTGAACTAAAGAAGCCTAATTTGGCCACCAAACATCTTTCTTGATGAATATTGTGTCAGGAGTAAATTTAGAATTGTGTAAATCTGGTTTTTTTTAAAGTTAACCATTCCTGTAAGTTTTCCCAGTTGTTCAGTCAAACCAAGACACATTTGGTGTCCAACATTTGTGTTTTCAATTTTGCGCTACAGCTGTGAGGCTAATGTAGGTATAATATAGAAGCTTATTCCTATGCAAACTACAGGCCGATGTCATCACACACTTACCTCAGATTGGGCTAAAATATTGTCTACAAAAACGACTCAACTTCAGGATGGCTGCTACATCTTTACAACATACTTTTGTCCATAAACAAGTCAATTTTGACATTACTTCACAACTTGAGTCGAGGCAGTAGTTTGATGATTTGGCTATTTGATTGAAAATTTTAATTAGTCTTGTAGCTGCGGGACAGAACTGAAGACACAAACAGCTCTTGTTTGGTTCAGGACATTTCTGGTGAAAGGAATGCTGGCTAAGTTTTATTTTGCACTGAACTATTGCCCTTGAGATACATATCCTTCAGACTCCCAGTACTGCAAAACAACAGCTCTAGCCCACGCTAGTGTGTTTCTCTACTAGAACAGCTCAAGCATTTCACACATTGCTTCAGGTGAGCTGTGGTCGAGGAAACGAGGAAGGGCCAAGGACCTTTAAAATGCTTACAGTGGCCGCCATTGGTCTGTCTTAGAGTGCAAGGGCGGCCTGCAGCACTTGGTGGAAAATGTCCTCTCGAGTATAGCAAAACAGAAAAGCAATGATTTGGTGAATTACCTTCATAAGTGCATTTTAATGGTGGCATAATGAAGGCAAACAGCAGAATGCTTTGGGGGTTTTTTCTGTAACGAAGCATACTTTTAGAAGGAGTTCTCTGCCAAGTGCCAACCGTATTCTCCCACCCTGTCAATTTACATTATTATTGTGCATCTTAGAAGCATGTATGTGTGCGTGCGTGTGTGTGGTGCATTTGATGTCATATTTACTTTTTGGGTTGTCGTATTCAGTACAGTCTGGATTTGTTAAAGTGCATCTTGTCATTTTCATGTACTTGAAGCTGTGCATCTTCTTAATTTGGCGTTTTACTAATAGATTTTGGTGCACTCTAATTTAAAGCCTGCTTGTGTTTGCGGATGTTGTCGTTTGTAGTGCCTCTTCATGTTTTAATATGAGATTTTCAAATGCTTGGAGCAGGGCCTGGATGATTTGGGAAAAATTGTGATCAGTTCTAATTTTAAGGAGCTGGAATGTCAGTCTGTAGAGCACTGAAACTTTTGGAACCTGTTTTTAAAATAAAATAATCGTTTGATTTTTACTGTAATTCAATCGAGACATAAGCAAAATCATTCAGAGGTTTGATGTAAAATGGGGCATTGCAGAGAAACTTTTTACCATTTTGCATCAAATCATTAAGGTCGGCCCAAATAGCATTTTACAGGCTTGAGATGTTGTATTTGTTACTGTAGTTCAAAATATATCCAGTAGGTGTCAGTATTAAAAAGCACAATATGTTGCTGTGGAAGTTTCAATTGTAGCTTAATGTCAAAAATAGCTTTTGTATTCAGTGTGGTTATGACAGACGTAGATTTCAGTTAGCGATGGATGTCACAGCCGCATATTAATATTCTTTTCTCATTTACTGCAAGAGTTCACCTAACAAAGTAGTTTGAGTTTCTGCATGGCCCTCACCGGTTACCAGTAATGTAGATATCATGCTAAGTATTTTGAAATGCTTTCACATGTGGTCTGGCATCCCTGCTCTTTTCTTTGTTTAACATGTTCCATGTAGTAACAAGCCGTGTCTTTATTAATGGCCTTTGAAGAAATGCATTCTAGTTTAGACTACAGATTTTGTGGCTGGACAAATATGACTCTTTTGAATACTAAATATATTGGGCAGGCCCAACCGCTCTGAATGATTAAAAGGACTTAAAAAGGTTTCTCTAAAATTAAACTCTAATAGAGATCCCCTTTAGCATCGACCAGTTTTATCAACCTTATGAACTGCATCGGTCAGGCCTTTGTTTGGAGCAGTCGTCTTGAAACCAGACCTCAGAACCTCTTAGACAGTTCATGTTTTTGCTCCATCCGTGAGTTCGGTTAGATGTTCGTAGGGGTGGGCCCTGAGAACTGGTTTGAAGACCACTATTTTAAGAAAACAAAAAACAAATGCATTCAATATTCACCTCTAGAAACATCCTTTTTTCTGCTCCATGCGCATGTGAAATGAATGTGTGCAGATCTGTGCCTCAGCTTTCCCACTGATGTTCCACCTAGCTAGACTTATTGCGCCTTGAGTGGCCCTTATTAGTAACCATGGTTACTCTTCTCCAGTCTAACGCGAAAATAAAATTAGTCCGGAGTTTGGCGGTGTGTGAAGAGTCGTCTCCACCCACGATCGCAGAGCTGCCGCACCAACACCAGGTAAACGCTCGGTGTGTGTGTGTGCGCGCGTGCGCGCGCGTATATGTGCGTGTTTGTGATGCACTCACACGCGCGGTCAGCGCCGATTCACCGCACTTACGTCAAAAGCTTCACAGCACAGCTGTAGCCCTCCAGAGTCTCACTTCCACAGCATCAGCAATACACCCAGTAATTGAGCGCCATGTGTGGTAGTTTCTTTCCCCCCTCCTTTTTAATTGGTGTTTGTGTATGTGTTAAATAGTTTTGAGTGTGTGTGTGTATGAGTTTTTAATAGATGTGTGTGGGGAGTTGGGTTGTCCCAAGTGCGGTATTACTCGCATCCATCATCTCTATAAAATGTAATTTTCCTGTGTCAGCAGCAGAGCTCTGCGGATTGATATAATTGGCCACTTTCACTCAAACCCCATTTCTGCCCTATTTATTAAGTTATCCTGCAGCTCAGAGCTGCACTCGGAGACCCTTAGCCCCCCTCAGGTAGGCCCCTCACCCACCGCATATGAGCCATTAAAAGTAATGCAATATTTTGCAAAATTGTCAAATTAGCACAATTGTCACCCCTGATTCAGCTTGGAATTTGACAGCAGAATGCTGGGTAAACAGACCATATTGGTCATGAATGAGTGACTTTAATAAAACCTCTGCAAGTTTCTCTTTTTGCAGGATTTGCATTGTAGAATTGCAGTACTTCGTATATTTTAATTGTTACAGTGAGAAATAAAATTGGAGGAACCTAACCATTTAACTTTGACAAAGAAGTCTGAAGTTAAATTAAACTTGGTTAAAGGAACATTTATGATCTTAGTTTTCTATTGTCGCTGTTCTGATGTGTGTTAAATTTGCTGAAATATACCATATTTGTTTTTCAGTGTGTACAGTAAACCCCGCGTTGTGTTGTGGTTTTAAAAAAAAAAAGCCAAAAATGCCTATTTTCATAGTGTAAACCCTAAATATTCCCACAAATATGCTCCCAAAACACTTTAATTTCATTTTAAACTCATTAGCCTTAAAGAAAATGTAAAGATAAACCCGTATCCGTGCCGTGCAGTTTACACTGAACTCCCGCAGTGCTAGAATGTAAATACCCATGTTACCCCTGCATAGACTGGACTGTAATTCATGCACGGGTGTTTTCTTTGGTATGCGCTGTCGTTTTCATTAACATAAGCAGGTAAATACAGTAATTCATTTAATTTATAGTAATAAAAATACAGGGCTTTAAGGAGAACAAAATGAAAAACACGAGACGCTCCAAGGGGGAAATTCTGGGAAGCAGCCAATCAGCAGCAAGGATAAATGAATAACGTGCTTGGATTGGCTTTTTTCAAACCTGAGTACAGTGAGGTATGCGTCACAGGGCAGCAGCCAATCAGCAGCAAGGAGAAATAAATAGCGTCCCAAGATGAACTTTCTTTGTGTTTCTCTCCACAGTACCAAAACAATTAGTTATTTTTATATGGAAATGTAGCTGAATTTACTTTAATATTTATGTGACATTAAATTATATTTTTGTCTAATTTAGCACAAATATATGAACATTTATATATTGCCACAAAAAAAGCTGTGACGTCTGGGCCTCTTTCGCCACGCCCCCTCGTCCTCGTGCAGGGTTTGTTAGGGCGCGGGGCTTGGTTCTCAGAAAAAATCTGCGTGAGACTGAAATCGCGACTGCTGATCAGCGTATAAGTGGAGGCTAACTGTGTTCCCATTATTTTGTGTGACATGGTTTTTAATCATTTACTTACAGCTGTATTTTATATGCAGTTTCTCTTTTAGGATGTTATTACTGAATTATTGAAAGGTATCAGTATATTTCCATAAGAGTATTTCACACATTCATACAGTTGTAACAAAATACGCTTCTTTTACAAGACAGGGATGTCTTTTTTTAAATTATTTTTGTTTAATAACTGATCTGAGCTTTAGTGTCTTGAAGTCTGTGGGTTTTGTCACTCTTTGGCTGCCGTATCTGTGACGTCACAGACTCTCCCTCCAAAACACTTTTTGAAGCCGATTCGACTGTTCACTTTCTCTCCCTGTATATTACAGAGGTGACTCAACCACAAATTTGTTTTTGTTTTTTTTTTTGTTTATTTTACTCTTCACCTGATCTGAATACACATGCACTGCAGGGGATATCAGTGAGCGGTTTGATGTTGGAACCATATTTAAAAACTGTAGGAGATGAGGCATTAAGTTCCAACTCTCAAAATAATTAAAACTTAAGAACACCACCACAAAGCAGTTGCACTAATAATGTTCTTTACGTCACCCAACGGTTGTGGCTGATTGATGTATAATCTTGCAGTTTAGTGCTGTGCGTCTTTCAGTTTGCATTGGGTTGTAGGAGTGCCTGTTTGAAAGGGTTGCCATGGAGGGTCTTTCTCTTTCTGTCGGCCGAAAGACGAACAGATGTCCTTAATCAGTTTTACGTCCTTGAGAGACTGAATGAGATTTCCTCCCCTGAGAAAAAGATCTCTATTCCTGGCCTTCTCTTGGTCCATCTAATTTATTTCTGTCTCTCTCGCTCTTTCACTACCTATTCCTACTTTCAGCCTTTTCTTCCCCCACTTGACTGTCTTGCACCTCCCCACCCCCACCCCCCCACATTCAGGTTGCTTAGCTGCTTCATTTCTGCAGAGCCCCGGAGAGAGAGAGAGAGAGAGAGAGAGAGGAGGAATGGGTTGATGGAGAGACAGTCATTTTTGCCCTCTTTTTTCTTTTCTTTTTTCTTTTTGAATTTATGTAGAGCAGGACAATTACTGATACAGCTCTTCATGTCCTTGAAAGTAAAGGGAGGAGAGAGCAGCAGTGGAGCAATATAAATCGGCTGTAAATTTCTCTAGGGGTGGGGTGTGGGGCACCAGATCTTTTCTAAGTACCCCATGATGAAATGTTTTAGAGCTTTTAGTAAATGTCAGGGATGCATGGTCGGACTCCGTTCAAAAATAAATACATAAAAATCTAAAAATTGCATAAGGCTGGCAAGTACATTCAATATGAATGCTGCTGCTTCACCTGTACCAAAATGTTGTTGTGTAATTATGTATGAATTGTGTATTATGTTGCCTCTTGCTTTCAGTACATCGCTTTATTTTATTCTCATATATATATATATATATATATATATATATATATATATATAAATAAAAAAAAAAAAAGAAAAGCACTTAATTTTTCATTGAAGTACTTAAAATGGCGGTGTGGTTCGTTAGAGATCAGATAACATTGCTTTAGAAAGCACTAGTACAAAGGGCTGGAAGTGCGCTGTGTGTTTCTGGGTGGTTATTTAGTCCACGCAGTCGGAGCCTTTGATTATGTGAAGCTTAGACGGGGGTGAAATGCGGTCATTGACCAGTTTGTCTAGAAAGCGCCGTAAATCATGATCGGCACATTCCTAGCAAATGGCATAAAATGTATAAAAGTTTAAATATCGCACTCATTATGTTTACACTTTCCTGGAAAATACTAATGGAAGTATAAATATTGTGAACAATAAAATGTTCAGTAACCGCAAACTTAACATTTTTCCTCAGGCGTAAAAATGATTTGTTCTGTTTGAGGACTTTAGGGCTAAAACAATTCGACGTTATCCTTAATGTTGACTGTACAAACGTAATTTCCATTGTTGATTTCAGTGTTCACAGAATAACCTGAGGAAGGTAGCAGTTCACATATATACAAATACCTAGGCATATGACGGGTCTAAAAGAAGTCAAATCTGGAGCATACACGTAAAATGAAGTATAAAGTGTGACTTAGCATTTCAGCACAATGTTATCTTCAACCACCCAGCAAGAAATTTCACCGTGTTTATTTCAAAGCAACAGAACAGTCAGTAAACACCAAAACTGGTTAATTACGTAAAGTAACAAGCTACATCATAATCGACATACTTATCAAAATTATGGACAGGGTATATTTATAGACATATGGAACAAAGCAACGCATGCTTTTTCCCTGTTAGAAAATTTGCATTTTAATCATTAAAAACATTCAAATGCCCTTTTCTCAGATTATCAGCTTGCTTATTGCTTCACAATTTGTATGATAAAAGGAACCTGTAAAATTAGGGGTTCTTGTGGAAAACAATGTTTTTGTATACTTCACTGTAAGAGAGGAACCCACACCATCCGGATCTCATAATGCGTGCATGATTATAGGTACAAATTTTAGATGCCGCTATAAATTGTACAATATAAATAAATTGCCTGAATAATGACTAGATAACTAATATAATGGGCAGACCATAATGTAGCTATTTTTTGCAGCATTGTGAGATTTTGTTAGATGTAACAGTTTTTCAAGTTCTCTTGATTTAGCTTAAATGTCAACCTAAAGCTTGTAAAACATGCTCTATACTTTGTATGCAGCAGTTTCACAGACTTCTTGCCGTTTCCTGCTATAGAGTTGCATAAAATGTGTGTCTGCCATCTTCTGTAGTCTTCTCAGTGTGTGAGTCCAGATTTTCCTCATCCGCTTGAATTGACAAGAACTGGTGCAGTTTTTCTCCTATGAGAGTGCTCTCAACTTAATTAACTTAATTCAGCATTTGGAAAATGGGGACAAACCCAGGGCAGATCTCTTGTAATGAGTAAAATAAAATGGGGTCTTAAATGAGTTAGAAAAGATAATCATTTGGTAACATAGTAGCAATATACTTCGAATATTAGGTACATACCTAGTCATCGACTGTGTCTTTAGGTGTTATCCACTGTTCTCAATGCAATGTTGTTGAAAACATTAGTCATTTTCACAGGCGTTTTGAACTGTTACTCTGTAAGTTGAGTGAAATTCACAGTATCAGCTTTGACACCCAGCAGGCTGATTAATTTCTTCTCCCTTATCTTTTGCATCTACTCACTGATAGGGATGTTGCTAGTGTGTGGCGGGGGGAGAATAAACATTACCAAGTTAAATTTAAAACATGCAGGTTTTCTCTATTAAATCTGGCATCTGGTTGAAATAGACTTTGATATGACACACTGCGAGTACCTCCAATTATTTCAAAGCTACTAGCTCTGAATATGTGCACCAGCAGGCTTATCATATAAAGCAGAAGTTTTGTTTGAAACGCTGCAGCTTTCAAGCCTCAGAGCTCTAAGACCTGCGTTTAAATGCTCCTTACGCAGCAAAGCATGTAACACCCCATAATGTTTTTAATTAGTCTGCTAAAGCGGGAGCGATTAAGGAGGAAACGGCTCATTTTGCTTTTCCCTTTTGATCAAGCAATGTCATGATTTATTTTTGTTTGTTTATCCCCCTCCCTCTGAAATGTAATTGAAAGTATGAAACACACTTTTTTTGTAGCTGGTTTGTGTTTTCATGTTTAAATTAAAATACATAAACACTTAATGTTCTGGGGCTCTTTTTCCTCCTCTTTTTTTTAAATTTTTTTTTTTAAATAAAGGATAAGATCCACCTGCAGCTCAGCCAGACTATAGAGAAAGAGGAAACAGCCAGCAGGGATGAGGACCACAGCGAGAAAAGTGCAGAGAAGACGGAGAGGGTGGACAAACTGCCGAGGAAGTCGCTGTCGAGAGGTGCGTGCACATGCGTGCCTTGGCGTCTTTTATTGCATCAAATTTTAAGAATCATGTGTCATTTACTTTTTCATCATTCTAACTGGTATAATAGGCAAAACCGATTTTATGCAGAAGTAAATTAATGAATATTAAAAGTGCAAGCAGAACTGTGTGTGTGTGTGTCTCAGTCACAGTGACTCATGTTGGCAGATGAGATGTTTTCTCACATGCCAGATGGAGGCAGCAGAATGTGTGGAGCATGTGAAATCTTTTTTTCTTTCTTTAATTTTTTTTCCCTCCTTTTCTTTTTCTCACCCAGACCCCAGTCAGGAATACACAGACTCCACAGGCATAGATCTCCATGAGTTTCTGGTCAACACACTGAAGAATAACCCCCGGTATGTTTACATACTGTCGTTCACTTAGGGCTGGGCAGTGTGTGTGTGTGCGCTACAGTGATTTATTGCATCACAGGATGCTTCTCATAGGAACCATAGATATCTTGGGTATCATCGGTGCTTTTAGAATGCTGAGCATCTGCATGTAAGTGGAAGGAAATATGTAGATACATTAAAGAGGGCCTGTGAACAACCATTTTATAATAAATGCATAAACCACAGAGCAAAAAGCAGCCGCCCTATTATTTTCTTTTTATTCCTCCTTTTCCTGCTTAGTTCAATTATGTAAATGTTGAATTCAGAACATTACTCTACTCATCACTACATTTTATTAAATAAATCTGTCATTACTATTTTATGCATCCTAGTCCATCTTGTTCTCAAAACTGTGATATTGCCCACCTCTACTGTCACAGTTAACATTTAAAAAATGTTTCCCTTCCCTCATGCCCTCTGGGCACTGTGAGCATGCCTCTGGGAGATGGCAAATCAAATGTTGCCTTTCTCCTGCAAAATTAAAGCTGAAGTTTGTTCGCAAACTCTGTTCTTCAGCGAGCTTGACTCGACAAAGCCTTTTGCTCTTGTGGGAAGGTTTGCGCCTCAAGCCGCGAAGAGGGCGAAACATTTCTTTCTAGTTTTGTCATCTTTTTTTTTTCTTCTCTATCTTGAAAAGTGTTTTGGGGACGCTTTCTTTCTTTTGCATCCTCATCGCTTTGCTCTCCCGCTTTCTGTTGAGAACGAAATTATGTTTAGATCTCACGGAGCCAACCTCGCAGCATGGAGCAGTGGCAGTTTATCTTCAAACATTTGAGTATTCCTTCCATACTAATGCGGTGGAGAACCTTGTTTTACATTCGCTGCTCAGTTTTGGGAGGAATGTAGATTACTTGAGTGCCACAGGCATTGTTGTTTGCGGAACAAGGCCCGATGTATTGGATTACCATTAGGTGTGCTTCTTTGATGAATGCTAATGGCTGCTGTTGTTACAGGGACAGAATGATGCTGCTGAAACTGGAGCAAGACATTCTGGACTTCATAAGTAACAACGAGTAAGTGCTGTAGAGAAAGTTGGGAAGTTTTAAGACTGCAGCTGTACTGACGTAACCCCTTATGAGTCGATTCTCCGAATTATGTATTCCATAATCGTAACAGTGGTTTGATTTCTAAAAAGTCAAACTCATCAAAAATTAGTCTATTTACTCAAATGAGCATTTAGGGCTGCATGATCTGGGCAAAATACTGTCTTGATTATACTATAAATTAAAATATTTTTTTTTCTATCGTGAATAGAAGGCCTCAGCTTGCATTTCCAAGGTTGTTGTACACATATTAACAAATTATTTTATAAGTGAAAATTAGAGGACTGGTTTGCATATCTTGTTCATTAGGCACTGTAATGTAAATGTAGACAATTATTGCCAGCAGAATTGTCCAAATAAACAATATGATCTAAATTTTACTGACCTTTTCCTGCATCCGGCAGCTGCGAGAATGATCAAAGATGGCGAATCTTTACAGAGAACAAGAGTGATCATTGGAACAATATCATTAACATTATTTGTTGTGAACATATGTTAGTGTGATATTCAATATTAGTTATAGACCAAAGGCTGTCATACAGTGTATTAAAGCAATGGAAGATGTACTGTGTATGAACTTATTTACATAAATTTAAGCGTCATATTTAATTTCTTTTTCTTCCCCGCCCCCTTCAGGTCTCAGAAGAGAAAGTTCCCCCCTATGACATCATACCATAGGATGCTGCTGCATAGAGTGGCGGCCTATTTTGGCCTGGACCACAACGTCGACCCGACCGGCAAATCCGTTATCATCAACAAAACCATCAACACGAGGATGTAAGTGCTGACTAATGACCTTTTTAGCTTGAAAGGCAGTTATTAGCAGATTTTGCATCGGTCCCCTGCCTCTTAATACTCTGGAACCACTGACATTTATGCCTTCAAATTCTAGAGTGCAAGCCTCTGTGGCTTATGCACAGTATGGACTATAAAATGCAATATTAAAAGTGGCTGTGCTGCAGTGGCACTCTAGGTTCTTGATGGAATTGAGTTTCCTGTAGCTTTCCTGACTTGTCTGTAACACAAAACTGTATTATAGATGCTCAAGGTCAGTATTTTTTTATTTTTTTTAATGGATTATACCTGGTCCCTAGGAAGTGGAGAGAAGGGGTATATTAAAATTTTCACTGGACTATGACGGTGTAATTTACCTCCTAGCCTCAGTCCCTTAAATGCATGGCTGCTCATATAACGGCAGCTATTACCCATAAAGAAACAGCAGTAACCCATTGCTGTGCTGCACTATATTACACTGCTCTTATAATGCCACTATAGTGCCTGGGAGTTCCCCGGTTTCTGTTCGAGGCACTTGTAGACTGTGTTGTAAAGATGTCAGACGCTGAGCATGTATCTCTACTCTCCAGACCGGATCAGAAGTTTTCCGAGCACATTAAAGACGATAGGACGGATGATTTCCAGAAGCGTTACATCTTGAAGAGGGACAACCTCAGTCTGGATCAGGAGGATGGCAGGGTAAGTTCAAGGTTACTTTATTGTCAACAGCTGTGTACACATACATAGTGATCCACGGTGTAACATACAGCAACATACAAGAAAATGACTTGCTGACTGTTTGCGTGTTTCTATGTTTTTGATTCGTTTGTCTGCGTAGCTTCGCATGCGTCTGAAGGACGACAGAAGGAGTAAGTCTATCGAGGAGCGGGAGGAGGAGTACCAAAGAGCAAGGGACAGAATCTTTGCTCAAGACGTGAGTCATCATTTTCACAAATTAATGATCAAAATATAATATTAATCAGCTGATCAGCAAGCCCTTGAGTCGATAATTGGAGTCTGTTCCATTTCCCTTCATGCCTCTCTGTACTGAAACTAGTTTAATGTAAGAAGCAGTGAATGATCGTCAAGTGTGGCAAAGAAAGTGACATTTCTTTAAACGAATTCAAGATCAAGCTTGACCGACCTTCTTGCTGTGTTTAAATGTGTGTTTTTGTTTGGCTCCTCAGGGACAAGATCATTTTCAGCTTGATAAAAGGTAATTTCTTTTATCGCTCACATGCATACTTGTCTTAAGCACAGCTTTAAAAATCCCTTCTTTTGAATCAACCTTGTTTGTTTGTTTTTTCTGCCCCTACAGAATTCAGGAAGATGTAAGCTGCATTAGCACTCAGCAGAGGCGGCAAATCTTCAGGTAATGCATTTACGCTGTTTTGTTGTTTTGAAATTGTGATCCTGTATGACTAAAGGCCCTGTGCAAGAACGATGGTTGTGTATTTTTAAGGGAGAATAAATTCTCGGGTGCGTTTGTGCGCGCGCGCGTGCATTTGCAGGTTGAGAGACGGGCGTTCGGGGAACAGTCGTCAGAGCAGCTCGGAGAACGAGCCGAAAAGCTGTGAGCCTCGGCCGTGGAGCAGCACGGACTCGGACAGCTCCCACCGGAACCTGAAGCCTGCCATCACCAAAGCCAGCAGCTTCAGTGGCATCAGCCTGCTCATTCGCGGAGACAGCTCAGCCAGCAGCAAGAGTACCAGCAGACTGTCTAAAACAGGTACACACACACACAGATGGACACAGACCACCATCACCAGCTGCAGGAAAACCAACAAGCTCTCCAGAACACACAAACTACTTTGCTAGAAGCACAAACAGCAATGGGCTCTCTACAAACATACAGACACACACCTAGCACCACTAGCAGCAAGATTACCGTGTTTGTGTGTGTGTTCTCTAGAACATTTTGGAATTTCTATATTTCTGAGGACCTAAGATAACCTTACCCGTAAGACTTTCTTTTTTTAAAGACCATCTTTCTGCTATATGTTTTATTTATTTATTTATTTTTTTAATCAGAATGTAAGCTTTTCTTGTGAGGACCAGGTAAATGTCCCCATTTTGAGGTGTTCCTGTCATTATGAGGACATTTGGTCCCTGCAAAGAAGTTAAGTACAAAGCCACACACACAGCACTGCTAGCTTCAAGAGCAGCACAGAGCTCCACTAACAGGCCACCTGCCGGCTCTCCCAATCAAGCTTTACAAAACACAGTCAGACACACAAGCATAAAGCTCTGTCATATACAATAAACAATAACTCTGCTGGCAGTGAAACCAACAGTCTGTATAAGGCAAGTGAAGCAACACACAAATACATATACACAAACACACACTCTTAAACAGAGAGAGCCAGGAGGTATTAGACAAAGACACCCACAGAGCTCTGCTAACAGCAAATTAACATCTCATGTGCAATACATATATTGTGAGTAGCAGCACATTCTCTATAACAAGTATTACACAAACTCCTTTAGGCTGCCTAGAAGTAGGTAGGAATAGTCACGCGATCCCGATCTGCAATACACATACACATACACATAGACATACACATTCACAAATGTACTGTTTCCCGTTCATACTCAAACCATTCATTACTATCAATTTTTTGTCTTTCGTCTCTGCTTCTTTTGAAGTTTACTTTAGTTTCCTACTGAATCTGTCTGCTTTTTAACCTTTTGGTCCAAAAGTCTAGTTAATTAACATGAACGCAGGCCTACTTACACACTCTGCATGCAGCGTCTGTGTGTCGTCCCTTTAAATCCTCCTCTCCAGGCTCCGTTCACCCGGTTTAAATTTTTTTTGGTCTAAATACAGAGCAGCATCCATATTCATGAACATCTCCCGTCTGCATTCATTGCTTATTAATGCCCTGGCATTTACGGGCCTGAGGAGCCGCCGATATATATTTATATTTTAATATTTAATGATCCCTCTTCCGCTCACTAACCTCTCGCTCTCGCTGTGTCTTGCCAGCATTGACAAGCCCACTGAAAAGGTTTTGTATGTACAGCAGTTAGAACGTTAACGGAAACCTAACACCTACACGTTTGAGCGATCTCTCTAATATTTCTTCTGATGTGAAATTTCCAGATTTTTTCTGATGTGAACAACTTTCCAAACAGCTGAAGTTTGAATTTAGAATGCTGCTGGAACACCTTTTCTGTGTTTTGGCACGTCTAAATTTAAATATGGTTTGTTCTTAAATGTTCCAGTGAACAGATTTGCTGTCTTTAGTTACAGCATCTGTTCTAAACAGATCATAGATGAGAAAATAAAGAAATGAACAAGACTGTGCTTGCCTAGCATAATTTTGTCAGGATATTTTCCTGGATTATTTGTGTTCTTCTATCCTGTATCAACTTTAGATTTGACTTAGGAATGGCTCCACCCAAATGCATTCTTTCATAGCATATATTGCAAGGTTGGACACAAATTCCCAAAAAATCCCAGTCGATCTAAAGAGAATTTGTAACAGACCTTGTTTAGAGTTTCCAGTTTAAAATGTCAACTGGACTGTGTTGTAGCAGCAATTTGAAACTGGGCACGTAGGATTGACAACGATATGTGTATTTTAACTTGATTACTGTAACATAAAATGGACAATAAGTATGACCTTTTACATGAATATAAAATTTAGTCCTACAGTCGAAGTGTAGGTATGTTTACAAAACTCTAATATAAACTGTGATTTAATGGAATTTTATTCATCCTGTAAAATACATTTCTGTCTAAGTGAGTTCCATAGTTACCTCACGGCTTCAAAGTGGTAAAGTCACATCTAGTTAGTGTTCTTCCATATTAGACTTGCAGTACACTAGCAAAAGGTTAACTCGGATGGCGCTTAACCAAAGCTTTGCTGAAGGGGACCATTCTTTTTTCATGTGTTGTGATGTTCCATCAGTAATTTTATTTTTTTCATTTTTGACATCATCCCACATTGGTTCTCCCCCGTTTCCTCACCACGCATGTGCATATCTGTCCAGTACTCTATTTCGACCCCTACTTTTAAAAACAACCTTTCGCTGTTTTCTTCGTTACTTCCTCTCGCAGGTTCCGACTCTTCTAGTAGTGTAGGTTCTTCTACGGGCTCGCTCCCTCGTCCCACCTTGTCGTTACCTATTCCACCGGTGAGCCAGCCCTGCCGCGGCCCTGCAGTTGCCCCAGCTGCAGCCCCTCCCGGTGGGCCTGTAGGGGCCGGCACCGGTGCCCTGGGCCCTCAGAGCTCCTCTGCCAATGCTAGCAGTAGTGCTAATGCTAACACAAGCTACTACCTCCTTCCTCTGGAGGCCACAGCCATTCCACCTGGCAGCGTGCTGCTAAACCCTCACACAGGTGGGTACCACCTGCCCAGTATTACCTAAAGAAGAGGAGGGCCTGGCTTGGGTCTTACCCATAGGGTATTATCTACAGGGAAATTACTTATGCTTGTGCAAGCCTAAGAAGTCTTTTGAGTGTCCTCTGTTCTTTCCTCGCCAACTAACTGTTTTCTGCTAACAGTACTTACTCTGTAGTGCAGGGGTGTCCAACTCCGGTCCTTGAGGGTCGTCGTCCAGCACGTTATTGTGATTTCCCTGCTCAGAAACACCTGGTTTACCTCACTAGTTAATTTTCAGGTTTGTGAAGGTGTTTGCGGAGAACTACCATCAAACTGTGCTGGACACCGGACCTCCAGGACCGGAGTTGGACACCCCTGCTGTAGTGCTTCGTTTTCATTCGGATATCGTAGCCAGTGTCGACATCTAGTCCACTGTCTTGCATTATACCTGCATATTTTAGCGTTTCCCCTCTTTAACGCACCCACTTTTATACACAACCAGCAAATTGGCAGATTAGCAGGCTACCTGGGTTGGGGTGGGTATGTTGGAGCAAGGAAAACATTCAAATTTGGAGTTTTGTGATGAAGTCAGATGTTTTGAAACTGGACAAGTCTAAATAATAAATGATGCAGATCCCCTCTTTGCAGGTCAGCCGTTTGTGAATCCCGATGGCAGCGCTGTGGTCTACAACCCCACCATGACGTCACAGCAAGGGAGGAGCCAGCAGCAAATGGCCCCACCTCAGCCCCCCCTTCCCCCTCCACCTCCGCAGCATCAGCCGGCCAATCACATTCTGGGACAGGTCAGCAAACAGTCACCCCTGGAAAACCTTGAAAGCTTTTTTTGTGAACTTCATTGCTATTTAGTTATGCCAGTGAAGGCCAGGCTATCACCACAAGTTCTCAAAATGGTCAAAATTTACTGTTCTTTCCCTGAACTCCAGTGGTCTTCTGTCTTCTGAAAAGCATTAGCAGTGTTTACATCCACATTAACGGTTCGATGGTGGTCTTAATCTAACTACATTATGAACATGTAAACAGCAAAGCTTGCAACAGTCTGTGTAAAGCTTTGGTCTACATAAGCTTGGCCCCAGGGCCAAGGGTGGACATTTAAATGTTTAGATCACTGTACTGACTCTCACTTGGAGCTGCCATTTTCTGCCTTTTCAGTAGTAACAGAGCTTTTTGCCACCAAAACAAAACATGAGTCGCAGAGATATAAAGGGCTCAGACTTTTTTTTTTTTTTTGCAAACATTCTACAAAATAGTAACTGGAATAACTGTTTCTAAATGGTGGGAATCTCCTGCATATAAACAATGGATTAGAATTTTACCGTAAATATCTGGGTTTGGTGTCTTAGACTAAATTTGTCTCTGACTTACAGAAACTCTGCGTGAGGGCTGTGCGTCTGTTCTGCTGCAGCGTGGAGCTCCAAGCATCGAAAAGCAATAAACCATAATAAATCAAGAGCTCTATTGTGAAAGGAAACACTGATTTTGCAGTGTTGTTAATTTGACCTTTTTTTTTTTTTTTTTTTTTTTTAGATATAATGAAATATTACTGTAAAACAAGTAATGAAAAATCGGTGTTGGTGACTTTTTTTGTTCCTCCCGAAATGTGTCACGCCACCCCTTCAGTGTTACTGTTCATGTTTAAGTGCGAAATCCCAGCTCTCTGAAATATGTTTTTAAATCGGTCCGCCAGCAGATGAATCAGAATATTCATCCTTTACTCTGAGTTGCTAACATTACCCTGTTCATCCGTGTATTGTATTTAGCCTGAGCTGCAGCCTCGTGCAGAGCCCCTGCCTTGTCATTATGACGTGAGTAATAAAATAATAGCGTGCGGCAGTCTTGCTTGTATTACCTGATCTGCTGAACTCACTTCCCCAAAGAGCTGAGTGGCTGTTTCCCCTGTAATATGTCCTCATTACAGCTTTCACCTGGTGACCCAGCCATTACACCAAATTTGAGGTCCTCACCGACTGACTCAGCGGGGCAAATAGAGATCTTCTCCCAGTTCTTACACACCTTCCAGTTTTCAATCAAGATAAAGTGTCCTATTTGGGTCTGTGGCACAAACGGTAGCTGAATGAGCAGAAAGTTGCAGTCCCAGTTACTTTTAAAATATGCATAGCTAACAAGTATCAGAAGCTGATATGCAGTTTTGAAAAATATTCATTTTAATATGGTGAAGTTTCTATAATGTCTCTGCTTTGGTAATCCAGATCTATATTGTATATCTCGCTGAATAATGTTTATGTCCGCTGGTTCTCTGGCTTTATTCAGTTAGAAAGTCTTTCATATCCTCTCTTCCTCCCTGCATCCCTTTCTCCTATAATATTGTCATCTCCTTTTATTTCTCCTCTCCAGCTGCAGTGATTGAGATGTTTTTCTTCTCTGTCCTCTGCTCCATCCCTCGTTCCCTTTTCCTCTTCCTCCCTCTTTCTCTCCCCCTCTCTTTCTTTTCTGCAGCATTGTGGTCAGTCTGTGCAGTACTCAGCGATTTCTTATCCTCCTCCGCTCCTGCCTGTTCCTCTAAACCAACACTACACTGTGGTACCTGTCTCTCTTTCTCTTTCCCACTGTTGTTTGCTCTCCATCTGTCTTTAGTAAGGCTCTGTAGTCTTCTCCTTTGTTCTCTTTTTATTTCTTTTCTCAAATCGGTCTCGTCAGGCTCTCTAAAAAAAAAAAAAAAGAAAAGAAAAGAGAAAAAATTCTTATTATTAAAAATCGTTATCATTATTAAAACAAATTATGCTGCTAGATGCTTTTCAGAGTGTACCAAGAGTATCGCTTATTTTTGAACAAAAGCAAATAAAATGGTAATGTATATAAAGTAAAACTCTTCTGTTCAATGCATTGGTTCTATGTCATGAAAACCAATGTTTTTCCATATTCCTGCCAATTCAGCCTACAGGCCGTTTGGCTCTGGCCACTCACATCGAAGTTATAAGGAGCGTTTTAGCTGGGTCTGCTTATTAGGTGAGGCACAGTAGGCAGCAGCCAGTCAGAATAGTGGTAAATTACTTGCATCAGTTTTAAAGGCAAAGTAATAAAAGCAGCCTATTTTATGGAATAAAATAGGCTGCTTTTTTTTTGTCCCCCCCCCAACATAAAACACACATACTTTTAAAGTAGAAAAATAAAAGACAAGAAAAATGCAGGATATAGGCATTTTAAAACTTCTAATAAAAATATATGCTGGTTTTAGCTGTAAACTAAGTTCATCCCCTTACAGGCCAGATTTGGTACTGATACAACTGCTTTCCAGCAGTAACAGCCGTACAAAAACGTACAAAATGTGCATTTTCTTTCTGCGTTAAACCCAGAGGCTTTTGTGGCATAGCTTAAGCTTTTCCTGCTCTGAGCTGTAAGTGGTTAAGTTTACGCGAGCAAAAGGCCTCCTGGGTGATAATCTTTGCTTCCCTGCAGAGAGGTTAATGACTGAATTGGGTCACTCCAGATTTCGCTCTCTCTATCTCACTTATTCACTCTTGCTCTTTTGGCCGCCTTAGCATAGATCATGTGCTTCTTTGGCCTGTTTCTACCAAATAGAGCACCCTTTCTATCAATAACATCCTCACAGTCCATCAATAATTAATGTAGCACCAGATGCTGTAAAAAGCTATCTATGAATAGCATCTCAGGAGTACAGAGTGTGGATGCTGATGGTGGAGAAAGGCCCAGGCTTTGATGCACCAATAAACTTAAGTCCTAATAGTCCTGGCCTGCTTTTAGTTTCAAATGCGGTCCCCTCTTACTGCAGATGTGTGTGTTCCACTTTAGACTGATTTCACTGGAGGGGAAGTTGCCCTGTAAAGGTTTAAAGTAGCAGTAAAGAGGGTAATGTCATGATACGCAATGGAAAAATTGCATGAAGATACACTACTATGAGTAGATCATGGGGACTGTGAATACTTCTAGAATGTAGAACAGCTTTTGTATCATAAAATGGATAATGATGGACTCCAGATCATGATATGGCCAGCTATATCTGCTCTAACATAGAAAAAACACATTTAGTATTTCTGCTCAGGCCGTTTGCATTTAATGGCAAACAAGTGGGATGGTGTACATGCAGATGGTTGTGAAAGTTTGTGGACTGTCTGTGCTTGCTGGGGATTACATTAGCACTAATCCTGCACAGCACTTTAGAACTGTCTCTTGGCTTTCCACTTACGTTAGGCCGAAACAGCCAGAAAGTACTGCAGGATGGGTGAAGTGGTGCCATTTTTAGCCGTGCCATTATTCATTGTGACGAGTATTTCAAACATTTCAGATAATGTACTCGACAAGGTAGATTAAGCATAGGCTATAGAAAGAAAGAGTGGAAAGACCAGGCGAATAGCTGAGAATGTACAGTGAATAGGATCAAATGTTCAAAAACAACAGGAATTAGGAATTAATACTCATTTCAAATGTTTAACATTTTATAGGAAATATGAATAGATATTTATAGGAGTAGCCCATAAGACAATGTTATCGTCCAATTGCAATGTGTCATCATTTGCCAATCTGGTAGTCATCACCCAACCCTGTCACATACCCATAATTAACTGTACTGAAGTGGTGGGTGAGGCTTGGCAGTGTGCTAGCTAGTCATGTAAGTTGTAATCAGAGGGTTTTTGAAATGGCACTGTGCTACAGAATATTAACTAGTGCTGATGGTGTGTGTGTGTGTGTGTGTTGCAGCAGCAGCAGCAGCAGGACACTCTGGGGAGCCAGTTTAGCCAGATGAGTCTGGTCCGACAGGCCTCAGGTGAAGTCTCTGATATCCAGCCTGGCCTCTTTCCCCCCTCTATGGTGCTGCAGAACCCACCCCCCTCTGGCTACCTGATCCCCCAGCCAGGTCAGCCTGTCCCTGGACCTGCGTATCCACCATCGACCCCAGTCAACCAGCCCATCATCCAGCAGCAAGGATACGTACAGCAGCCTTTACAGCAGGTACACTAATCCATTCATGCTCATTCCAAGGTTTAAAAAAAAAAGAAGATCGATGTAGAATATCCAGTGTAGTTTAGTTTGTGTATCTGTGGTGTTTGTCTATTTATTTATTTTGTGTTTGTTTCACAGATGTCTGCATGCTACTGTGCTCCTGGTCAGTATTCCCACTCTAACCAGCACTACAGACCAGTTACACCAGTACACTACAGCGTCCCCCAGAGCCAACCTGTACCACCCCAGCAAACAGGTACACGCACTGTTACTCAGACATCTGTGCCTCTCTCACTCTCTGTCTCTCTTTCTCTTTGTCTGTCTCTCACTCACACTCATTTTGTCTGTCTGTCTCGCTCTCACTTATTCTCTCTCTCTCTCTCTCCCTCTCCTGATGTGCTTATGTGTCTGTGTCAGCAGTTTGTTTCCTCTCTTTGCTCGTAAAGGAGTTTTGCTGCTGCCTGCACTGTTAGTGTTTATGGCCTTTGGGACCCGCGCATTGGGAGGGGTGTGTGTGGTGGTCTACTGAGTGGCAGAATGCAGATACTCCCATTGGTATTATATTTGCTGTGTGTGCATTTAAAAGGTCATCAAATGAGGGAGAAAAAAAATTCATCAAGAATTACATGTTCTTTAATTAATCTGTGACCTATTGTGACAACAAATAGGGCCAGAATATACAGAAAATTGATTTGATAGTTATGCCTTGGATATTCAGGTTTCCATCAGTGGGATTTTATTTTTATTTTTAAAAAACATGATTTGGTACATTCTTGTTTTTTTTTAATTTTTATTCTAATGTATTTTAATTTTGTTTAATTGCATTTTGAGTATTGATAGTTTCTGAATATTACCGGTAGTTACAGTTGCACTGCAACTCATTTTCAAAGTGTATAAACTGGTTTTGGTAAAATAAAACTTTTGTGTTGTGTTAGTTGTGATGTATAATTAGTCTGATACACGAGGATATATGTGGATTGGGATTGGGGAGGGGGAGCGTGCATGTGTGTCTGTTTTGATTCTGGGCGGTAGGATACGGGGCCGTGGCACTGTCTGAGAGGCCGTACGATTCTCACAGTGAACCGGTCTCTTTTCCCACCCCTCACTCCTCTGCTGCTGACCTGACCGCTGCCCCTTCACCTTGCAGCCTGTTTCGTCTCACACAGCTCGTGTTTGTGACTTTTACATGCCCTTTTGTTTGCTTAAACGCTAAAACTTGTGTTTATTTACTGTCCTTTAAGCGTGGGTGTGAAAAATCGATAATTCAATTACATCAACAAAAATAGTTGGTAAGGAATTTCATTATTGATGCTTTGGGTTGTTGGGCACACAACAAACTTGACACATGGTGGACATGGTTGAAGCAGAGAAAACTGTTCGATAAAACTCGTCTGCAGTATCAATATGTGAGCGCATTACATTACACTCGTGGCAGGGGCTTTTATTCAAAGTGACTTACAATACAAGGAAACAAAAGTTTCAGGGCAGTGAGAGCCAGAGGAGAGTACTATGTGATAAAATATTTATGTAAGAGTAGTACAAGAAGATCAGGGGAGGAGACGCTCTCTGAACAGATGCGTCTTCAGGAGGTTTTTGAAGATGGAAAGGGATTCTACTGCTCTGGTTGGCAGCTCATACCACCAACGGGGAACCACAAATGAAAAAGTCTGGACTGGGATTGCCTTGTGTGTAGGGATGGCAGAGCCAGGCGAGGTTCCTTAGAGGAGTGGAGGGAGCCATTAGGAACGTAAGTCGGAATGATGGGATTAAGTTAGCTGGGTGCAAACCCAGATATCACTCGTAGGCAAGAGTTAGTGACTTGAACGCAAGTTTAAATTTTAGTAACAAGTGTGTTAGCTGCAAACTGACTTTGCGCAGGAGTGCATGTGTGCTGAAGAGAATGAGCACTGTGAGGACAAGCCTTTGAGAGTGAGCTGAAAAACTTATTGTAACCATAAATAATGGGGGCTTAACAGCAGGGTATGATTCAACAAAATCTAAATAATTTACTTTACACCCATGGCGTCCAAATCTTCTCTCAGCAGGTGGTTCTTCTCGTTTATCTAATTCTTCTAATGGTCGCTCATGATTCAGTGATCTATTAATCAATTTACTTTAGTGTTGTGATACTTAACTTTAGTGGGATGTTATTGATTACCGTGACAGCCTAAAATAATTGTTTTTCTGGTATTAAAGTGACCCTGGTGTATGTTTCACTAGTTGAATACTAATCAAGTTGCTTCTTACTTTTTTACAACTGAAAAAATATCGAAAACTCCCATCTGTGCTCCCTGATGTCCTTGCTGTTTTTTTGCATCTGGTCTCCACAATATGGACAGAATAAGGATATTATTTATAGTATTTGTATTACTGAGGGTTGGCATGAATAATTTGAGTACTTGCATATTCAGTCGTTTACAGTTTAGTATTAGGATGCTTCTCTTCATGTTTTCCATTGATTTAAGATGAAAGAGTTATTGGATAAGTCAAATGCAGATACTCCCATTGCTAATATATATACTGTGTGCATTTAACAGGCCATGAAACATCTAACGCATGATTCTTATGCGTTGGATATGCAGGTTTCCTACAGATGGATTTTATGCAAAAATGATTTAGTACATTCTCAATTTATTTAAAATCTAATTTATTTTAATTTTTATTTTTTGTTAAGTAGTTACATTTTGCACCTAGGTATTGGACAATAAGTAAAATACACAATCCAAGTGTGATGTATGATCTCAGACCAAACTAGCACATGCTTTCTTCAAGTCACATGAAGTGCATCTTTTCATTCTCTGGCTAAGGCAGTGTCATTGGACAGTTGAACACTATGCCCACACTGGTTAGCTTCTTGCTGCATGATGGACAAAGAAGGAAGGCTTATCCTCGGTTGCACCACTCAGGAGTCCATTGCGAGCTTATTTGAATAAAACATTGAGTCCGCATGTCAGAATTGTTAAAGTTTTGGATTTTTGATGCCCTGAAGGACTTGTACCGTCTACAGTAAAACCATTTTGACTAAAGATTGACCAGAGGGCTCGTTTGTATGTTTCAGACTTCTTTGAATTCAGTATTCCCATAAAGGTCAGCAACCTTGCATATAACAGTGTAACTAATTTTTAATGATAAATAAAACAACAGTTTTTATTGTTAGACTTCTAGACCCCTGGTTCCTAAAGAAATCAGTCAGTGTTTTCGTCTACAATAAACCATTTCACCTCTGAATGTCATCCTCATCCAAGTTATTCAGAAATTTTGACGAGTTCTTAAAGATGTGTAAGGTCCAAAAGATTTTAAGTCCCAAGATATAAAAGACTTTTGAGTGAACGTCTTAATATATTGTTGCAGCTTCCTTTTGTAAATCTTAGGATGGCAGTGATATATCGTCACTACTGTATGTTTACAGTACGTAAAGTGTAAACAGAAATTCATAATACTGCCCTACTTAAGTTTTAGCATTTATTTATTTTTCTCCATGAACACAATCAGCCAGACTGTGTGTAGGTTGAAAAATCAAGACTGTTTTTCAGGTGAAGTCACTCTGAAAATCAGTAGAATCAGCAGCGGTTTTTCTATGTGGAGTGTGATGGTCTAGTGTTCAGGAGCTTCTCAACCTTTTAGCTACTGTAAAACAAAGAGTGCACCTTGTCCACAATGTCACTGAAAGACTCTCCCGTGTGTGTGTGTGTGTGTGGCTTGCTGCACTGAAAAGAGAGGCTTTTATTCTCTCGATGTGTGTCCTTAGTGAGCAAGTAAAAATAGCTGCCCTCGCTCTTTCGCTCGCTCTCTCGCTTTCTCTGATAGAGCTAGCTGTAGGTCAGTTTGCTTCTTTCACACCTTTCTCTTCTCTCGCTCTTTCCTCTCTCTCTCCCCCGCTGCTGAATTGATTGCAGCCGGCCGCTACAAAGGAGCCAGCCAGACAGGAAAATGGCTGGGCGGGCGAGTGTTCGGCTCGATGAAAACAGCCAGCTGTTCTCTGCCACCCTAAACACCCTCTTTACTGACCTTGACATGTACTCCGCCAAACACACACATACTGGCGGTTAGGGAGAAGAAGAGAATACGAGAGAAAAAATATACAGGAGTAAAAACGAATAGCAGTAAAATCACATTGGGATGCATTGATCTAAAGGTGCTGGTTCAACTGCATGTGTTTCGTAATGCTATTGACTTATGCAGTAAAGGAATACGCGATAGTGTGTGTTTAAGGCGAAGTGAGATTCTAAGGCTGTTTTTAAATTAAAAAAAAAAAAAAAAGTATTATGCAAATGAATTGAATTGATTAAACAAGTAAACAGTTTCAAAAAGGCCAAGCAGGAACACCACCAGTATGCTTGCTCTGTGTAAGATTTCAGAATAATTTAGTGGAAAAAGAAAAAGTAGGAAGTGTTCAAAAAGCTAAAAAATAATAAGTGGATGACACTGAATGCATTATTCATTAATATGGTCTTCTCCAAGGCTATTTTTTCCTTTGTCAGAGACCAGTTGGAGAATTATACACGCAAAGTATGATTGCACCATTTAATTTTTGCAGACAATTAAAAAATTAATTAGAATTGGCTATTTTCTGACAATATGCAGGTTATTGAAGTAGTAGTATTATGATTTATTTTTTTTCCCCATTCATTCTTTCTCATTTGTACCAAAATAATGCAATCAGGTTATGTTGAAATGTGAATCCTTTCTTAAAAAACTGCCATCAAACCGAATTGATTTGTCTTTTCGAAGAGCGAGGGAGAAAGTCTATGTGATGGAGGGAAAGAAGCACAGCCGCTAGGGAGAGACATGCAGAATAGCACACAGTAGAACTGAGCATGAAGAGGACTGTATCAGCTGGAGAGTGGAAAGGAAGGATGAGAGGGATGGAAAGCAAAAGGCTTACTCTCAGTGATTAATTGTGGATTTGAAGTGAAGGCTTCTCGCTTGACCTTCTGTGACCTTTCACGTTTGGGTTTGGGGAGAACAAATCAATGTTTCCTCAGAGCGCCTCCCACACGCCAGGTAGCCTCAGCTTTTTCTCTGCAGTGCTGTACCACCGCCACAGGGAGCGCACTCTCTTGATCCTAGTACTGCTCAGTGGTAGTGTTTGACATGCACATACAAGTTTAGCGGTTTCTCAAAGGTCGTCAGGTCCACGAGTAATAAGCAGCGCTGTTTTTTCAGCAGTGTCATGCTAGCTTTAGTAGCTTTGATGTTTTGACAGTTGACGACCTATAGACTATTTTCATTTTTCTTGTTTTTTTTTTGTTTTTTTTTACTTCTCCTGATAAACCTATGCTATATGGCTAAAAGTAAAGGGACGCCTATTTTTCAGGGTTTGAGCTAGGCCCCTTTCTTCCAGGGAAGATCAATCTCAATACTTCAGATTACTAAGACATTTTGGACAATGCCATGCTTTTGTGGCCACAGTTTGGGGAAGAACCTTTTCTATTCCAGCATGACTGTGCCCCAGTGCACAAAGCGAGCGCCATAAAGACATGGTTGGATGAATTCGAAGTGGAAGAACTTGAACCACACAGAGCCCTGACCTCAACCTCATCCAACACCTTTAAGATGAACTGGAATGCAGATTGTGAGCCAGACCTTCTCATCCAACGTCAGTGCCTGACCTTGTAAACTACAGAGTGAATGGGCACAAATTCCTACAGAAACTCAAATGTTGTGGAAAGCCTTCCAAGAAGCGTGGAAGCTGTCATAGCTGCAAAGGGGGACCAATTCCATATTAAAGTCTGTGTTTGAAATAAAGTCCCTGCTGGTGTAATGATCAGGTGTCCCATACTTTTGTCCATATAGTGTATACCTATATAATGTAGTGTTTGCTTATGGTTGACTTTGGTCTGATGTTACTGTGTTCTTTCCAGGTTATCAGGCCATCATGCCCAGTCAACCACCCAGCTACCAGGGCATGATGGGAGTGCAGCAACCTCCGAGCCAAACGCTTGTCGGCAGCCAGGCCGGCATGGCCAGTCAGATTCAGAGTGTGATGGTGCAGTACCCGCCCGCGCCGCCATATCAAGTGTGTATTTTGTCTGGGGTTTTGCTTGTGATCGAATCTGCCTGAATTGACAAATGACAGCAATTGAAGCCTGAAAAAACAAGCAAGTTGTTATTCCAGGCAAGAGTGTGCTGTGGGGGAAGAGTAATGTACATTTTTTCTGTGTGTATGTCCAGGTGTCTGTGCCGCAGGGTTCTCAGAATGTTCCTCAGCCGGCTTACCAGCAGCAGATTGTCCTGCAGGGACAGACCAATCAGACGCCACTTCCTTCTGCCAGCATGCAGGTCTACTACAGCGTCCTGCCCCCAGGGCAACACTCCACTGTTAGGTAACACACACAAACACACACGCGCACAGTGACAATAAGCTTACATTTATGCAGACTTTGGGGGATGAGTTTGTATATTTTAGCGATAATTGCAATTAGTTTGAGAGATAATTGACATTTAGTATAATAGCTTCTGCCTTTTAAGAATTCAGAGATCTGCATGTACCAAAACCTTTTACTGCACTCCCCCCTTATCTGAGACACACACACGCACACACACAAACACACACACACATCCGAAGAGCCTTCCTGAACTCCAGCAGTGCTATCGGTTAGACCCTGCAAAAACATTTGTATGCCGCTGTTTTCTCAGAACATTGGAGAGACATGGTGCAGTACAAGTGCATTAGTCTAATATGTCCACTTAGTCCATCAGTTATCAGCCACTCTTTAATGCATATGATGGCAATTAACTGTTCTATTCTTTGCTGTTGATTTTTCTGTGTGCGCTTTAGCTCGACTGTGGGCTTTCTGCCTCCACCGGGTTCAGAACAGATGCAGTTCCCCAGGGCCTCTTCTCCCTGCGGCTCTCAGCCGATCCCGGGCCAGCAGTGTTCAGGTATCACATAGCTAGCAAGCCACAATGCAGCCAATGAAACTATATAAAGAAAGGTTACAGTGAAATTGCAGCAGCAGTCAGTGTTTGGGGAATTACACACTTAAATCTGTGAACTAAAACATAAAAAGCGTGAAACATTTTTCACCTAAAATTTCTTTCAATTTTAGTCATTTTTGATTGAGATAAATGTATTCTGAATGTGCTGTTCTGCTTAAATAAGCTTTTGTAATAATGGCTGTTGGATTTTATATAGCTTTAACAAGTAATGCTAATGTAATACCTTTAGTGATCAGCTTATTTTTGTGGAGAAAACCATTTTTATTTTAATAGATGTTTAGTGTCATTGTATGTGCCAGCAACAAAATTCTTTTATAGTATAATACTGTAGTTATTAAGCACAAAACCTTCTTGGGATCACAACATTTGGACACATGAAACATCTCAGATTCTTAGCACCATGTGTTGCTACTGACTGTAGGCTGATATACATACATACATACACATACACACACACACACACACAGAGAGAGCAAGAGTTACACTGCAGAAAAGCTACACAAAACTGGGTCATGAAAGGTGAATATGTTAATTCCAGCAAGGTCTGAGCATGTTTCTGACCCTTCTGGTTAGCATTTTTACGAAGTTCTACGTATGACTGTAAAAAGCAGCTGCTAGGTAGAATGAACAGTGCAAAAATACTTAATTTATGCAGGGACCTCTGATCCTGTATTGACGAAGCAGCTTGTCTTCAGTTTAGGAGTTTGACTTTAAATAACAGTTTTGCGTCTTCATCCTCAGGTTGGCGGATGTTTTTTTTTGTTTGTTTTTTGTTTTTGTTTAGCTCAAAATAATGATAGATTTACCTATTAATACTGCTTTTGCTATTCACAAAATTATTTCATTTCAAGATTCTTTGTCACATGCATAGTCATGCAAGTACAACACGCAGTGAAATGTATCCTGAACTGCTCCATTTGACTGTGCAAACATTGTAGACAATAAGTAAATTTTAAATTGAAACAGCTGGAATTTCCTGAAACACAAATCAAATAAAGAAATAAGTACAAGTAAAGTAGATATAAGTATAAATGTAAGTACAATTTCAAATTTTAAACACCAATCTGAAATTTTCTAAAACACAAATCTAAAAGTAAATAACTTAAACAAGGAGCACCACAAGTTATAGATAAAATATGTAAGCTAATAAAATTTGAGGTTTGTTATTTATATAAATGTAGCAGCAGTGGGTACAATGTGCAAATGAAAGGTTAATGTGCATGTTACCTTATGATATGTACTTCAGTTGTTTTATATATATATAGTTTTTGTAGATTAATAAAGCACCATTAAGCTACAAGACTAAAATAGGCTGTTTTCTATTAGGTTTAAACATAGGTCAACTCGCAATACTGTGATAAATACCAAAACTGTTCATTATACCGTGATGCACATTTTTGCCCATACTGCCCAGTAATACTATGAAAAGCATGCAACGTATATGTATGTGTTTCAAGTTCTATGATGAAAACTAAAGCAGCCTTAAAACTGTGAGTAGTTATAATAGCGAGTGCAAGGGCTACACACACTTAGAACTTCGACTGTGTAATAAACAGCCTTAATTGGAGTGTTCAGTGCAGAGCGTTTATATGCCGGCTTTGTTCATTACTCCTTTAATTGGGCCGCAGTGCCATGCTGTCCTTGTAGATGACCTGCTGTGTGTCTGTGTGTGAGAGAGTGTGTAGGAGAGTGTGAGCCTGTGTGTATGTTCTTAGTCGCTCCAACCAGCTTCCTCTGTCCTTGTCAGTTAATAATTAATATTGCATTTGTCTTGCACATATTACATTAGCTGTTAATTCTGTATTACAGGTGTAATCTTTATTCTTTTTTGGATCAAAATTGTTTGCTTCGAATCAACACATACAAATAATAATGGTAAACACTATAAGAAAAGAAGCGAACTCAATTTATTAACCCAAAAACAGACAAAACATGCACACTTCAGTAGAACTAATGAAATTAGATGCATATGGTTTTTATGGTTTCTCCAGTAAGTTCTCAGTGAATATATGAAATGGTAGAGACACTATGTGCTAATTCACTGTGCTGTGATTTGTAGGTGTTCCTCCACCGCCCCCGAGTGGTGGCATGCTGATGATGCAGCTGAGTGTCCCTCCCAGCCAGCAGCCCCGTGCACCGTCCCCCGCCCAGTGGAGAAACAATAAATATTACAGCCTGGACCACCAGCACCACCACGGCCCCAAACCGGGCGAGCTCGCCCCCCTCGATGCCTCTCAGGTACACTAACACACTCCCCCATCGTTTGTATTCTGGTTAGGTTTGATTACGGTGGGACAGCGTGCAGGGAGTTAATATTCCACATGGTGCTCGTTCAGGGTTTTAGTGTGTTGGCATTCAGGTTCTTTCTTATTGGATTTAGGTTTTAATAAGGTTTTTGGTTTTTTTTTTTTTAACCCTTTTTGCCTTTTTTTTCCCCATTCACACACACACTGTAAATTTCTCCTTTTTTTTTTTTTTCTTTCTCCAGAGTAGTACTCAGCTGGCTAGCCCCTCCCCATCCCCAGCACACTCCCCCACTCCTGCCCACTTAGTCAACCTAAAGGGAATCCGTCCTGGCCTCGCCCCTCTTCCCACCATGCCTCAGTTCTCTCACTCCTTTCTTCCAGGCCAAGGTGAGTGTTTTGCCTTTTGACCATGTCTGCATTTCTCATTGTTGTTTTTTATATATGGAACATATAGCATGATATTTGGAATATGTCATTTTGTTTGTGTGTGTGACCCTACAGGTGATGGCAGGTATCCTTTGCTTTCCTTTGCTGGACGACCTCTTCAGTACAACCCTCCCATAAGACCTCCACTAATGCACGGCTCTCATATGGTCAATCACCACCACCACCATCACCACCACCAGGTTAAACACACACATACAATGTACACACCCACAGACACTACCATCTTACCTTCATTACATGGTCAAACTTTATCACCAGGATAAAGGAATAGTTCAGTCAAATTATTTGATAACTGGTCATCACTAGTTTCCTTTCTTTGTTTGAACTATTCTTTTAAACAGACACACAATGTGTTCGCTTGACCAGCTCCCTATTCAACAGTCACACACTCCCATTTTCCGTTTTTTTTTTTTTTTTTTTTTTAAATGCATGACTGTTACATTGTTTATCATTACCACCACCATACACACCTATTACACATGCAGTCCTGTCTTAGATCTCTACTAATGTACATCTGTCATTACCTGCCATTGCCACCTGTGGAGCTTTACACTAAAAACAGATCTGCACACTTTCCAGTTTCTCTAACGTTGCACCTTTGCTCTTTTTCAGGCTTCTATGGGTATCCGTCATGGGGGGCGTGGCCGGAGACCCACAAAGAAATCACTGTCAACTGATATGAGTCCAGGGGAGATAGGTAATACAGACTCATTATAGATATTCGAGATACACAAGAGATATAAGTAATCAGAGAATAAAGTTGATGATGATTAATGTTGAATGTATGAAAATGAAAAAGGATATTGTGGTAATCTGTAAACATTTTATCAGATAAAGAGGAGTCAGCCCATCTTTTTATGTATTTTTACGTTGACAAGCTGATAGCACATTAGTAGACTAGTGCGTCCGCCTTGCCTTAAACAAAACTGGCCGCTGTTCTAGGTTACTTCCTCTCACTGGGTGATTTTGAGTCTTACAGTGAAGTAACTGTTATGGGAGAAATTTTCCCTATTTGCCCCGAGTTGTTATAATAACCATATACGAAGATCCAGCTTTTTAGTTACTTATTGGCAGAGGTTTGTTGATGTTTCCTGTTCTGTGTGCACAGTGACAAGCCGAGTTCTAGAAGTGACAGACTTGCCGGCTGGGATCAGTCGCGCGGAGGCGGACTCTTTGCTAGGTGAGCTGGGTAAGGCGGGGGCTCTCATCAAATGGCTGCCGGAGCCCCAGCCCCCCCAGCGCTCGGACAGCAGCGACACGAACTCTGACCCCTCCAAAGTGCCCCCTCATGACCTGGCGTCCACCTACACCATCCTGGCCACGTTCCCTTCCAAATACGCAGCACAGAGCGCACTGCTGAAACTGAACAGCTCCATCACCACGTTCAGACTGAAATCCAGCAAGAGACACGACGAGGCTCACACACTTGAGAGAGCCAGCTCTCAGTGAGGCCACGCCCCCTCACACTCCCCGCCCAATCACCACCATTGCCTCGGGCTCACTTCCTGCCATCCTCACTCACTACTTTTTTTTTGTTTGTTTTTTTTTTTTTCGTTTTTTTTTTGTTTTTTTGTTTTGGCTTGTTTATGTTTGGACCACTGTGGAGAAATATGAACGGGTTTGATACTGTTGGGGGTTTTCACTTGGGTTTGTTAATACAGGGAAGGGACAAAAAAGGAGAAAAAAAAAATTGAATGGTGTTGTAACTGTTTGAAACGGGCATAATTATCCAACTCAAAATGTTATTTAATCAAACCAAAAATGAATAAGACTTGTTTTGCAATTTTCTAAAGACTCTCTGATGCTTTACTACAAAGACAGCATGATGGTTGGTCATTATAGTTTTGTACTGCAGAAGCTTTGACTACCTTGACTACTCCCCCCGACTCCAGACGCTGCTGGACACGCATCGGCTTGCTCTGTGTCTTGGTTGTGACTCCTTTTTCAGGGGAGGAAAAATGCCTGTTAAAGCGAGAGTAAGCTTCTGCTTTGCGTGCCTTCAGCCCCACCAACAAAATGAGCCTGGTGGCGAATGATTGGTTTTCTTCAGCAAAATGGTTTACCCTTCTCTCATTCACGCACACTCTTGGTTCAGGCAGACTTTGATAGCTGATCAGACTGGCTCTGTGTTTTAATTTAATTTATAAGCAATTTGATGGCAGTTTTTAAAACATTCTTCACTCCAGCTTCTTTTTCTCCTTTCCCAACCTTTTAAATAAGGGTTTTAACGAAATCACAAAAAGGGTCACTCAAATATGGAAAAATTCCCTCCTGCCCCTCCCTTTTTTTTTCTTTTTTTTTTTTTTTGCAAAATGTGTGGATTATGGAAGGCTGTTAAATGTTTTTATTTCAGTTTGAAACGAATAAATGTTTACACCAAACACTTCCAAGTTCTTTAGAAATACAGCTGATTACATTGTTCATGCCTTTGCCACATGGCCTCTTCTGTTGAAAAGGGGAATTCCACTGATTTAACAAAAAAGCTTCTGCCTAAGTCACCCACTGACGTATAAAGAGTTGTCATTAGGTGTGGTTTGATTTGAAATGCATTGTAGAGAAACTTTACAGTAGGAACCAGATGTCATGATTTCTACCACAAAACATGCATTTTCTATCCCAGATGATCAGAGAACCTATAGATCTTTTACATGACATGTTATATATCCTTGCTGTTGGGACAAAATATCCCTTTTTTTTTTGTCCTTTTTTGGTTCACATTGGGTAGAAAATTCATGATGAATGGCCCAAAATTACTTGCAGCAGAATCATTCACATCAAGTTCCATTGTCAGATAAGACTGTTTTCCTTCTGTTTTGTTATCTTAAAGATGAGTTTTGTTCTCTCCCCCTCTCTCATTTCTCTAGAATACCACGTTTAGCATCAAACCTCTGATTTTCACTTCTGACGTTTCACGTCAAGCTTCCCAACAATTAAATTCTTCTGCAGTTTGGAAAAATACTGTTCCCTTTATGCAATGGGAATAATACACTATATGGACAAAAGTATTGGGACACCTGACCATTATACTTACAGGGACTTTAATGACATTGCATGCAATTACATAAACTTAAATATAGCTATAAATATAACTTAAATACAGCTATAACAGCTTCCACTCTTCTTGGAAGGCTTTCCACACGATGGAGTTTCTGTGAGAATTTGTGCCCATTCACTCTGTAGAGCGTTTAAGGTCAGGCACTGATGTTGGATGAGAAGGCCTGATTTACAATCTGCGTTCCAGTTCATCCACAAAGGTGTTGTATGGGGTTGAGGTCGGAGCTCTGTGAGGGCCAGTCAAGTTCTTCCACACCGTACCATGTCTTTATGGAGCCACCCTTCCCCCCTTAGCCCCCTGCCGGCTATAATGCTGAAGCATTAAGATTGCCCTTCCTTGGAAGTAAGGGACCTAGCCCAAACCCATGAAAACTTAGGTGTGTCCCAGTATTTTTGGCCATGTGGCGTATTACTGTTTGTAATCTCAGTCAGCGGGATGAGTAGATCGAAAACGAAACTGCCGTGTTGCATCAGGGGATTTGTAGTTCCTAATGTTGTCCCTGCCAGAATGCTCTATGGACAATAGGACTACAAATCCCAGGTCCATGCTGGTTTCGTTTTGGCTTTCGAAGACAACAGAAGAGCTTGGAAGTCCAGACTGGGTAAGAAAGGTTTCTAACTGTGTTCAGGTCATGCAAAAGGTTGCAGCTCGGTTAATTCCGTTGTAGAAATGTAGGTTCTACTGTTCGAAAGGTAAGGCAGTGTGTTTGTAACCCAGGGTCGTCTGCTTCAGTGTAAAGCCAAATAAATTGATTTTTTTAAATGGAGTATTTTAAAGTTCTTACTGTCCAGTTTTATGCGGACTAGAAGTGCTTAGCTGTATTTATACAATGTTATTTGCCAAATGTTGGGGTCGTTTGTGTCTTTAGACCGTGTGTCTATACACTGCAGGTTCATTGGTTGCTATAGCAACCACTAAGGCGTCACAGTCTTCTGGAAGTTTCTAAACAGCCCTGATCAGTGACTTCAGCTGCTTAAAGCTGAGCTCCCCAAAGTGTCACACAGGGAGCCTCAGACCACCATGTCCAGGGCCAAATACTAGTTAGAGGGTCAACAGACCCAGTTTATTAGGAATCTGGCTACTGAAAACTGGAAAAAACGCTATAAATGCGAGTAAATGGGTCTAAACGGGTAAAAGTGTTATTTTTCTAATCTACTATCACATATAAAGTGTATTAAATTCTGCCCGATATTATAAAGCAATTCACGAAATAAAAATATTGTGCTGATTGGTTTACACACTGCTTACTGAGTGCTGATTGGTTGGCACTCTGACTGTTGATCGCTGATTGGTTTGCATTCTGGCTACTGAGTGCTGATTGGTTGGCAAGAATATCAGGCTGCTGTTGTTCACTGACGTCAGGAATGTACACAAGCAGCTGTCAGAAAGTCCTGTAGCTGAGCTGTGTTCTGAAATGATGCATCGTGTTTAGAAAACGTGTGTGTTTATCTGCACAAAAACAATTTTGCAAGTATATACACTGTATGGCTAAATGTATTAGGACACACTTGTTTTTCCCACAGAAAAACTCCAAAATGTTGTGAAAAACCTTCCAAAAATAGTGAAAGCTGGTACAACTGCAAAGAAGGGACCAACTGCATATTAAAGTCTATGGATTTGAATGCACTGTCATCAAGGTCCCTGTTGGTGTAATGGGCAGGCTTCCCAATACTTTTTTTCCATATCGTGTATGAACCTGTTAATTTTGGTTTCGCTTGGAAGCACATTCTGGCGTCTGATCAACCTGTAAGACATTATGAAATGGCCTTTCTCCTTATTACAAGTTCTTGGGTCTGAAGCCCTCCAGCATTGGTCTGCAGAGTAGAGGAGTATGCTAGAGAGCATGCCTGTGTAATTCCGAAATTGTTCATCCAACATCAGTACCAGATCTCACTTATGCTCTTGTGCCTGAATGCAATCAAATTCTCGCTGTAATGCTGCAATATACTAGCATAAAGTGCAAACTCCCATAAAAATATCCTTTATTTCAGAAGAAACATTAGATGGGAAGGTATATGCATCCGTTATCGTACTGTTGTATGGTATGAATGACAATAAATTTCACTTACTTACTATATAGTGTATTTAGGTACTGTACGTTTACGTTTACGGCATTTAGCAGATGTCAGTGCTTAATTAGTGTAGCGCTGTTCTTTACACCTGTAAAGCTACACTAAGATCAACACCTGCTTTTAACCAAGTTACTGCCCGCTAAGTTACACACCTTAACAAACCCTGTCAAAAGAAAAAAAGTCAGAGGTTGAAACAGTTAAGGGTGTAAGTGCTCCGAGGTTTTTCCTAAATATATGGAAAAAGATATATAAGAGATAAACGAGAGAGGCCTGGTTAGACACCAAGGTGCTCCTTGAAGAGGTGGGTCTTCAGATGGCGCTTGAAGACAGCGAGGGACTCCGCTGTAATACTTCAGAAAGTACTCAGATCATGTAGTCACAGGTTCAAACCCTCACTTTCTACCATTGTGTCCCTGAGCAAGACACTTTACCCTCAGTTGCTCCAGGGGGACTGTCCGTGTAACTAACGATTCAAAGTTACTCTGGATAAGAGCGTCGGCCTGATGCCACTTTACCTTTACCCGTGTACGAATAATTTGTAATAAAGTCTGCATGTTGATTTTTCCTTTTCTTTTTCCTTTTTAGACATAAAGCAAGCCACGTCCAATCAGATCTACTAACAAATGGAATTCACGCTGCCTGTGTGAACACAACCTCTCATTCTGGCCCTTACCTGGCATAAATAATAAGTCATTTCTCAGCAATGAACAGCGAAGACTTGGCATACAGGTGCAGGACGGTGGTGGTCAGTGGGGTTCCTGATGTGATGTCCAACGAGCGGATGAACGACAAACTCACAATTCACTTTCAGAGCTCGAGGAGCAGTGGAGGAGACGTGGAGGAGGTGCAGTACCCCACTCACCTTAAGGGGGTTGCTTTCATCACCTTTGAGAATTGGAGAGGTCAGTACATATAGGAGCACTCTCCCGTTATCCACAATATGGAAGACAAGCATACTGTGACTTCTTTTATAACCATTATGTTAAATATCACGTATTCATACGTTTACATTAGGGGGTGGATTGTGATCATTTAGTGGTTGATGAGAGTACACATGAGGGGAAAAGAGGGAGGGATATGTAGCAATGTCTGTTAATCATTACCTACCAGTTTATTCTAAAACACTAGAAAGTGATAGTATATGTATGTGTCACAAAGATCAGAGCATCTGTTACCACAATTGGAGGCACCAACATTTTGAATTCGTGTTAGACTTCTAAGGACATGTTGCTGTGTATTTGTTTGTCATTACCATCCAGAAGATCCAAATTAGGATCTATGCGATAAATAAATGGTGCCTTTGAAAATCAACTCCACCTCCTGACTGCTAAATTCCAAAGTATATACATTTTGTCCCTGTCATTTGAATTACAAGGGTGTTAAGTAATCGTTAGGTATACGTTGGTTAAATGCTGCATGCAAACTAATACTCCTGTTAATTTAATTAAAGTGCCAGTCTGCAAAACCAGTGAGCTTTGACAGGTGAGGTATTGTGTATTTCATGTGAGTGAGGCGTCAGGCACCGATGCTGTTTCCGTTCCCATGCTTGTTGGGGGATTAGTGTTGAATTCCTTTTTGCTCTTTTCAGATGCAGACAGGGTGGTCAAGTCTAAGCAAGTGCTGAAAGATAAAGAGTTTCCTGAAGAATATCCTCTTACTGTGTACAAGTTTACTATAGCGGTAGGTATGGGCATCATGCATTTATGGATACCGTGGATCTGTTTTTTTAGAGAAGAATTTACCAGACGACAGTTATATTCTTTTTAATGAAAATGTCGGTGATGAAACAGGGCTCCAGACAAAATATAAACCTTAGAAGCCATTGGCTCCTAAACACAAACTATTTGGGAGCCAAATTAATTTTGTAGGAGCCATAATCTCTGTCAAATGTGATAAAAATAAAAAAATATTGTCGTGGTACATTTTGTCTCCAGTCTTACCCGAAGTAAAGAGCGTTAAAACAAAACAAGAAATCAAGACATGGACTAAATTGTTGCCAAAGTAAAACATGTTTCTCGTGTAGTTAATGGTTATTTTTTCTATATTTTAGAATGCGCTCTGCAACAGGTTGCCAGGCCGCGCGAATCGTTTCAAACAAAATTCAGTCTGACAACTCTGCTCTCGATAGAGATGTGTCGGTCGCGAACGAGTCGGTTCTTTGACTAAAAGTACCGACTCGTTCAGTTCTTCGACAGCAGAGTAACTTTGACCGTAGACATAGAATATTACTAGACTGACCACAGACGTAAAATATTACTAGACTAGATGACCAGCTGCATCGTACATCAACGTCGCCGCCATATTGCTTGAGGCACTGCTGTGGAGTGAAGTAGTGGATAAAGATGCTTCATGCTGAACAATTGTACTGAACTTTGTGGTCATCGAGTTCACAGGCAAGTGTCTACTACCACCCACAGAAGGCCTAATATTTTCCGTAACATCAGAAATTGTATACATTTTCTCATTCATTCTCTGTGAAAGGTGTAGAAACAACCTGGACAGCTCATCAGTCCATCACAGGGCAGACACATAAACATGTCTTTGGGCTAAACTCACCCAGACAACATGCAAACTCCACAGATTAGACCCTTGGCCGCCCAGACCAGGAATCAAACCTTCTTGTTGTGAGGAGACAGCTCTTATCCATTGTGTCGCCCTCTATCTGAAAATTTTGCTGATTTTTAATCGATAGAATCATATCTGTTTTGACTGGGCTGAAATTTTCCAGGAATACTATCTAGGTAATATCTAACTAAGCAAACAATCCTATTGGTTAGAAGTCCTGCTTTGTCATATTAACCACCACAGAGGAATCAACCAGTGTTGTAGTTTTAGATATGTCCCTGGTGGGCCTAACAAGTGGGTTTGGATCGAATAAAGGTCAAACATGAAATTCATGTATTATCATGTGCAGTGCAGCTTTGTGCTAAGATGCTACTGGAATCCCATAGGGGTGCTAGTAAAAAAAAATTCTGTCTTTCCTTGTTCTGTGTTTCCTTGTTTTCTTGACTCTGTTATAATGCCTGAACTGAAGGCTCTAAAGCACAACTGTTAAATCTTTTGTTCAAAAGTTGAAGTGGAAACACTGTTTATTTAAGGAGATCTCTGGTGTGCGAAATCAGTAACGACATACCAGTGACCTGTAGTAAAGTTTCCACTTGCCAGTAAAGCACGTGTTTGTAGGCAGTCCCCCCCCTACAGCTCTATTACACCCAACTGCTTTTTTATCTGTATTCATGTGAGGAAAGCATGCAAGCATGGCTAATCCCCAAGGGTGCTATTTTCTGTTGGCTCACGCTTCAGTAAAGGCACACTTATTTCTACTTCTAATTTTCATTTGTTTCGCTTGGGTTACCAGCGCGGGAGCGGGGGAGTTTAACCCCAGGGGTGGCATCCAGCACAGTTTAGTGATTTTCCTGCTTAAATCGATAAATATCAGTTCAGAAATCATAAATATTGGTCAAACTTAAACATCTGTCTGATGCCCATAATTTTTTAAAGGAACTACCTGCTGATATGGGTATTATTTGGTGGCAAACTCTGCGATACTGGTTGTGTGTATGTGCTGCTGCACTGTGTATAGATGGGTCACCTATTAACTCTGGTCCACTGTTCACTACATACAGTTTGCTAAAATGACCTGAAAGAAGAATGGAACAGATTTAACTCTACAACATGGCTGATGCATTACATAGTGCACTCACAGTGCATCTCTTATAGGGCTGAACGCAGCCCACTCTTCAACAGGCACCTGCAATTAAACAGTTAGTAAATTTTACACAAGTTTACATATTTTTCCACTTTTGCAGTTCATAATCCAAAACGTCCTTGGTGAATTTAAGCCAAGACACTAGAATTTGGGCTATTTGAGTCAGTAATCACCCAAATAGCCCAAATCGCTTCTTTAAAAAATGCATCACCAAAACATCTCTCAACCTGATCAAACTGCATCCAGGTCTTCGTTAAGGTGGACGTGGTTTAGGATACAGTATGACTTACTGCACGCTTTTAAAATGGACAACTGCTACAGACAGTTATTTCACATAAATTAGATGTTTTTTTTCTTTAAGAAGCAAAAATCATTTGCTGGAAATGAAGGATAACCTTGTTTATTTTTGATGGCCATGGCTTTCATAGGTCACCTTTTATGCTTTTGCTGACGTGGACGTCTCGCTCTTCCCTGACCGTTCCGCCTTGGTTGCGAGTCTGAGCTCCACGCACAGGTCAGTGCGGATCGAGCCCTCTGATACCAAGCCGGGGTTCATTTCAGCAGAAGGCCCGTTCTCGGCCCTCCGAGAGCTGCGGACAGACTTGCTGAGTCGCGCCCGGAGCCTCAGAGATGCACAGCCGAGCCGAGCAGAGGACAGACGACCTGCGGTGGAAGGAGACAGCAGGCCAGAAGGAACTGAGTGTGTGTCTTTATGGCTGGACACGCATTTATATACGTACATCCAGATGCTGGAGAAGGAGGAGTGGGACAGATGCCTGGGCAGGTATAATGTGAAAACTCAGCCAGTGAGCTCAGGTGAAGTGACCCAGGTGCAGATATACGGCGAGGCCTCTGCGCTGAAGGCCGCGCTGGTGGAGTTACAGAGGCTGGTGGGTGAGAAACAGGGCACTTTACGCACCCTGTACATAGACTGCGACCCGGGTGTCCAGAAGCAGCTGTTACAAGCGTGTGAACGTGCACAGGACAATTATAGAGATGTGTATTACATTCCTACAGAGACTAGCATCGCAGTCATTGGCCCCTCCATGTCCAGCCACCTGTTCTGTGAGCTGGTGAGGACTTTGACCGCCGGGTTATCTGTGTGAGCAGAATGAAGAAGCTTATTCTTCACTACCATAACTGCATACAGTCTTGTGCAAAACTATATGCCCTCCCATCCGGTCAAATGACATGTCTAGTTGATTTTCGAAGTGAAAATAGTGCACATCATCGACTGAGAACACTTTTTTAATGTTACATTTAACATATCGATAAAGAAAACAAAAAATGTGGCCTGTGTAAAAGTTATGGCACATTCTGTTTCATAATAAGTTTTTTTCCCCAATATGTTAAACACAGTAAATAATTAGAAAATGTGCACTTCAGTTAACAGAAAAGTTTGTTCTCTGTGTATTTTCCCTTCAAAAATCAACAAATCATTTGTTGTCTGAAAAGTCATTTGACTGGTCGTGTTAAAAATTTTGCCCTCAAGTGTTACATATTTTCACAGAAGTTACTGAATAGTTTACTGAGTCCTCCTCTGATTTTTCAAACTTTCTACGTAATTAAATGGCCAAAATGTAAACAAAGTCATTCTGTCTGACATGAAGCTTGCTGAGACAGAATTGTTCACAGTGGTGGTGAATATAACCAGATGTCTGAAGATTTTAATGCCTCTGAAAGCTTCCTCACAGAAAGTTATCACACCAAGTAGCTGCGTGATACCCAAGATATTAAGGTGCGAAACGCATCAGAAGGAGAAATGGTACAGAATGAAGCTTTACAAATAAAAACGTTCACTGGTCATTTCAGATTGCAGTTAAAACGCCCATGTTTGTGTGACGCCTGGTTTCGATCAGCACTTGTGGAAGGAAATCAGTAGGTTGGTCCTCAATGCACCATTTTACATTAAACCTCAGTGACGTTATACACATCTTAAGTATTTTATTATGCAGAAACGTTGAGAATTCAGACGGATTCCCATTTAAGAGTTAAAAGAAAAATAGTTCATCCAAAAAAACAGAAGTTCAGCCAAATATGTTGAGATAGAAGTCCAGTTCATAAGTGTTAGCAAAACTGGCATTATCTTGAAAGATTCCTTGAAGGAAAAAATTCTAGTCATAGTTAAATTAAGAGCCTTGCTGCTTCTCACTTTCAGACGGGGGAAGTCCGAGTTGTAGGGTGGAGAAGTATTATGGTTATTATTATTATTATTATTTTCCAACTGTGATAATTCATCTGTTGAGTCCAGCTGTTGCTTATCTGAGGCATCGTGTCTTCAAAGCTGTTTTCAATTCCTATTTATTTCCACACTGCAAAAAAAGACTATAGTGAAGATTGCTACCTAGAGAATCCACAAGAGGGCGCTGTAAGCCCAGGGTTTGTAAATACAACCGAACAGTATGAGCATCCTACACTGTATTTCTTGTAAATTGGTTCTTTTTTTATTTTACTTAAGAATGCTACCACACTCAATTCTTTAGAGACTACACTACTTAAGTCTCTTCCTCTGTGTTATGTGTATTACACTATATAGCTGAAGCCTATGGTTGTAGGATTTACATGTAGAAATATCTAAACAAATGATGCTGTATCAAAGAATAAAAGAACTGATTAAAGGGCCCATCCTACATATCCTTTTTGTAAGTGGAGTCTATTACTGAGGATTGTATGGATAATCTGTCTATCTATCTATCTATCTATCTATCTATCTATCTATCTATCTATCTATCTATCTATATTTAGATAGATATATTTTTCTATTTACACAATCACACACACACACACACACACACACATATATATATATATACACACACACACACACACGACACACACACATAAACCAGTCACTCCTATTCAGCAGGAATTGGTGAGGCTTACCTGCCATAGGCTAAATATATTAACATACTTGAAATTTCCAAACATTATGGAATTGAAATTAGCTTTCATATATTGACTGTGTGAACTTGGATGGTTGATATAAACTTTTTTTTCCCCCAAGAAAGTGAGGAACATCTGGTTTTGCATGATACACAGTGCTGGTAAAAATTCTTTAAAGCAATTTTTCTCAGTGTGCCATAAAGTGTCTTTCTGTCAGCGAAGTTAACATTAAAATAAATGCAAACAAGAATGCAGTGAAAAGTATCAAGGTTGGTTCTGTGTGTATAAAAGTAGTTGATACTGTGTGAGCTGGTGAGGAGTTCAAGATTCCTCCTCCGCTCCTCCAGCCGTTGTTTGGATTTGTGAAATTCCATCAGCAGCTCCTGGTTTAATTTAATGAAGGACTGATTGAGTCAAACCAGGTTTCTGATGGAAACTACAGTGATACTGGACTTCCACTGGAAAACACAGATACACTAAACATAAAATCACTATTTACCGTAGAGTGTTATCTGTATTTATTCTTTTTAATTTTATTTAGCAATATCAATGTGGATATTACAAACACTCACTGCTCATCTAAATAGTTTTTAAGTATTACTTTGTAGGTGCCTTAGATTTTTTGCACAATACTGTATAGACTGTGAACTGGGATAAGTGAGCCCTTTAAGTAGTATTCAGCAATGAGAAACCTCTACAAGCATCTTGCTGTTTACCAGTTGCATAGTTTTGTACATGTTTGCCAGCTGTTATTTTTCAGAATTGTACTGTTGATTGAATATTTTTCTGGGGGATGTCCCCTCCCCTGCCCCCAGTGTGGACTTGGGTGCTGTTGATTGAATGTTTGGGTGCGAAACTGGCTCTGGTCACAGTCTGCTTGCTGTTTTTAATTGATACGGTCATTTTTGCTCATTTTTCACTTAATTATGTTTGTAGCTATTAGATAAATTATAAAAACAAAGCCGTTCATCCTGCTCGGTAGATAAGCCTGTTATTATTGCCTCATTAAGAGCGTCTACAGTAGCAGATGTATGAGCCGCTCTGTTATCTCACATCGCCACATTTGGGCTACTTTTAAAATAATAAGCACACATTTTGCTTACAAATTAGCTCTAGGTTTAACACCGGGTCCCATTATTTATGGGTTTGCACTGACCTTTGAGGGGAGGTTTGAGTGTTCTGAGACATGACTGTAGTCTAGCCGGTCCAGTGGGTGTTGTTGGCCCTAAAGGGAATGAGTTTAAAATCCACTTGTTTTTGTTTGTGGTGGACGCGGTACAGCTGCTGAACTAAAGCATGTGACTCAGACAGTTCTGTGTGTTTGAGTGCAGGACCATGGATGAGTGTTTTTCTCAGAATTTTTATTCGGACCCTGCTATCTAACATTGACTGAACTCTGCCATAAACGTGTCATGGCAGGTGTCAAATACTGTCACGACAGAGTATGTCCACTAATATAACAACGTTAGGTTAATAGTATTGATATACAGAATTTGTGTATATAGCATAGTGTATTTCATATTCAGAGTCAGAATCAGAATCAGAAAACTTTATTTATCCCGGAGGAAATATTGAGTCTGTCTGCAGTTCTGTTTAACTTATTTAGACTTTATGTTTTATTTTGTTCTTGTCTCTGTGTCTTTTTGTGTCTGTGCAGTCGTAACACGAGTCATTTCCTCTGGGATCATGTCATTATACCATTAGGTGTTGCAGTGGTTAGTGGTGTTACCTCGCATAGAGAAGCTCCTCTTTTAAAATTCTCAGCCTGTGTTCTTTCTGTGTGGAGTTCAGTTCTGCTCCTTGTGTCTGCATCAGTTTTCGGCCTTGAGCTCCAATTTCCCCCCTCAGCTTGTCAGATGAATTGGAGATGCTAAATTGCCCGTCAATGTGTGTGTGAGTGTTTTTGTCGGTGTCTGTCCTGTGATGGACTGACGACCTGTCCAGGGTGTTTTCCTACCATTCACCCTCTGAGCGCTGAGACCCAACGTGTCCCTGGTTAAGTGGCTCAGATAATGGATGATACTATTACAGATAATTGACATCACATGTCTTGACCCTAAATTACCATGTGCACCAAGCAGTGTAGCAACTGTAACATGGTACTGTTATATTAATGGACATGGACAGCATATGACATGTACAACGACAAGTTCATAGCATAGTTATATCAGTGTAGCAGGGTTTAAATAAAGTCCCCTGTTTGCTTGCTTCTTCCTCTCTATTTCTCAACATCTGTTCCGTTTCTAAATATATACATATTAATTTATATGCAAGAATGAAACTGAATGAATACTTCAGTGGAAAAAAAAAAATCTAAAAATGATAATTAATAATTGTGGGAGGAAATAAGCTTCAAACAACAATATTGTCTCTAAAAGTGAAAAACCATGTAAAAAAATTTAATGTGTTTAAGTGATGTTCGCATCATTCCTGCTTTTGCCGGTATCATGTCCGACAAATGTAAAAAAACTTACTTGTAGGAGCTAAGTGACGGTCTATTAGGCTTATTTTTTGACATCGGCAAGTAATATAGGCTACAAGTCTGGAACAACAATCATTGAAAGGAAGACAACATACAAGGGCTTAAGTGAAAGAGGTAAAATAAACATCAATATCCACATAAATCTATTTACATTAATAGTATTAATAGGCAATAGTGCTTCCAATCCAATACCAAGGCTAGTATCCTGATACCAGTAGCAATGCAAATGGCATGAGGGGACAACTTACCTGGTCCTGTGTATCCAGCAGGAGAAAGCAAGCTTGCACTGCAGTAGATCAGACCAGGAGGAATCATAGGTTGAGCACCAGAGTGCTAATGATCCGACCGCTGCACCTGCAGGATTTGCATCAACAACAGTGCAGTCTACAGCATTAGCAACAGAAAGAAACACTAAGCAGAAACCATCTAGAGGAACCAGAGAAGCCAATCTACATCACTCTCCAGAACACACTGAGAGGCAGCATAACCTCCAAACTGAACACTGTCAGCCACATAATCTATAAGAAAGGCAAAGAGAGGCATTTGGAGAGATGCCTCAGAGTAGGATTATTCACAAGTAGAGCGGGAGACGGGAGATGGAGCTCCTTCAGCTGGAGGAGGATTCGTAGACGAAAACGAAGTACCAGGAAAAGAAGGGCTTGAAAAACCTGTGGAACCAGATCAATGTAAAACACACACACACCTGTTCATAGGGGGCTATCACCTCACTACCTACAGGATTTGTACTGATAACATTTTGGTGCCAGATACCACAGCACACCTTCAGAGGTAAAAGGGCATTTAGCAGAATTAAAATCATAAGTAACAGAGACAGTCCCCCTGGAGCAACTGAGGGTTAAGCGTCTTGCTCAAGGACACAGTGGTAGAAAGTGGTCATCGGGTTCACAGGCAAGCGTTTTACCCACTAGGCTCCTACCACCCCACTGCTTTTAGTGCATGCCTTGATGGGTCAGAGCTGTTTTGGTGGCATGAGGGGGACCTACACAATATCAAGCCAATATCAATATCAATATGGTTTTAATGTGACGGTATTTCATAAAAAGATATAATAGGGTTTACTGCATAAATCACTTGAAGCTCGCCAGCTTTATTTATTCTTCACCTGAGCATTCAAATCTTATCTGTCTCCTCTCTTTTTTTTCTGTTTCCGTTCCACAAAACGCCTGTGAAACCAAAACATGCCGAGTCTTTTCCTTTTTTGAAAGCACTAGACATTAGCATTAACCTGAATGCAGAGAGTCTGTCAGGCGGGGAGGGGAGGAGGAGCAGCTGTGCTTGTTTGCTAGCGGGAAGGAGCCTGAATGCTGGTCTTGTTCCTACATGCCCTGACATGCTTCAGCGCACTTCATCTGATGGGACAATATAGCAGCCACTTGGCTTTCTGCAGGCCTGCTGAGGGCCACCAGCAGATCAATAGCTTCCATTCAACAAACCCCAGCATTGCTTTGTTGTAGATCAATCATTTACCAGATGTTTTCAAAAGGTGCCCAAGCCTCATCCACATCTGGCAGGTTACTTTGACATTGTGTCACAATCCATACATGCATTGGCTGGCCTTTTTGGTGGAACACACCATTTTTATTATTGTTTATCACTAATCTTAAAGAGCCTATGAGTTTATGAGCCTTGTTTTTTTTATGTATTTCACAAGATTCAATCCCAAATAATTTGATCCATTTCCGTATGTCAGTTCATCAAGAAACCTTAGCACAATTTAAAGGGCAGCTACTGGGATGTTGGACAACAATGAAATCCAGTTACATTTCAGATTCCACCGTTTGTTTTTTATTAATGTTGGAGGTTGTATATTTCTTGAATATGAAGTGAAATTAAATGTGTGCTGTTGTAAAATTGCATACATGTTACTCAAATAATCATAAAAACTCAATAACAAATATAATTGACAGTAACAGCCCTTTACAGGACCTGGAGTCCATGGGACAGACTATTAACGCTAGATTAGTTACATCTGTTACGTGATTGGACTGCAAGTCATTCTAAATATAAGGGTCAAATATTGTAAATATAATGTAGGTTAAATTTTCCATTTTTATACATTCTAATATTTTGGTTAAACAAACAAATTTATGTCAGTTTTTCAAATGATCGTAATAAAGAAGTTTGTCTTGACATTTGATTTTTTTTAAATGTTTTTTTTTACATTGTATGCATATCATGGCTACTTGGTTCTAAAGTGGGTCTTACACCTTACACCATACCTTATCTGATAGCTTGTGTTTACATATAGTCATCGAGTCTATACATGCAAAACACAAGCGTGTGTGCGTTTACATGTGTTTGACCATGTGTCTGCGGGGGCCGTACTTTTCCTGCTCGCCCCACCCCTTCAGCTTTTACGGCCTATGAGAGAATGAGTGACCTGTAGCTTACTAATCCTTGCAGTGTCAAGAAACCATAACAGCAATTTTGAGCTACAATATCTGAATCCTCCACCACCCTGCCACCATGCAATTTCGCTTTCTGGCCCTTCCATTAAACTAAGACCCAGCAGATATCCGAATTCTCCTCCAAGTGGATTTTTTGCCAAAGATGGAAAGACAGGATCTGGTTTTTAACACACAAATGTTCTTACATGAAACTGAGCTACAGCAGAGTCCAAAAAGGCTGACTCCACTCCCAGAACATCAGTGATCATGAGATGAGGTATAGTTTCGCAGTGGATCTTTTTTTTTTTAGAACAAGACAAATGGAAAAATGTATTGTGTTCCAAATATAAACAGCAGACCTCTTTGGACCAGACATCATGTTTGGAAATGTTTGAAAAAAGATAAAAGGTCAAGTGTCCAATGGTATGACAGCTCCACCCGCATTGCCAAAGGAGAACTGGAATAAAGACATCACAGCACACCTTCAGAGGTCTTGAGGGGTCGAGAGAGCCAGTCGGCCTCTATGCACAAGTTGCGTAGGGCCCTGCAATTTACGCAAGCGTCCCACCTACCCTTCACGTCAGAGTGGTCATCAACATTTTGATGACATTGCGACTATCCTCTTTTTTGTGAAAAGTGAAAAAACATCCAATCGACAAAATGAACACCCCTCAAGCCACCTCAACAAAATGGAACCTTACATCCATCTCTTGACAAAACGAAAAAAAATGCGCCTTCTCTTCATTGACAAAGCAAAACCTTCGCATCACGCCCCTCGATTGACAAGATAAACCCCTCCTCAGATGCTCAGGGCCCCAGGGGCATCAGAATCATCTCTGTGAGTCAGAGCTGTTTTTTCAGCAAGAGGGGGAATATCTCAGTATAGGGCTGGTGTTTTTAATGTTATGGCTGATCGGTGTACAGTTGTATGCAAAAGTTTTCCCCAATCCAGGGGAAAAAATACATAAATGTACAGAAGTGATAGCAAATTTCGTATTTTATTATTAAACAAATGATTTAAAAAATGCAGAACAAACAATTAAAAAATGCAGAACAAGCAACAAATTAACAAAACCTGTCAATTTAACAGGGCTGTTCAGATATTTGCATATATATTCAAATGTTCACAACTGTTTATCAGCCCATATTTGATGTATTACGTAACAAAAATCTGTGTTAAATACCATTGCTACCTGTTTACTGTTTGCATTGCTGTTATTATACAGAATGAACTTTACTGTTCCATATTTGGAAAAACAGAATATGGTTTTATAGCATTATGAATTTGAGAAGACATCTTTTTTATATATAGTGTAAGCTAGGAACGTTACTGTAAACAGAGCCTTACGTCGTCCAAGGCTTTGCCAGCCCCTCATTCTAACCTTCACGTTGCCATGGGAAACGAAATGGAAACTGTCCAGGCTGCTCTGAGCTGTAAGGGGTGTGTGTGTGTGTGTGCAACTGAGTTTATAAAAGTGTTGCTCAGAGTGCAATGGGTAACAATAACCCCAGCCCAAACACACACACACACATACACACACACACACACATACAGACATGGAACTCTAGTGTTTGCAGCCACTCTGTATTAGCTGAAAGCCTTTCATCAGTCTCAAGGTTTCGGCCTTTTCATACCTGCCCCTTGTCTCTCTTCATTGCTCTTATAGACACATATACACTCGCGCTCGCTCTCTCTCGCTCACTTACACACACACACTCTCTCTCTCTCTCTCTCTCTCTCTCTCTCTCTCTCTCTCTCTCTCTCTCTCTCTCTCTCTCTCT
>JBBJLS010000041.1:13993742-14006601 GCA_037577275.1 Bryconaethiops microstoma | reverse complement strand
GCGTGCGTGCGTGCGTGCGTGCGTGCGTGCGTGCGTGCGTGCGTGCGTGCGTGCGTGCGTGCGTGCGTGTGTGTGTGATCACCTACTTGGCTTGTTGCTGTACTGAAATGCTAAAGTAAGTGCATATCAATCATTTGTTAGGTTGAACAGCTTGTACTCACAGACAAGTCTGACGGTCTCATGTTTCTCCCTCTGAGAATTTAAAAGGAAAACCCTCTTCTGACTCAATAACATTTTATATTCTCCCTTGATTTGTCCAAGGAAGTTCTTTCTTTGTGTGGGTCAGATTTAAAAAGTCCTCTCTGGCTTGTTTTCAGGGATTAAGTGTCCTTATGTGGATGAAAAGCAGTTGGAACATTACATACTTGCTAAGTGAGTGCTGTAGTAAGGTGGAATTACTTAAAACCTGTTGGTAGAAGTGTCTTCTTTAGACAGGCCTTCTGGTTGGGTCTGCGTTGCTCACTCTGCTGGTTAATGGGCAGGGAAAGCTGGTCCCAGGTCAGAGTGCCAGGGCAGCTTCTACTTTGAGCTCAGGGGACGTTCGGTCCCTTGGAGGAAGGTGCTAGTGCTAAGGATCATGGGAAAGTGAGGGAAGAGGGTGCTCATGTTCCTGAGTGAACAATTGACCGTGTGTGCCATGGTGAACTGGATCCTGGCGGCCACAGCAGAGGGCCATGTCTCCACACTGCATTATCCAAGATTAAACCCTCCGGTTTAAACACACACACATACGTGCCACAGCCGAGTCTTTGTTCTGCTATAGTAAGGAATGTGGATCACCTCTAGCACTGTGAAAGAGGTTTGAAGCGAGCTGAAAAAGAGAAAAGGTGGAAGATGGTAGGAGAGGATTAATAGGGAGGGGGGGGTGGAAGTAGACTTCATTGAAAGGGAGTAACAGAATTTGCTTTTTCTTTTTTTTTTCTGGCAGTGGAAAGGAGAGATCCAGGAATTCTGCCCCAACACGAAAATGCTGCTTGTCGGCTGCAAGTCAGACCTGAGAACAGACCTCACTACCTTAGTGGAGTTGTCCAATCACAGACAGACGCCGGTGTCGTATGATCAGGTGAGGCACAGCCAAAAGACAGTTGAACCAAGCCTTGCTAAGACATTTTTTCCTGCTAAAATACAAAAGCAGCTTAGAACCAAATTTGGCGAATGTTAATCTAATCTGCTCGAAACTGAAGGCTGATCTTCAAACAACTTCCCACTGATATCTGCAATTGCTTGAGGATTGGCAGCTGCCTCAAGGAGCATAAATGCAATTATAAACAGGGTCTTACTTGGCATGTATCATCTTTTTTCAGAATATTACTCAATTCCAATACAGATGGGTTCCTTTTTTCCCCCCTCATCCTTAATTACTGGCAGTTATTTCTTGGTCATGCCATCTTAGCATATCTTCAAAGTCATGTTGGAAGCAATTATGATGCTGTAGATTATGAATTGAGAGAGCTTTCGGTAGATATCAGAAATTCTGAGTATGTAGGTCTGGATCAGTTAGAGGTAAATTGAGGTATAGGAGTTAAGACGGCTCTGTGAGCAGAAACTGAGATACAAGAGTTCTTAGAATAAATGAGGATTTACCTGGTAATTGCTGTCAGATTTGGGTGAGTTTTCTATTAAGGGTGACGGTCTCTTTCTGTGTCTCTATTTCAGGGTTCTTCAATGGCGAAGCAGATTTCGGCTCCGTACATCGAGTGTTCTGCGCTGCAGTCGGAGAACAGCGTTCGGGACATTTTCCATGTGGCGACGCTTGCCTGTGTCAACAAGAACAACAAAAACATAAAACGCAACAAATCTGCGCGCTCCACTAAGCGTATCTCTCACATGCCCAGTAGGCCTGACCTGGCTGCCGTGGCAACGGACCTACGCAAGGACAAAGCAAAGAGCTGCACAGTCATGTGACTTGATCTAAAGGAAGTGAGGCGTTCTGGGACCTGCTGGGGGAGAACTGAGGGAGGAAAGGAAACTGTGCATACCCGTCCACACAAAATGAGTTAAAAGAGATGAAAAAGAGGGAGAGCGGGACACTGCACACCAAGTCCCTTCTTCCTCTGCTGGTTTTAGAATTCCGTATGCATCATTCCACTTCCTGTAGCTTAAGCACTGACAGCCAGTGGAAACGGTCTTAAAGCCGAGCCCCATCTGCTCTCCTACCCTTCATCCACTCAGCAAGAGGAAGTCCCCTCCCTCTCCACCAATGAGAGGCCTTGTTTCCGGCTCCTGGGAGCGACAACTTCCTCCCAGAAGGGTTCTGTGATCTCAGCAGAGCAGAAGAACTGCTGACACACATGACAAATCTAGGACTTTATCTTTTGTTTTTTACATTTTTTTTTTTCTCTTTGAAAGATCAGATGCACACCAGACTGTAGAGTAAAAGCAGCTTGTCGTAGAGAAGAGCAGCAGGAGAAGGAGACAGGTGAAAATGTGAAGTATTTTCTTGAGCTGGTGTTCTGGGCAAGTTTTACTTCCACAAATAACACATTGCAGAAGCAAATCGAAAACCCCCATCACTGTGGTTTTGAATCACTTCCCTATCTGTAAGATTTTATTTTTTTTTCTTGTTTAATATCTGAGCTCAGCAAAAATTCTGTAGTGCATACAGCAGTCACCATGGCTACACATGTTCCTGATCAGTCTTTAGCTTTGTTTCAGCCGAAAGAAAATCACACTTCCTGAGGGTTTTTTTATTTTAAACCAAAGAAGAAATTGTGTGGTTACGTCCTGTGACCCACCACTGCATCAGACTGATCTGGATGTGCAGTGGTGCTCGTGTCTCAGTAAAGTTCTCGAACAGGGGCCACATGACTGAGGCTCTATGGTCTACTGCATAGACTGGGTGTGGCAAATTTTGATGCAAAAGTTCTCACTCATAACTCGATGATATTATTAGTAATTTTATGCAGCATCTTTTATACGTAAAATGCAGCTCAAAATGTTTCACAACATTAAAAATAAACAAATAAAAGAACATTAAATATGAGCGCTATTACAAGGAAGCATGAACATAGATATTGGAGGAAAGAAAATAAAAGAACAGGATTCATCTAGATAAGGTTTCTATTACTAAAAAAATACTAATCTAAAATGTTTTTGGCAGTTAGTGGTGGGTTCTTAACAAATACATATCAGTAAATTGATCCAGAGCTGTGGTGCGAAGTGAGCAAAATCATATTAGAACCCTGGCTGCAGCTTTCTAAACAAGTTGCAGTCAAACTGTTTTTATTAATCCCATAAACTGAGCATTGATGGAGTCTTAGTGTGAAAAGACGAACTCTGCTGCCTCTTGAATATTTTTAAGCATTTTGAATAAGATTTTGCGTGTGTATAGTATATGCATTGACTGTTTTGTAATTTGACATCAAAACAAATGGGCAATGTGAAAGTGCAGGCCTGTCAATAGAGGATGTAAATTAGAGTGGGTGATATAGTTACCTTATCTGATTACATTTAAACCGATAATATCGAAGACTTCGAAGTCTTCACTTACATCGGCTAGGTCCATCTGCCCTGACTGATTTGTGGTTTCTGTATTAATGTGAGTTATTAAATAACCCATAACTTACAGCTATTACTTAATGAATAATAACGCTGCATAGTAACCTGGCATCAGAAGTAAATTTGCCCTTCACTATTGATGTGATCTTATATTGTCATCGTATGACGAGCTTTATCTCACAGTATTTGTGTTTTGCTTTTCTATGCCCAGTCTAAATAGTGGAGCAGCCTCGGGTCCAAGCAAAGACCTGCAGTCACGTGACCCGAAGGTTTTCTTCTGATCTATGCAGTTTGTTGCTTGTAGAACACAGAGAGGAAAGAGGGAGGGGGGGTGAGGTGTTGTCTCAGGGGATGGGGGTGACTTAAGGAAAAAATGGACGGACCCTTTTTTTTTTTTTTTTTTTTTTTTCTTTCTGTAGTGCCATAGAAAGAGAGGGACCGCATATTAGACTGGCGTGCCACTGCATTTGTAGCAGGTCAGTAATTGCACTTTTGAGGTAAACCTTTGACAAAAAAAAAAAACTAGTCAGCTTCTCTTATGCATTTCTATTCTCTTTTTAACTAAAGATTCCTTTAGGTGGTTTCTTCCATTATGAACCGGTATTCACATAGACAGTATTACCACGTCTCACTTTTCGTAAGTGTTAGTGCAAGAGTATGTAGGTGATGAGAGTTGCTTCGAAAGTAGGCAATCTTGTTTATTTTATTGAAAAATGTATGTTTGTTCTGTTTGTCAACATATTTATTAAATTGTTCCCCTTTGCCCTCCTAATAAATGTACAAATGAATTCGAAAGAGACCTTTTTTGATACGTTTTTTTCCAAGTCAGTGAGACTTCAAGGGTATTGTTGAAGTGTGGTCTTGCTATGATGTGGTGGTTAGTTTTGGAGTCTTTTGGGGTAATGACTGGCTGTGTATTGCCAGTTTATTAGAAACACATACATACTGGCTATTTTATGTATCACTAATATATAGGCATTTACAGTCACTCACACTGACTGTAGTCCAGCTGTTGCGTAATTTACCAGCCATCCTTATATCACCTTATTGTCCTCGAGTGTCCTAATGTGGAAAGGGACCACCACAGGACCACCATTAAACAGTGAGTATGACCGCAGAGAAAGCAAATTGGTAGTGGCATGGTCATGTGTTCAGGCATAAATTCAGCAGAAACGGGCTGCAGTCACACATGTACGGGTGAAAATATAAACTGAGAAGAGACCGACTACATTTTATATTGACTTTACTCATCATTTCATGAACTGCACCGTCAAATTATGCTCTTTGAAATTATGCAGTTTGTCAGTGTTCAAATTCTCACATCTACAATATGCTCAGGAAAGTACATGCAGTATCTCATAATCAGAATAACGAAAAGTGATCGTGTTTAGAGAATTCAGAGGGCCAGACCTCCTTAAACCTTTCACAGTAACTGACATGAACCTAAACTATATGGACAAAAGTATTGGGACCATTACACCACCAGGGACTTTAATGACACTGCATTCAAACACAGACTTTAATACGGAGTCGGTCCCCCTTTACAGCTTTAACAGCTTCCACTCTTCTTGGAAAGCTTTCCACAAGATTTTGGAGTTTCTGTGGGAATTTTTTGCCTATTCATTGTAGAATATTTATGAGGTGAGTCACTGATGTTGGACAAGAAGTCCTGCCTCACAATCTCTGTTCCAGTTCATACCAGTGGTGTTGGATGGGGTTGAGGTCAGGACTCCATGCTGTGACCAGTTCTTCCACACTGAACTCATCCAGCACGTCTTTATGGAGCTCGCTTTGTGCACTGGGACACAGTCATGCTGGAATAGAAAAGGGTCTTCCACAAACTGTGTCCACAAAGTTGGAAGCATGGCGTTGTCCAAAATGTCTTGGTCTGCTGAATCATTAAGATTGTCCTTCGTTGGAAGTAAGGGGCCTAGACCTAACCCTGAGGAACAGGTGTGTCCCAATACTTTTGTCCATATATTGTACCTCACCTAAACATCTCAGACCACTAAAACCACATCCAGCTCATTTTTAAGGTGACACAGACTCATTAATGTGGTTTAGGACAATGTATGACTTGTCCCTTCTATGAACTACTTAATATGAACTAAAAAAAGGCAAAATGTGGTTGTCAAACATGCCTTAGTTGATTAACTACATCTGGGCAAAGTGAAAAACTGTAAATAGATGAAAATGCCATATTTTTTAGTGAGTTAAATTACTTTGCCATCTTAATATATTTTTTCTTTGCAACATTTCAATTGGTTTCTGCAAATTTCTGTTTCTGGAAAATTAAAAAAATGTTTCTTCAAAGAACAATCAATTGAAGAGCTAAGGTTTAGCGAAACAAAATGATTGCTCCATTGAAACCTTAAGCTATATACATCCTGATATGTTTCTTTTAAAATGGCCTTAAAACCAAACCAAACCGATTTATTTATAAAGCACTTATTAAACAACCACTTGGCTGACCAAAGTGCTGTACATCATATAACAAATACAAATATAAGCATAACCAAAAAGAAACATAAAACACAACAACAAATAAAAGCAAAAGAATAATCAAACAGGAAAAAGAAAAAAAAAACAACAACTGTATAATATTGTCACAAACACCCCCTTCTGGGCCTGTGAGGTAGTTCGACCACGTGCTTTTGTTTGTTTTGTTTTTTTTCTGCGTGCTTCTCTCAGCTGCAGCCACAACCTCATACACATCAGAAGGTCCACCTGTCTGGCACAAATACTGGTGTCTTTCAGTGTGGTGATTTGAGAAGTGCCCTGTTTAGTTACTGTTTAAATATGTGGTTTGTTCATTTTATCCTAATATATATTTGACTAAAGGTCTCCAGAGCTTGGATTGTCGTCATGATGCTGATTCTTGAATTCCCAATAATAAAATTCACACATACATCTGGTTTCACTGCATCCACAGCATAAAAATGTCCTCCACCTTCACACATTCTCTCCCTATCATGCTTACACACACACACACACACACAAACACACACACACACACACACACACACAACACTAAAGCTGCCTCTCAGTCTCTTCAGTAATTTGGTTAGTATTCATTTCACTGATGATTTAGTAAGAACTCTAGACACAGCTTTGGCCTTGGATTGAAAGGAGCCGGGCTGTTCAGATAATTGGCCAGAGCAGAGTTTTACTCTAAGTAATGTCCACTTAAGTAGGTCCAGTGGAGCTAACCTGATTGGACTCCATAAAGGTTTATGACTCTGACTCTGGGTTTCATGTAGATGTATTATGATGTACATTTAATTCACTGTATGCTTTTAACCCTTGGAAATCGAGTGGTACTTAATTATTTTAAAGTAATCACATCTATGAATATGCACTTATGATTTATGATGTTTCTTCTGTTTGTTTTAATGTAGAGAAATGACAATCATATTCAAATGTTAATTTATTGTTTTTTTGCTGACACTTTACCCCATTACACATGACACAGGCATGTTACAATGAGTTATCCATCATGACAGATTACGTTCACGAAAATAACTGGCATTACATTGCAGATGTCATCACAGATGCTGCAGTGTTTGATGTCATGTATGTTCATGTCATATGCTAATTAAGTAACATCGTGACACCAGATCTGAGATGAATCACCAGTATTGTTATATTATGGTGTTGATCATGATTGAGTTTTGAGACAAAACCACAATTTCATAATGTATGGTACAACATATAATATTCTATGAAATACACATTATAGCATTCCCACAAACACACACACACACACACAATACATTTCAGTGTTTATTAGTATTTGACTGTAAAACAAGCCAAAGATATGCGATGTTGTTATTTATTACTGTAATGTTTCTTGCATCATGCTAGTCCATCGTCTCCTTTGAATTTGGCCACAAGTTTTCAACCACATCACATCTAGTGTTCTCTCTAGCAGTGCATCTTGAATTCCTCATCCAAACTTGGCAGTGCTCAGCAGGCATATCTCTGCACCCAGAATTCATATTATCAGATAGGGACATTTGGACATGTGGACCTTCCCATCTCCTTGCAGTGAAGAAGGGACTAGGAAGGAAGAGAATGGCAGAAGCAATGCGCTGCAGCAAACCACTCTGTGACTGCAGTGGAGTCCTGGAAAGCCACACTATCCCACACCACAATAAATATTGAAGCATTTGCACTCATTCGCTCTCCCTCTCTCACCCTCTGGTACCAGTATCATGTACATTTCATCTGGGAACAAGATGAGGCACTCTGTGCTGTCTGGACCAATGACTGATTTATAAACAGAACATCAGCTTTGGATGTTGCTGTGAAATTCACCCCTCTCTGGCCTGGAACTTGCACTCTTGCTCTCTATCCTATTTTATTTCATCAGCTGAATCGGAACCACTTGTTTGCTAGAATTTATTTAAGTCTTTATTTTGCAGTAATACATATATGTTATTTAGGTTCCATCATGCTGTATATCAATAAAATAGTGTTATGCGTTGCAGTAATAATGTTATGGACTTATGTTTGAAGGTTGTATATAAGCATGTGCAAACGGGCTCTAAATATGTCAACTTTTGCTGTTGATGTAGTATGAGTGAGATAAAATTGATGATTTTGAAGCATGTAGTGACCGAATGCATTTTGTGTAAAAGCAATGAAAAAACAATCCACAGTTTGGATTTTTAAAAAGTGGTTTCAGTATTTAACAAAAACTGTCATGGACATAATGGAACCATCCATGACATGCTTATGGCATGTTTATGCAACAGGATTCAAGTAGTTTGTTACTGTTTTAATTTATTTCTTTGTTTACAGTAACTTTCCGCCAAATTCAAATAATAATTAAATACACTACCTTTCAAAAGACTAGAGTCACTTTTTTTCATTTCTGTTAAACCAGTTACTTAAAAATGCGAGGATAAAATAATTTGATCAAGAAATATCTATGAATAATACAGTATATAGTATTATCATGTAATAGCTTCCCCAAAATATTAAATATTAAATAAAATAATCAATAAAACTTGTGTCTATCATGTAGCTTTTCTGTCTACGTTGATATTATTGAGCAAAAAACAGCAATTGTTAAAAGTGAGTGGAAAGGAGTCCAAATGTACAGATGCTCCCTATTCTTCTGATGAACAATGTATATGTTCATTGAGAGTTTAGAATCTGGAATTTGGTTTAAAGCAAGAAATTATTAAGCCATGCTTTAGTAATCACCAGCGACTCATCCACTATTCAAGAGGTCTCAATAAGTCCATTAATAAAGGTGATGTGTGTTTGGTGCAGGCTTACAGCTTCTGGAGCTGCAGGTGGACGCAGTGTCCTGACCACGCTCAGGTTACATGGAGTCTACATCGTAGGTGACTTCACGCTGCTGAAAGACGAGCTGCTGTACATCCTCGTGGGACAGCAGGGAGAAGACGCCTGCTCTGGAGTGAGCACAGAACCACATTAACTCATTAGTGTGATTAGTGTGATTACACTATTGTTCATCTTAATTTTTTTTTTTATTATTAATATTATTAATATTAGTGTTTTTATAGCTGATATTTGGTACCTCTTCTCCTCCTATAGTCTTTGAAACACTGGCATGGTTCCAACATCAAAACATCTGCTAATATCCGATGTAGTGTGTGCGTATTCAGAGTTTTGATTGGTTGATCAGGGGCCGAGTATTGATCGTTTAAAAAAAAAATTTGATTTTTGTGGTCAAGTCACCTCTGTACTGGGAAGAGAGAGTGGACAGTCAAGTCAGAAAGAGAGTCTGTGATGTCACGGCTATGCTGGCTGGAAAGCAGCTAAGCAACAATTCAGTCTTATGGCGCAAAAGACACAGCGCACTCATAAACAGACGCTAAAGTTAGGTATAAAAAAAGACTAGCGTTGCTGCTTGTTGTGGTTTAATGAAAAATAATCAGCCCATGAATGCAGCTATGTGCGCCTTTCACACCCGTGAACCATAAATGGCTTGGTAAGTTCAGTGGGTCAGCAGTGAAACGCCAGGTGCTGGTCGGATTCCAGGGTTTGTTTGTTTTTTAATGTTTGAGTGCCTCCACACTGGTTTCATAGCAACCATGCAATTACACTTCTCATTTTCTCACAGAAATGCAGTCTAGTTATTTTTACAACTTTCCTAGCAATGGTGTTTGCTGTACAGGGGAGAGTGATTGACTTAAGGAACTCAAACAGACTTGTGGTCTGCAGCAGTAAACAGAGCAAGTTAAGCGATGTGACATTTCTTTGAATTTCCACTGCTCTTCTCTGTTCTCTTGCAGGCTGTTCATCCTCTGCAGCAGATCTGTCTGGATCAGGAAGGCCCTCCAGACAGCAAGAGCCTGCTGAGAGGTGGAGGAGGAGGGGGAGGAGGTGCAACCTACATTTTTAAGGTGAAACCTCTAATAGTATAGTATTACGAATGCGGAAACATTTTACAGCAATGAAGTTTCTTCATTGGTTCTTGGCTTGAAAGGTCCGTCACATACACACACGTCTTCTAGAAAAATAATGATTCAAAGCAACGAGTCTAAAGGCACTTTTCCAGAACCATACAGGGACCATGCTGTACCTAAACTGTACTGCGACGGCACAAAAATTGAGATGGCACGCTTTGATTTTTCAGTGTCTCTCAGACCAGTAACAATGTTTATTATTTATAGTCTTGTTTGATGGTTATAGTTTTGTTTGAGGGTTGTTTTTTTCTCGGCATTCTTTAGCTCTGTGATGAAAACCTAACCCAGGGAACTTGTTACCTTCACGTTTCTCACAGTGTTAAAGCTAAATTTGTTAGCGTCATAGAAAACTCCCACTGTAATTTATCTTCAGCCCAAACAGATAGTAGTGCTTGTACTTCATCAATTTCCCAGGTGTTAGTTTGTGTCTCCATTGTTGTTTTTTTTACGCGGAGAGTAGAAAAACAATGACCTCTTTCCATGTTGTGATGACATTTCAACCGATCAGAAAGCAGTGATGCAGTCACCTCGGCTGCGGCCACTTTCGGCCCAGTCATCGAGAAGCACAGGTACGGCTCGGGTATGGGTCGCTTTATTTGTGATGCAAAACATTTGTTCGTGGTACAGCACGGTTCCTTGTGCCATAGGAGTCGCTGAAGCCCCAAACCACTGGTCACCATTTACTCCAGATGGTCTTTACGGAAACTCATAACCACAACAAACTTGTAGATCATCTTGAGACTCATTGAGGACCAGTTTGAGAACCACGTTGAAGAGCCCTCCATTGAAATACTTTAAGAGGCAAAACTGGTTCTTCTATGGCGTTATTCCAAAGAATCCATTTTGACACAATTATTTGTAGGACTGTTTGATTGGTGTAAAACCTTTACACACTGTGAAGGTATTTTCAACATTAAAAAGCTTTTTGACACTCCATGCCTTATGGGATTCTTTAGGGAGCCAAAACTGGTTCTTCTTTGGCTTTGTTCCAAAAAGCACCTTTAGATGTTTTTATTGTTAAGAGCATAAGGAAAGCTTTGCCAGTAGTACGGCAGTAACGCTGTCTGACGGTTTCAGGTGGTGAATGGAATCTACGTTCCTCTGCTCATCGCTGCTGGGGGTGGAGGCCGGGGCTACAGCGGTCACTCAAAGAGCGAGGAGGATGCCGTGGACAATGACCCCAGCATACCTGGCCACAATGGCATATCCGGAGCTGCAGGTAAAACTACGTTAGAAACTTTGACTTGGCCATTGGAGAATGATTGACGGATTGAAATGAACCAATTTATTGCTGAGTCACCAGACACTTAGGCCTGATCATAATGCGTCTTATACCATAGCCGTCCACAAAACAAGAAAAGAGGATCGTCCTGGGGGGAAATCTGTTTCAAGTTCAGTTGCGGAGGGTCATGATCTTGTCCGCGTGAGCATCTTGAATGATTTGATGAAATAAGCCTTACAGTTTCTCAAGGACATTGTGTGTGCCCTCCTGTGGGCAGGGCTCATTGAATACTAATGTATTTTTGAATGCGAAATGAGAAGAATGTGGCGGTGGGGGTTGTGGGAGTTATGAGCCAGATGTGTGAGATATGAGCCACTGCTCACAGATTTAGACAGGTCATTTTGTGGCGGTATATATTTGTGCATGGTTCATTTGAGAGATGTTGTTTCCATCCAGGAGTGGCAAATATACTGAGGTTAGCGTATTTTAAAGTGGGTTCATAGATGTATAATCATGAATGTGTGTGTGTGTGTGTGTGTGTGTGTGTGCATTTATACAAGTGCTTATGTGTGTGAGTGGAATAAGTGCACTTTAGAACTTCCCAGGGTCCTCCCCTTGCTGTGGATGCGGTACGGGTTCTATCAGAGCCTTGCTTTACAAAGGCCAGCACCCTCATTGTGTTCTGTTTGCTGTAGCTGGAAGCCAGCGCAACTGGCCATCACAAGGCCTTAATCACAATTCCCCTTCCACTCCGCTCCCTTCGCCAGCTCACGAGTGCTTATTTCCGTCTTCTGCGCCGGCACACGAGGCGTCTATACACAGAGATTTCATTTTGTTAAACTTATATATAGCACCCTATTTTCGCTGTGGATGTGTACCCTGGCTCTTCTCTGTGTAGGAGTATTTTTAGCAAGAGTTACTTAGTATACCGAGGTAGAACAACTCTCGTCACTGTCAACATTTTGCAACACTTATTCATTTCTTTATCTATTTATCAATGTATTTATTTATTTACTTATTGTACCATCTGAACACAACAGCTGTCCTTTATAGTATTTAAGTGTTGCATGGTGATTTGACTAAAGGAAATCTGCTACGTTCTAGTCACATTATCACGCAATAAAGTTAACAACATTTTTTCATGTCCTGTAAATGTTTCACTTAAAAGGTTTTATGATACATTTTATGCATCTCTGTGAACATAAGGAGTGATGTCCTGTCTCCTTCGTGTCAAAAAAAAAAAGGGGGGCGGTATCAGTTTTTTATCTCCAAAGTAAAAACTGTATCAAGATAGTGTTTCGATAACTAATGATGTGGGTGTACACAAACACAACTACATCACAACTACAGCTTTAGTCCAATTCATATGCATAATTCACTCGACCAGCTTCGTGAAGGAGAGTGATCTGATTGAATAGTTTCACTGATGCCACAGTCACTGAGAATAAAAGCTCTCTCTCTCTTTTTCTCTAATCTTTTTTTTTCTCTCTCTCTTGCTTTCTTTCATTCCTTCTTTCTTTCTCTCTTTTGTTCTTTCATTCTTTCATTCTTAATCACAGTCTCACTGTGTTTAATTTTCTCTCCCTCTCTCTCTCTCTTTCTCTCTCTCTCTCTCTCTCTCCCTCTCTCCCTCTCTCTACCTCCCCTCCTCTCCCTCTCCATCTCTCTCTCTCTCTCTCTCTCTCTCCCTCTCTCC
>JBBJLS010000041.1:13962843-13973302 GCA_037577275.1 Bryconaethiops microstoma | reverse complement strand
GTACAGTTTAGAACCTGATACAACTTCAGTACCGTCACAGTACAGTTTAGAACCTGATACAACTTCAGTACCATCACGGTACAGTTTAGAACCTGATACAACTTCAGTACCGTCACAGTACAGTTTAGAGACAGAACGGTTCCTTTATAACTGTGGAGAAGAACCTATAATAAAGTACTGCCAGTAGAATGGGACACTGAGCTCCCACCAAACCTTTCACCCTAGAAGTTGAGTGATTGAGCATTTTTGGGATGACTAGGAGAGACTTGGCTTTTTTTTTTTACCAAAAGAGGTCAAACTCTCCCTTTCAGTGCCGTTGAGGATGAAAAGAAAATTGTGAGCAGGGCAGAAGAAAACAGGGTGTAGCTAAATAATTCGACAGAAATCAAAAGAAGAAGAAAACCAACTAAACTGCATTTCCAATGCGAAGTGGGATTGCGTGGTCATTATAAAACCAGCGTTTGGAGACTTTTAAACATTGACTTTATGGGCCAAAAAAGATTGTGTAAAAAAATAAATACTCGCGCTCTTCTGATTTAGTGGTCGGGGCTTCGCCGAGGGGACGACTTGATATTGGAACGGTTGCAAAATCCCACAAGAGTTGGAAGGAGAAGCGGCACCTTTTCTGCCGATGAGAAGAAGAATAAAAATAAAACTTCAAGATACACCATAATTAAACCTGATATGTTAGTCTAGTGATAAGTCAGGTTACAAGCACTGACCTTGTGTTCTGCCGTTAACTATCGTGCTGCATCGTTCGCCTAGATAAAGGTGTGCCTTCCCTTATAATTCACTATTTCACTCCATCAAATACGTTTCCTTCAGTTCCACAGATTCATGTTTAGACTTTGTGATGTTTTTCTTTTTTCCCAACCTTGTATAAGTCAGACTTTAGTTCTTTTTCATGTTTTACTTTGAACAAACTTAAGAAAATGAGAAATGACTTGGCGGTGCATCACTTGCAGACTAATATTGACTGAACCTTGAACTTGACCTCCTTACACATTTGTGGGTTGATGGTACAGCAGGAAGACGGTTTTATTGGCCTTTGACATCAAATCTGTGTTTGGCTGTATTATATTGGTGACTGTTCCAGCCTTGCAGTCCCTTGGACTGTAAGATTATATCATTATTTTGCTACCTCAGTGGTTTTGCGGATCGAGGGCTTATGTCGAGGAGGGCTGACGGCGAGTTAGGAGTTCGGTCAGGGTGCGAGCTTTGTGCGACAGGTCACTGAAGCTTACTGACTGAAAACTGTAGCATTTTGGATAAAGAGGAGAAACCGGCCAATCAAAGATACGTGTGCGAAGCTTTTCTTCTGTCTGCTGTAAGTTGAGTAGCAAAAACATTTTCAACTGTAAGGCAGGTTCATGTACTCGACTGCAGGTATTCCGTGTTCGTAGTTGCCTCTGTCACATTTGTGTCCAATATTAGAATCTTCTTATGTGTTATATGAGTTCAATTTTCTCTCGATCGAATGTCCTCGGGTTGGCATTCGTCACTACCAAGCTGAAAACTTGTATACTTCCAGTGTCTGTAAACACTCTTCACGCCATATTAAGCAGTGCCGGCATTGTACCTTTTGTGATTCAGCCTTAAGATAAATATGTCTAGACGTTTATGGAACGTCCGGTTGAGTTAAATCCTCATTTTACCGGTTTGATTCTTTTACAAAAGTGTTGTTTTTGCGCTTGAAGCTTTCTGTGGCAAAAAGAATATGGTCTTTGGACGTATGGGACGTATGCGCATTATCTACTCAAAACAAAGGTTTGGTTGTCAAAGACTTAAATATTCCGGAACAAAAAAAAAAAAAGGTCTGATATTTTATTGTTGTGATCTGTTTCATATGCAAGAAAATGAGCGAGATCTGGAGAAAAATCGGGGCATGTAACGGATTTGTTTCAACTGTGTTTATAAAAGTTTTCGACGTCTTTTCTGCTCGATTTTCAGTTCCGCTCACTAAAGAGACAAAATCTGTGTCCATCGTTCATGGCTACGTGTGGTTCGGTTCAATACTGGGTTTGGTTTTTTTTGGGGTTTTTTATTTCTCATCCCGACAAAAGTGGTTTATATCATCTCCGAAAACCTGATTATCAAACCCCTACTTTACAATTTCGAAATAAATCTGAGCTTTGTTGCTTCTGGCCAAAGACACCAGCTGTCCCCCAACAGCCAGGCAACTGAACTTAGTAAGACTCTCCGACTCGATGGCCTTTTGTAGACGAACTGCAAAAGATGCAGCCAAATATTCTTCTTTCAGTGCTTTATATACAGCAAGGATTGTAAAATACAGTATCGGCCAACTGGGGGAACAGAGAAAGGGACACTCTTAAGCTGAACTTCACTCTTTGGTCCCCTCTATAGTCCATGTTGAATAGAAGGGCATTTTTATTTGTTGTCTCTGTTTGTGCGGTATGTTATGGTGTTGTGATCTATTAAAAAAAATGACAACATAGAATACCTCAGATAATAAATCCTTGTAATTCTTGACAGCCTCCATATTTGAATAGAACGCTACAGTACCTTCGTCTTTCTCCAAGCCCCTTGTGTGTTTATTTGTTTTTCCCCCCATCATTTTTAATGATTTCACAGTCCTTGTAGCACATAGTGGAGGTCTCATCACTTTCATTTTCATCCTTTCATTCTCTAGAATAATAAAATAGAAATGCACTTGATATAAGTGGGTTTTCCAGGACCTGATATGGTGGTAATCTGCATTTACTGAGTGGATGGGAACATTTGGGTCTCCTGCAAGTTTGCGCAAAGGGAGATCATTTTTATTTTCTTTGCCTCATTGTAACTGTTTCCTTGACTTTAACATACAAACAGTGAGAATTAGTGATCAGTGAGAGAGCTGCAGTTTCATTTGTGGGCTGTTGTTTTCCTATTTTATTTTTTATTTTTTTCCATTTTCACCAAAACTGAATGTAAAAGTAAAAAAAACCTTAAAATACAAACGAACCTCTTATAGAAGTATACATATTTTAAGAAAGTAATAGCTTAAGGTATTCATGAATATATGTACACTTGCCCATCAGAATACATTGTATATAATGCTCAGTATAGTCATATAGATGTTTTAAGGAAAGGGATGCATCTCTTCCTCATTTGATTCAGGGAACAAATGTTTTAGTGCAGTAAACTAGTCCCAACTCTTCTTCAGCCATAACCGTTTTCTAGTTTCTGTACATCGCTCGAGTTTTTTGGTTTTAGAATGTTGGTCTCAGTGTGAGTTTAAAGAGAAAAAATTAAGTTTCTTATCCAGGAATACTGCCAGTGAAGAAACAGTGGGGTGTTGTGCACAATGCTGTAAAAACAGATGGAAATGATGAATGGCAAACTGTTTGTGTGTATATAGAAATCTTTTACTCCTTCCCTTCCCGTTTGGATCGTATGTATATACTCGCCCCCCCCACCCGCCCGCCCGCCAAGAGTTTGACTCGGAATAAATTATGTACTTGTATGTACAGCATCAATTTCTAATGATAATTAATTTTCCTCTTTGGTAGAAACGAGAACCTGTTTTGCTTTACTATTATTGCCATTATTTCTGCATGCTTGTAGTAACTTGAGGCTTATTAGTCTGATGGCTACAGTTGTTTTCAAGGTTTTAATAGCCATTAAACAAATGTAAAATCACGCTTACATCAACATAAGTGAGGAAATGTGCCCAAGGTGTAATCTGCTGCAGTCGCTTTTTTCTCTAAACAGCTTGATGAAGCTGTTCTTATTCGTCTTGTGCACAGTAAATAACAAAAAAAAAAAAAAAACAACAACAAAAAAATAAGTGTGGATGTGGTCAGGTTGTGGGAGTCTGTAATTTATTTATCTTTCTGGATGAATATTTGTTATTTAACATTTTTACCATGTTTAGATTCTGAATAGACAAACATCTATCAAACTGAAATGTTCTCACCTATAAACAGGCCCTTGTTTCCCTTTATCTATTTCTTTTTCACTCTTGTTTATCCTACAGTTCAGCCACAACCGCCAACCCCTCAGGGACGAGTGATACGTTGATTCAATTTATTCAGGTATTTTATTAAGATTGTGGCCTAGCGGTCAGTTTTAATTCAATTACAATTCCAGTTTTTTTTTTTTTTGTTTATTTTTTGGTTTCCGATTAAATTTACCTCTTTCTGAAACAGCGTTCGACAGGTGTGTTGCTGTTAAGTTTAAAATGTTCTATTACTCTTTGAATTCCAAATGTCAGAATATACTGACATTCACTATATTTACAGAATACAGAGGAAAGTAAGTTCAGGTACAAAAAGTCACTCTGACTGGTGCATTCAGCTGCATTTACACTCCTCTCTACACACTGTGCCTCATATGCCTTGTGACAATACACCACTCTACCACTTTATAACCGCAGTGTTCCAGCTCCTAACGAGCACTCACGAGTTTAAAACCGTTTAATTGGCGCGAGTGCTGTTCTGAGCACGTGCTGTCAGACAGATATAATTTGTAACCAATATCGATATTCATGTAAGTATTTCAGATTAAGAAACTGCCTGAAAAACTGATATTTCTGAATTTCGACAAGCGTATCTCTCCGTTTTATACTCTCATTTTCTAATACATGGATGCCCAACTCCATATATATGGAGTTCCTGATTCCAGCACAGGTGAAATTTTCACTCATGTACGACAGATTTCATTTCATTACAAGGTATTAGTTGTGTGAGTGCTGGGGAATCATCTAACGCAACAATGGAGCGTTTTGTCCTTGACTGCTTAAAAAGAAAATATAGTCACGCTAGAGATTTGTTGCTATAAAAGTCGAACCCCATGTTCTGCAGCTCTTTTTACATTCCTGGTGTCGTCGTGGTTTGCAGTTCTTCACATGCGAATAAAAAAGGAGTAGTTTTCATGCATGGGTCTTGAAAAAAAATAATAAAATACAGGCATGATAGATTTAATGTGCAAAAATGAAATACTTACATGCTAACTGTTATAAGTGGGCCGAACCTGCTAGTTCTCGAAACGCGCCGGTATTTCAGTTTAGGGTTCGGTGTTGCATTTCTGTGGTGGTCTTTTATTTCAGTATACCTCAAAACCCACATTTGAATAGTTTTTTAGACAACGACTACAGACCTTATGACACTGGCTCTGTCAATCCAGTCCTCTGAAGACAGGCACTCTATAACCAGAATGGACCTCATTTCAATATTTACTGTTTACAGTTTTAACACAATGTACACAGTTTTATTGTACTGTAGTTTTATTTGTGTTTTTTTTTTTGTTTGTTTGTTTGTTTTTTTGTATTGTGTGAAATTTTATTCTAGGCTATGATGTCTGTGGTTCTGGGCAATTGCGAGGATCACAATTATGCTGATTTGATTGCACTATTTGTTTTTCAGTTCGAATGAAAGTTGATCTTACAGCTGGGTTAATGAATACGCTGTGTCCTAATTTGTAACAGCCCCCCACCCACACACACAAACACTAAAATAGATTCATCCATCCAAGCTGGTTACATACATTTTTGTGCATGTGTAAGTTTTATTGGTTATGTTTTATCCGATTAGGAATAAATGCCATTTTCGCAAACCATTTCAATTGTAACCTTGTGTTAGTATTCACTGGATGCTATAACCTTCTTTTGAAAACCACTATTCTTCTAATAAATTTTGCTGTCAAAATAGCTGAGGCTCGTGGACAGTATTGTGTACGCTGCGGTACAGTGGTTCTCCAGAAAACTGCCTCAACCAAAGTAGCCAATATGAAGTAGGCTTTGCATATTATGTCCTATATTGTAATTCTTTGCAGATGACCATCCGAAGAGTGAGTCTCAATGGGTTCAGATGCATAGGCATATTTGCAATATCTATATGTAAAAATATCTATAAATACATGAGCAAATTACAACCCATTTCGTTCAAGCCCCTTTTTTACATTAAACTGTTACAGTAAATGACCTTCAGCATCAATGTTTGAACTTCCCTGCTGCTGTTATTGTGCAATAAAAGCATCTGTGAGTAACAACAGCTTAACCACACAAATTTAGGCCACACGAACTCAGAACAGGACCACTGATGTGCATAAGGCATAAAAATAATGTGTTCCTCATCGTCTGTGCTCCCTGTTGAGTTCCATAAGATAAAATAAAACAAGATAACCCTTTATTAGTAATACAGGTGGATAATTTTCATTGTTACAGCAACAAAGTGAACAGGAAACTGAATAGAATGTAAAAGCAGCATAACCTATTGAAATAAACACTTACAGTATTAGAGTATAATATAAAAACTGTGTATATAAGATAAGATAAACCTTTCGTAGACTCACAAGTGGAAAATTTGCATTTTTACGACAGAATGTGGACAGAACACAGGTAAGAGCAGTAAAACAATAGAATGAAGGCTATAAAACACACACACAGCTTTTTGTTTAATTTAAATGTTTGTCCGTACTGCCTCTGGAAGTCACGTCAGCACAAGAACTCACTGTGAGCATCACAAACTGTGAGTTTCTATCACCAAGAAGCCACATACAAGAGGAATTTAATGTATTCATACACAAGGAAATGTGTTCTCTGGAGTGATAAAATATGCTCCACTATTTCTCTCCCCAAATGTTCAATGCCAAGTTTGGTGGAGGAGGAATAATGGAGTAATGGCCTTGAACCAAAAAATTGCTGCTACCTCATCTAACTACAGTCTCAGTAACCAAGTTAATGAGGCAGGATGGACAGTCAAAAACTATTACATTAATTTAAAATTGATATACCGCTTTTTACAACCACTGTTGTCACAAAACAGCTTTACAGAATCCAGGTCCAAGCCTCTGGTGGTGGAGCTGGAGGAAGAAACCTCCAGAGGAACCTAGACTGGAAAGGGGAACCCATCCTCCTCTGGTCGACTTGAAGGGAAAGTAAGAGTCAACATGGCAAAAAATAGCAATAGAAGGTCTTCATGTACAGACTTAATCAATGTTAGACAAATTGGCCATCTACAGCTAACAGAGTGGGTACAGTTAAGTGGAAGTAGTTTTTGTTGGAGTCTGAGTGATACATTTTGAGAGTCTTTAGTCCACAGCAACAGGATCATCTCTGAACAGCAGTCGTCCTTGACTGGGGGAGGAGCACATGGGGAGTTCAGGATGTGTGTTTTAACAATTAACTGTTGCCAAGTCCTTTATTTAAAAGAAACCTATAATTTGCTGGCAAGCTTAGAAATGGGTTAAAAATTAATTTTGTCAAATATGAACTGTAATCTTGTAAGTACTTTTGAAATGTGTTTATACAATTGATATGTCCGTATGTCTTTACATCAATCGGACTTCAAAAAGCACTTGACAGGTGAACTGAATAACATTGATCACGTTGTTAAATGACACCTGTCAGCGAATGGGATTGGCAGCAAGTACGCTGTCAGTTCTTGAAGTGTGAAAGTGTGAACAAAATGTGCAAGCATAAGCATCTAAGTGACTAACAAAAGTGTGATGACTCGATGATTGGGTCAGAGCAACTAAATCTGCCACATCTTGTGGGACGTTACCCATATGCAGCTGTTAGAATCTACCAAAATTAGTCCATGGAAGGACAACCAGGTAACCAGCGACAAGGTTATGGGCACGCAGAGCTCACTGATGCACAGAATGGTCCAAACCCACGGAAGACCTGCTTTAGCAAAAATATCAAAGTTTATGAAATTACAGTGTATCTGGGCATGGGGCTGCAGAGCTGCGCACCAGTCAAAATGCCCATGTGGACTCTTGTACCCTTCTATAGGCACATGAGCATCAGAACCAGAGCATGGAGCGACGGAATAAGAAGCCGGTTCTGTGTGTGAGTTTCTTACCAATATTCTGCTGGGAAACCTTGAGTTCTGAAATCTTAAAATAGATTTTACATTTCAAACTCATCACAGTTTTTGCCTTCTCACAGCTCTTTTCCTCCTTAATGACGGAATACAAGGTAAGACGCTGCATGTCTTCAGATCCTAGTTGGGTTTTTTTTTTTAAACAGGTTGAAGTCAATGTTTCTTCTACCCGTTTATATGTTACATTTACATTTAGCTATAGTCCTTTTTCTTTGTTATAGGCTCATACAGGTACCACACTCTATATATAAACTCTAGGTTGAGTTCTGCTTTGAAAATGTTAATAAAAAATATATATTTGTTAGTAGTCTTTTGCCAGCTTCATCAATAATGGTGAATAATTCATTCAGCTTTAGTCTATATAGACCAGTGTGGAAGCCCCTGACAATATATTGGAGTCGACCACCGAAATTTGCGGAGGTTATGTTCTAAGAATAGTGAAAAACGTGGTATAAGGGGAAAAAAAAGCCTAAAAATGCCTATTTTCATAGTGTAAACCCTAAATATCCCCCCAAAACTTTAATTTAGTTTTAAACTCAGCTTAATACATTACCCTTATAGAAAATGTAAATGCTCCACGCTGAAACTGTTGTGGGAATTCTGGACTGCAGCTGCCAGAGATGCGTCACAGGACAGCAGCCAATCAGCAGCAAGGAGAAATGAATAATGTTCTCGGATTGGCTACTTTCAAACCTCCCACCTCTGAGTACGGCGGTACTTCACCTCCCAAGACGTCTTTCTTTGTGTTTCTCTGGAAAGTACCAAAAAATTGTTATTTTTTAAAATGGAAATGTAGCTTAATTTACGTTAATATTTATTTAACAAAATTAGTAAATAATATTTTTCCTAAGAATTTATCACTAAAATGCATAAAAAATTATAGATTGCCACAAAAAAAACAAACAAATCTAAGAAAAAATCCACAAACAACTGAGGCCGTGAACTCTGAAGCGACTTTGCGGTGGAACACCGTATTGATTTTGGCTGTGGTGGCGAGTTGTATGGGCACGGTGGCGCAGGGGTTAGCGCGGTTGGGCGCAGGGCCTCTCTGGGTGGAGTTGGCATGGGGTTCCTCCGGGAGCTCCGGGTTCCTCCCACCACCAGAAACATGCATGGATTGGGTCAGTTGCGTACACTAAACTGCCCCTCGGTGTGACTGAGTGTGACTGGTGGTCTGTCTCTGTACGTGGCCCTGCTGTCCAGGGTACCCTGCCTTTGTCCATAGCAGCTGGGATAGGCTCCGCCCCCCCGACCCCGAGTGCGGGACGAAGGAGTAGAAAATGGATGGATGGCGAGCTTGATGTTATTCTCTTCGTGTGCATCGGCTCCTTATTGTCTCGATTTCTCGTTACCACAACAAAAACAAAAATGTCATTTTAATGTATGGTAACTACGTAATACTTGCAAGTGTATTTTCTCATGCATACATTAAATGTATATAGTAACTTGTACTGAAATATTTGTTGTACTTACAAATAATTTTCTGGTATAGACTTATCATGTACTGCTTCCAGCACAGTGTTCAATTTAAGTGCATCAGGCTTCCTCCAAGGAGAAGGCCAGTTCGGTTTTATGGACAAGCTTAATGTAAAGAAGTGTGCGTGTACAAAACAGTAGAGAGATTTACATTAATTGTCTTTCCACAGACTATTTTCAAATATATGGAATACATATGATTTCTTTGCATATTACTAAAGGCTTGCTAAATTGCATAAAGTATCAAATAATCATGCTAAAACATGAGATAGGTATTATCATAATGACTGAATGGACGTTTATATAAAATAAATGATGCAGAAAACCACATGTGCTTCCTGTACTACGTCCCGTTTGATATTTGCAATACGAAACGAACCATTAGATGGCACTAAATCCAAATTCTCTACATCCTAATCTACATGAAAACAGGTACTTGCAGCAGTACTCAGAATTTAACAGTATATTTGTAGTAATAATAAGTCAAACTTAATATTCTTTACAAGTTCGATATGTATTCCAGTCAGCCACAACATTAAAACCACTGTCAGGTGAAGTGAATGCCTAATAATTATGCTGTTACAGTGGCGCTTGTCAAGGGGTGAGATTTATTATGCAGCAAAAGAAAAGTTAGTTCTTTAAGTTTTGGAAGCAGAGCAAGTGGACAAGCACGGCTCCCCCTGCTGTTCCACAGAGAGCTTTGACGCCGGGTCCTGTTTCTGCCCCAGAGTGTTTCTGGTCACTGCTGGTGTCGGCTACAGCTGCAGAGAACACCTGATCGCTGCCGGCGCCTCCTGATACTCCAGAGACACCACATCACCACCGGCACCCCCTGCTATTCCAGACAGTAGCTCGTCACTGCTGGCACCCCCTGCTGCTCTGGAGAGCTTCCCTGTCTCCCAAACATTCCTCATCAGTCTCTGATTTCTCATCACCAGCCTCCTCATGTTCTGTTCCCTTGTTCCAAACTTCCTCACCTAGCTTCCAGCACTTAGACCGTGCACTGCCTAGAGGTTTTCTGATCACAGTCATGAGTCACAGGGACAGTTTTACAGTCATTAGCTACAGAGACAGTCTTATAGTCATTAGTTACAGAGACAGTCTTACAGTCATCAGTTACAGGGACAGTCTTACAGTCATTAGTTACAGAGACAGTC
>JBBJLS010000041.1:13933256-13958122 GCA_037577275.1 Bryconaethiops microstoma | reverse complement strand
GGGCTCGGACCTGGACTTTGTAAAGCTGCTTTGTGACAACCTGGTTGTAAAAAGCGCTATATAAATAAAATTGAATTAAATTGTATTGAATATACATTGAAATGATGACTCAATGACTGATCAATGGCTACTTCCGTACCTTGGCTTTTATACCATGTGACGCGCTTCACTTCCGGTTCCTCTTGCTCATCACGTGTGCGTGATACAGAGGTGGTCAGAGAAATCTGTCTGGTGATACACTGTATGCAGATGACTGTTTTTTTCATTCAAATTGGTGCTGCATGTATAATTATAATCATTTGCCGGTGTTCCAAATATTAAAAAATTCTGCACAAGTCGGCATTCAAAAAGATGCACTTGTATTATTAAAAATGATTTCATCATAATTGATCAGCAATAAGAAAACAGCAGCAGAACACCAGTGCCTTCTGGAAAAGTAACCCTATTTTGTACTTTCTACAAATCAGTAAATAAAAGTGCTGGCTAATGAAATCACTCATTAACCAACAAACAAAATATTTATGGGATTTTGAGATTATGCTAAAATAGTGATGTGTTTGGGCTGGATGTCAAATTATACTTCCTAATTACTTAATTGTAGGTTTTCATTCTTTACCCATCACATTGTCTTAAGCTAATCAAAGAATTTGGAATAAAAACTCTGACCTTAATTAAGCAGTCATTTCATGTGAAGATCATCTTTAACAGATTTACACCAAACCGAAATTTTAGAAAATGCATGTGAATGAATGTTTTCACCTCACACCCACACATGGCTCCCCAGCTCCATTGACTGCCTCAAACCTGGGCCTTCTGGTAGGGGAGGGGGTGTGGAGCCAATGCAATTGGGAGCCTCACACCTGACTCTCAGGGAAAGGAGCCATTAGCAAGATCAAGGACTTTGAATGCACTGCGGGGAGGAGGGACTTTGGAGAAAGAAATGCCCATCAGGAGGAAGAAGGAGGTATGGGCAAATACAATGTCTGAAAAACTTTTATCAGTTAACCAGTTTACAATCCCTGTTTGTGTTTCTATGACTAATTGTTTACATTTACATTTATGACATTTAGCAGACGCTCTTATCCAGAGCGACGTACATTAGTGCTCAAGTAGTCCACATCTGTTCTTGAACCTGAAATACTATACTTAATCAACATCTGCTATTCAGGCAAGTTAGGTTACACACCTAAACAACTCCTGTCAAAGAACTATCAGAGATTAAAGCAAAAGTAAGGAAGGCATGGAGATAAGAGTGTAAGTGACCAAAGGTTATTGTTTTTATTTTAATATAATGAAAATAGAGAAGAATTTGAATAAGAGGCTTGTTAGTGACCAAGATGCTCCATGAAGAGGTGTGTCTTCAGATGACGCTTGAAGACAGCAAGGGATTAGGCAGATCTCATCGGAGGAGGGAATTCATTCCACCACTGGGGAGCCAAGACTGAAAAGATGCATGTCTTCCTCTTCTTTTGGGCAACGGAGGTTCTAGATGACCAGTACTTGACACAGTAAGATACCCACACCTGATCCCGTCATCCATTGACCAGCTCCACAGAGCCACAAGTTTGTGCAGCATATACAACCTAATGTGCATTTGGGAGGGAGAAGAATGGAATTTCTTGGTTATAACATGAGGCCAACCAGGGTCAGTATGGACAAGCTGAAGTAAAGGCTGTTTCTGAGTGGTTGAGGCCCCAAATGCTCACTGACCACTGAAGCTTGGAATATATACAACAGATAAATTATCTGAGCTCAAGACAAGCTTGGTGCTTGCTCTCCTTCAAATGTAATATTAAAATCACATAGAGACCTTGGTCTAAAAATGGGAAGGCTGACACCCTCTTTTGTCTATATTCCTCAGGTTTATCCCAACAGATCTGGAGGCCATTCTACCTGAGTCTGTGATCTAATCACATGGGACATAGACAAAAAATATGACCAGTCAGTGGCAAGCCATTACCAGGTGATTGACCCCTGATAAAGTCTATGTCCCAGAGACACTGCACAGGCATGTGGTGGAGTGGCATCATATGAATCCAGTTTCAGGCCACCTGGGTATAGCTTGTACATCAGAAGTACTAAAAAGAAAATTGTTAGTGGCCCTCATTCACAAATGATGTTAACACAAAGATGCTAAGGGGTGTAAATTTATCCTCCTCAAATGTTTTACTTCTGCCCTACAGGGGGCTGAGACTCTTGTCCAGTTTGTGTTCCATCTTCGATGGCATCCTAGAGGATATACTCTCTGATTGTGGCCCCAGTTTATGGTCAGACTATACACACCATTCAGGAACTTGGGAGATTGCTCCATGTGTATTGCCACAGCTAGCAGGTCTTCTTAGCCTGTGCAGAATTATCCCCAGAATTATCTGCACCACTCCATAACTGGTTTGATGCCCTTTAAGTGTGACCTTGGGTGTTGACCCTTACCCCACCGTGATCCCTCAGTGGATGCCTGGTTTTGTACAGCAGAGTGGGTTTGGTAGGGGGTGCGCACAACCATCAGCAGTGCATTTTGCTGGTTTCAGGAGCAAGAAGACTAGTGACGGGGGAGACACCTTTATACCAACTGTGTGACAGAGTGTGGTACAACTTGGGATCTTCACATAAACCTTCCTTTATTGGTCTGTTTCCTACTGGTCTTCTTGCTCCTGTTTCTTATAATTTACGTTTACCTCATCATATGTGCATTCATCCTGTTTTTCATGTGTCTTTGCTCAGGCTAGTCGTTCAGGGACCATTGGATGGTAGCCTGGAGGAGCTGACCCTTCCAGAAGCTGCGGAGATCAGAGGGGCCTTGGCATACCGGGTGTGCTAGCTCCTGGACTCAAGGACATGGCAGGGTGGCATGCAATACCTGGGACATCCATAGAGACCCACTGACCTACTTGAACCTACTTGTACCAGAGTACCAACACAATAGAAAGACTGTAGAAATACTGGCAGAGCAGGTTTTCCACCTTAAAGTAGTTCCAGACGACTGACATTTATACAGCTTTTTAAGCAGACATTTATAGCTTCTGAAAGCATGCCATGCTGCTGCAAGCTGTAATGACGGTTTACGGCAACTCTATGACAGTGGAGAAAACAGAGCAGAAATGTCAGGAATGGAACAGAATGGACCCAACCACGGAGTGCAAATAGCAATAATTTTATTCCAACAGGCAAAAGTGGCAAAAAACAGAAATGAGCAAGATTCTAATACCAGAAACCACTAACATAAACAAATAGTTCCAAAGCATCATGTGAACAAACTGAATCAAAGAATCAAAGCAAATATTCCCAGAGTCCAATAAAGCAATCCATAGGGAGAACAGAACAGTAGTAATGGTAAGACAATAATCAGGATCAAAAACTAGCAAAATAATTAAAAACCAGGACATCCAAAAAGTGGGTATGCTCAGGGTAATCCTTTGGCAAAGCTTCACAATTTGACAGGTATTTATACTGATTGTACCAGAGTCACTCAGGCAAAGTAAATCTACTCATCACATCTTTATGGGGATGTGGAATGGACAGATTTTTTAAATATAAATTCCAGAAGAAATTGCTTAGTTCACTGCATTTAACCCATTCACCCAATCGAAGCAGTGGGTGGCCAACAGTGGTGCCCAATGAGCAGTGTGTGGGGAAGGCACCTCAGTAGAACCATTGGCAGTCCAGGGATTGGAACCCACAATCTTCTAATAGTAGGAGAAACTCCCTAACCACTATGCAAATAACTGCCCGTCTGCCTGAACCTGAATGGAATGGACCTGACAGCCAAAATAAAGCAAAGGATAAGAACCGGATTGGACTTATTTTAGACAATGCTAAATATGCCTGGACTCCTCTAATGGTAACAATAACACATTAACAGACATATTATGATCTTAAACTTTCAAAATCTATTTTAGGACTTGACATTTAATGGTCTGCAGGAGCCCTATATGCCGTTTACTGTGTAAAAAAACTGGACATTTCAGAGGCTGTTTTTCTGTAACTGGATGTGCTTCTATATATTTTTTTTTTGTTTAATACAAAATAAATACAAAACTGTATTTATTGGTGGTGTTGCTGAATTCTATAATTATATTCAATGAGGATATCAGTGACTTCATTCAGTTTGGAAGCCATAGGTATTCTCACATGATTCACAACCAGTTTAGCAGACAAAAAAACATATAAATCTCCTTCTTTAAAAGGAAACTTACACATACAAGTATATATAGATGTCAAATGTAGCCATGAAGAGGTGGCCTGGGTTAGCAACAGCAGTTAATGTTTAGAAGTTCCTCCATAGGTATCAAGGGCCTAAAAGTGTGCCAGGAGAACGTTCCCTGCAGGTAAGGTGACAAACTTAAAAATATTTCTGCAGTGGCAATGGGAATGAAGATAATCTTCCTAATAGTATTCCTGTGTCAGCAGTTATGTCTATTAACATTGTAGTAACTGTAATACAAAACCCATTAAAAACAATTTTGCAGTCCTATCCATGGGAATTCTGTGCATCACTCAAACTCCACCTAATTGCTACCAAATGTCCCAAAGATCTTCACAGAGGTAACATTATTCACAAAAATTAAAAACTCCTGGGACAGAGATAAAGCTTAGTCATGGACTGTATTTTCCTTTCAACAGAAAATATTTTTTTCGTGGAGATAGACGTGGCCCAATCTGCCAGGTATGTGGTAAAGTGGTTGCAATGAAAGACGCTGCCACAGCAAACCTATTTCACCATCTCCCAACTAACCACCGGCCTCAGCTTCGGGAGTCCGGTAAATCAACTGTAGTGGTGACAGCAAAAAAGCAATCCCAGCAGCAAACTCTTGACAGAATCTCAGGTGAAGTGCATGTGCATCTTTTAATTTTAGCAAAGATTTTTTTCAGTATCTTTGTGCAATAATGCACAGAATTCGAAGTGAATAATTTGTTGACAAATGCTAAAATTGTTGCTTTTTAAGTTTTCAAATTTCACGTGACTTTAAATGACTTTTGGTCTTCCCTATGTAAGTAAGTGAGTTATATTTTTGCCAGATGGCGTATTTATGATTATGTTGCTTTTTAATGCCAAATAATGAAGGAAACAGCAGGTTGTGAAAAATAAAAAAAACCCTGAATGTTTGATTTAAATGTTCACACAGTTGTTTTTATGCCAGTTTTGATAAATTTAATAAAACCTGTTTTTCTGCTAAAATTATTGTTGATGTATTGTATGATGTTTCTTAAGTATCATTAGTAAATTACAGTAAATATCCTATTCACCAGATCGAGCATGTATAAAATAAGACAACAGTTTTTGGAATAAAATATCGTCAAATTATTATCGGGAAAATGGCAAAAAGTATCATTAAATAAATTTTTGTCTATATCAAACACTCCTAAATGTAATGTAATGTGAAACAAGATTGAAAACTATCCTTTTACACCAAAGAAGCCGCTGTGATTGTAAATTTGAAACTCAAATCCATTTGCATGTAATTACAAAGATGTATTGTCTGTTTTAGAGAGATTTGAATGCCTTGGATCAGTTAGTCATAACATTAAAGCCAATTACCTAACATTCTGTATGTTCCCCTAATGCCACCAAAAAATGCTGACCTGTCAAGGGACAGAGTCCACGAGGCTTATGGCCAATTTTAGAGGGTGTATTATCATAATAATTATGCCTTAGGGAAATACCATTGTGAAGGAGGGGGTTTACTCAGACTGCAACAATGTTTAAATTGGTGGTATGTGTCAAATGAATCATCCACATGAATGCCAGGACTCAAGGTTTACCAGCAGAATATTAAGCAGAGCCACACACCGCCTCTGCTCACTTGCCTTACTCCCGTACACTTCCCCTTTCCACCACATCCTCCCTGGGTTGTTCCTGCTCCTTCACTGATGGTGGTATGGCCCCAGCTGGTTCTTCTACTGACTCTGGTGTAATCAGAGGAATTAATGGTTCTCTTCACTGTGCTTTACCTAACAACTAACTTTGGGTCAAGGGTTGATACTCAGGGGCTACGGCTCTCAGCTCACTGTGTGGCTCAGACCCAGGTAAGAGGAATCTAACTGTCCTCCTTTCCTGCACAGGCAATAGCCGAAGGTGGTATTCACACTCCTCCTTATCATCATCATCAGAAGCGCTGCAATCTGGCTCAGTTATCTGTCTGGAGTTCACATTGCGTCTTTGCCGTGGTGGCTCCTTTCTCACCGAAGTGTTCTATTCCTCACAGTGCAGGGGCAAATCGTTGACAGGCAAAAGAAAGTTATGGTGGAGTAGACGGAGAGTTCAATCACCTGTTTCTGTCTGAACTCTATATATAGGTCCATCTCCTATCCTAATCTTTTCCTCCCAGTAAGCATGGAGTCTGGAGCTTCACTGAAAACCTTGACAGGGTGTCAGCATCAATATTCACCTTGCCTGACCTGTACTTGATGGTGAAGTGGAAGTCAGCCAGTTCACCCACCCAGCGGTGTCCGACAGCACTCAACTTAGCTCTGCTAAGAATGTAGGTAAGGGGATTGTTGTCCGTGTAGACTGTGAATGTTGGGGAATAATACAGGTAATCATAAAGTTTATCACAGATGGCCCATTTGAGGATAAGAAACTCAAGCTTGCTGGAATGCAGGTGATAGTTCTTTTCGGCAGTTCTTTTAGAGTCCTGGATCCGCATGCAATAACACAGAGTTTTACCCCCTTTTTCCTGGTAAAGTACAGCCCCAAGACCCTCACTGGATGCATCAGAGTGTAAGATGAATGGCAAATTAAAGTCTGGATAGGTTTTGGGGGTTAGTTAACATGCCCACAAGGCGAGTTACAACAGCGGTATGTTCGGGGGTCCACTGAACTGGTGTCTTGGATGGTAACTGGCCATGATTTTTGCTCTTCCGGGCAGACTTAGTTCTACCAAGGCACTTACTGGGCTCAGCAGGGCTCTCTTGCAGCTTGAATCGGGGTTGGGCTATTGTGGATGTCCTGGATGAATGAGCGGTAGTAGCCCAGAAACCCAAGCAGAGCTCGGACCTCTCGGATATTCTTTGGCTCCCTCTCCTTTTGTTGCAATACTGCTGCCAGGTCATTAGGGTCTACTTGAACATTCATCACCAGATGTCCCAGATACCTCACCTGGCGTTTGAACAGCTCACACTTCTTTGGTCGAAGCTTAATACCATGCTCTCGTAAGTGACACAGAATTTTTCTCAAGTCATCCATATGGTCTCGGAAGGTTTTGGATAAACAAAGTACATCGTCCAGATAAGGCGAGCAACATTCGTCCCTCAGACCAGTCAACATGCCCTCCATACACCGTTGAAATTCTGCTGGAGCATTGGTAAGGCCAAATGGAAGATGGACTCATTCATAGAACCCCCATGGCATGCTGAAAGCTGTCAGGTGTTTGCCGCTCTCTTCAACGAAGCCCTGATGGCAGGCACTGCCTTAGTCAAGTACTGAAAACCAGGAGTTGCCTCCTAAGTTATCCAGCAAATCTTGAATTCGGGGAAGTGGATGACGGTCAGGGATGGTTTTACTGTTCAGTCCACGAAAATCAATGCAAAGTCATAGGCTTGTGTCCTTTTTTCTGACGCAGACCACTGGAGAAGAATTAGCAGAGGTAGATTTTCTAATCCATCCATGGTCAAGCAAGTTCTGCACATAATCCTTCACCTCTCGGGACAGGGGTTTTGGAATTGCATTGTAAGACTTTTGAACAGGTATGTCATCTTTTAAGTTGATTCTTAGTTGGAGGTCTGGAATACAATCGATATCCACATCAGCTTTAGCAAATACGTTACACCGATCATATAACATTTCTCTGACTAACCTCTGTTCGTCCTCTCCCAAATGTGATAGGTCAACAGGGGGGTGCCACCTGTCTGTGTCACTTGCCTGTGTCATTTGTTGCAAGGTTTGACGGTGGTCACTTTCTGCCAGGTACGTTGAAGCTGAGCCAAGAATGTCTGTACGGTGATGTGCTGCATGTGCTCAGGATGAGAGGAGTACAGGACAGGTGTCACCTCAGCAGTGTCTTCTAGGGTACCTAGAGCCATCCTCTGTGTCAGATAGATATCATGCCTGGTGACATTTTGGATAGGGATTTTAATGCTCTTGGAAGACCCACTGGGAACTTCCACCAAGACAGGGAACAGTTCCAAACCCTTAGGGCAAGTGGTCTTGAGAAAAGGTTGGAACAACAGAGTACGGTTTCCTGGCAACCCCCTAACACGACACTTGACCTCATGAACTCTACCAGCAGGGACAGCAACACCTTTCTTGCCGAGCATACTGTGAAGGTTGTCGCATCAGCAGCCATCACCTGGAGAGCCAGGACTTCTACAGTGTTCTCAGGAACACTCAAAGCATCCTTCAAGATAGCTGTTACATTCACTGTGTTGCCCTTTTCTCTGATGATCTCTGCTATAACATTGCTACCTAACAGGGGGCAGGGACAGTTTTAACTGACTAGAAGGGGTACTCTGATGGCTGCAGATCCATGGTCTTCACTGTAGTTCAGTCTCTGCCCACCCATCAAGAGGCAGTTCTGTACCATTTGTGGCAGATATTTCCAAGTACTGACTGGTGATGAGGGACTGAAGTGACTGGATTTTGACATGAGGCAACACCCCCTCTATCCACACTTTGCTCACCATCATCAATTGAGCCCCTGAGTCTAGCAGCATCTGGATTGGCACACTGTCGATGAAACATGAGACCATGCATTGTTTTCCAGTAAGTTGAGCTATTCGTTTCTTTGGATTTTGCAAACATAGTGCGTTGGGCTGGATAAGAGTTGTCTGCTTGGTCTTCAACGCGGGCTTCTTACTGTTCCAGGTCACTGGTCACCCTTTTCCAGTGACCTCCTCCCATTTCCCAACAACTTCCTTTGCAGACAGGCGATGGCTCTGTGTCCCGACTGGCCACAGAAGAAACAGTGGGGATTGTTTGTATTCCCATTAGTTACACAACCACTGCAACAGCCTCCTTTCTTAGTTGACACTGACTGGGGGTGACTCCCAATTATACTAGGGCTGGCAGATCTTACAGGTTCAGTGGTTTTTTTCATCTGAGTCAGGTGTTGGGTCAGTGAAGACACTTGTACGGTCAGTTCCCTGATAGCATCACGCTGAGCTTGAGTCAGTCTAGTCCCGTCAGTCTGGTCGCTGCTGTCACACTGAGCAGCATTTACAGTCACTGGTCGAGGTTTGGTTACTGTGCCCAGGTGCTTTAACCTCCCCTCTTCCTCAGTGGTTGACTTAGTCACCCACTCTAAGAGAAAGTCATCACAAACCTGCATGTCAGAAAGGAAAGGTTTGATGTCACGTCTAACATGACTGTTTCTCTCTTTTAGCCCTTGGTAGAGTGTGTGTAGGAAGGTTCCCTGCACCAGCCTTTTGTTATAGCTATATTCAGCACCAGGTTGTTGTGACTTCCGTTTTAATCCTTCTAGAGAAATTGCTGTGGACTTTCACAGTCATGTTGCCTAGCATTGTTGCCTAGCAATTCCTGAAAGAGCTCAGTTACAGTTTTGTTTCCGATCTGAGAGTGAAGAAATCACATTTAGCCCGTTAAACGTTAAACTATCGTGATTAGTGAGCATTTCCCTAAATGCACCAGGTTTTGTGATCTGAAGTACTGCTCTAATGACCTCTGACTCACTAAACCCATCTCTCAAAGCTACATCAATCTGTTTACAAAGACAGCTATATGAAATGTCAGAGCCAGTGTCTGAAATATGACCACCCTGCAGTTTACACTCTCTTCGTGGTAGCAAAGCTGTGACATCAGTTAGTCTGACCATCTGGTCAGTGATGCGAGACGATGAATCCATCCTACAGTGGGGAACGTCATGGGGGTCGGTGCCGCTGGAGTGGGCTGGCATCCCTATAGTCATGTCCCCAACCAGTGCATGAGTGTCTTTGTTTGTGGTGGAGGGGTGTGTGTGTCTGTGAGTTGGTGTACCTTCTGCGTGGTGGTGGGCCACAACACTCCCATCACCGGAACCAGGAACAATTGTCAGTTCACAAAGCAGATCATGGAGGTTGAGGAGTTGGGCCATACCTTCATCTTCTGCAGCTTTCAACCTCTCACCTCTGATGTAATCGATGATTAGATCATAAAGCTCTGGTTCTCTGAGGTCATCAGCATCCTCTTGGTTGTCATCCAGACCGCAGTTGACTCAGGCTTAGACATGGAAGCTTCCTCTGAATCTGGAAGATGAGCGTTCGTCGTGGGGTTATCATAGTCATCTTGACTGCTCACTCGTGTCCCTCTCTGTATGACGCTGGGCACAGCCATCTTCCCTGATGCTGGATATCGGATTTCACAGTTGCGTGACCGCTCACCTCACTCCTTGATGCTGTATCTTGGATGAGCCCCCAATTTGTTACCGGCTCCAGACCTAGGGGATATCTGGGCCGGCACAAAGACCTACAAGTCGAATGACACTGAGAGCAAACACAAGGAGACACAGAGATTTAGGTCTTCTCAAAGATATCTTCAGTTTAATACTGAGCGAAGCTTGAGCTGTTGTCTCTGTGGCTGGCCACTAAGACGAAATGGCACCATCTATGGTTTGATAGTGGACTGCTGATCGGGTTAGATAGGGTGAATATTATAAAATAAATAAAAGATAAGAAAAATGGGGGGGGGGGGACTGTTTATCATTAAACTTCCTTAGGGTTGGTTTTCTAATTCCCTTACATTTGCACTGTATGTTCTGATAGCATTATTTTTTTCAGCAAATTGTGTTACAGCAGCTCCTCTGTGGGATAGGACCAGATGGGCTAGCCTTTGCTTCAGGGAGCCCTGGGCACCCATGACCTTATTACTGGTTCACCAGACATTCTTTCTTGGACTGCTTTTGGTAGGTACTTATCACTGAACGCCCCACAACACCTTCTGTTTAGTAGATGCTCTGACCAAGTTATCTAGCCATCACAATTTGGCCCTTTTTAAAGTTACTTAGACTGACAATGACTGAAGTACACAGAACTAATTTGTTGTGTTGATAAAGCCAGTTTGTGCTTTGTGCAAGGGAGCATTATCATTCTGAAAGTACCCATTAGAAGATGAGTTAGCAACAATATTTTGGCTTGGCACTGAAACAATGATCGATTGGTACGGTGTACAGTGTACTCCACCAAACCACCACCAGCAGCCCGAACTGTTATAGAAGGCACTTTGGATCCATGGATTCATGCTGTTTACATCAAATGCTGATCCTGCCAACTCGGTGCCACAAGAGAATTTGAGATTCATCTGATCAGACAACCACTGTCCAGGTTTGGTGAACCTGTGTCTAGTCTAGCCTAAAAATACCTGTTCTTGGTTAACAGTAGTGGAACTTAGTGTGGTCTTACCTCAAGTTTGTACATGCAGAGCTGCATTTCTGATGACCACTCTTGTAGTGAGTGGTTATTCAAGTTCTTGTAGCCTTCCTTTCACATCAAAGTCTGGCCTTCCTACTTTGACCTCACTCATCAATATGTCTGGCCTCAGAACTGCTGCTCTTTTTTTTTTTTTCAAACCTTTCTGTTGACTTCTGTGTTTGAACATCCCAGGAAATCATCCGTTTTTGAAATACTCAAATTACCCCATTTCTTTCATTTTTTGTTTGATGTGAGCACTGAAGTTAGTACAAATTAGTTAATACATAAAACACTGTTAGGAAGTCCTATAAGAGGAGATGAAAAGCACTCAAAATATGACATCACTGTGGAAGTATTCTATTATTTGGATTCTCTCGGGAACCCCCATCCCCTTCCTGAATCTTTACTCACCTCTGCATGATTTTATTGAGGGCATATGTAATTCAATATGGCTTCATCTCTTGCAATATATTTTTTGCAGTTCTGTGTAGGAACGTTATTGCTCCATATCCAAGCTTTCTCAAGGCAGCACAAAACTGCAGTACAATTGTGACTAAACATGCTGTGAGGAGGCTACATATTAGCCCACATTTAATGTGTTGGTAGCTTTTCCTGCATTGTAATCATCAGTTAATTTCATTTTCAAATCACCAGGAAGCAGCTTAGGGAACTTCATGTTGGTGAGTGTTAGTTCAGGGTTTGAAGAGTCAGTGAATTTATTATAGCTTGTATTGTAGCATGCGCCACAATTCCCATATTATTTTTTTCCCTGTTTTTAATGATGTTAATTAAAATGTTTATTATATTATATATGTAATATAATAAACATTTTAATTAACATCATATATTTTATATATATATATATATATATATATATATGTAACTGTTGTTTAATGACTATGCTGTAACATGCAGTAACAATAAAATAGCAAAATTGTTGTTGTTTAGTGACTATGCAGTAACATGCAGTGTGTACTTCTTTTCACTTTAAAATTGAAATAAATATGTAATTTGACATAAAAATAGGGCTAACAAAGCATGTAAAGCACATCCAATATCACACTGAACCTTTAGGATGGCAACACTTTACACAGAAAAGAGCCTTATAGAATCTGAAGAAAAATAAGAGAAACCAACAAAACCATTTGGAATGCTGGGAAGCTCTTCTTATTTATTTTATTTAAGACTTTGTTAGTTTCTGTATGTTTTAGTTTAAGAAATGTGATGATTGAGAAATGGCAGTCATATCTTGAAACTGACTACTGACAGTTAGTAAAGCACTATTTAAAACAAAAACTTTTGGAGTGTTAATTGACCCTATCAAATTATCTTTAATAGATTATATTAATGGAATTTATAACTGTCCAAATAATATGTATACCTATGTAGTATGTATACTTTGCTATTATCACAGGTAATATTTCTACCTGTATTCACATGGGATCTGTTTCTCAGGCAGTTTTAATCTGTGTCCAGAAATCATCTCAGTGTCTTGGAACTCGAGATCATTTGCCCCACACCCTGTCTCAGGACTATGAGGAATCTTTAACCTGTGGTTTGTGCCATAGTTTGTACAGTACTCTGAAAAGGAAGCATATTCAAAGGCTTATACTTATTTCTGCACTATTGATTCCATTGCTTATTAAAGAAAAATCAGATGCATTTCCATTATAATACTTGTTATTCTGATTACAATTTTTTTGTAGCATCGTTTGACAGCTTTTTGCATAAATATACATTTATTTTGTCCAGGACTATGCAGGGGAAGAAAGTTGTACTCTACATGCAAGTGGTAATTTAAATTTTGTTTATTGGTCAATATGTACTGGTAATATAAATAAGTTACAGTTCCGCAGGGTATTGTTTACAAAGCCATGTACACAATGATCAAGCAAAATATGCTCTGGAAAGGAAAAAACTGTTTTCTTTTTTAAAAAGGACTCTCCTATGTTCAGTTCAAGGAATAAAAACAACATTAAATTCGACACTGAGGAAACTTCTACAAAAAATACCTCAATAAATAACATCATATCTTACGTAGATACATTTACTTACATCAGTACATATTTGCCATCACCTTTGAACAAAATCCAAAATCAGTGTGTTTGCACAAACCTTGAAGACCGATTTAAATGTGGCAGCTCACATCTGAACATCTAAAATAATTGACACATGAAATAGTATGTATATATTTGTGTGTGTGTGTGTTTTAAAACGAAATTGATAATTGATAAATCAATGGTGTATTTATAAGCATTTACTGACAGTAAATTCAGCTACAGATATGATTTTTTCAAAAAATGTACATGTGCAATATAAATTCTACTTTTAAACATAGCTTTTTTAAAAAACATTTTTGATGAAAAATTCTGTTATTAACACACCCATATATCTTTAACAGCCTCTATGGTTTAGATTTTGGGCATATACTGCCTGCTTATCTGTGATCTCATAGCCCAGTAGCATCTCTTAACATTAACATAGAATGAAGCAGTTCTAAGGTTTGTAATCTTACAAATAAGCTTAATGTCAGCCCATCTTACAGTTCGCACCAGTTTTGTTCCAATTAGTTTCTTCTGTCAAAAACCATACCCAACCCCAGACTTCTCACCCCAACCATTTATTTAACAACATTCCATCGTCAACACATTTCCTCTTCATTCATCAGAAGCACTGATATACCCCTAACTTCTTGTCGCCAGTGTGTACTGATCCACATGGAACAGGTTTCAGTTCACTAAACTGTACAAATAAGAGCCCTTTACAAATTCCCTCTCACGGCTAGCTCATTGAAAAGGCACAAGGCCTCTAGTTGAACAAAAGACAGACCTTTCCTCTTTCCCCCCTCCAGAAGCCTTAGAAGCAGCTCTCCTTAATGAATACTTTCCTGAGTTTACAAAAGTCAAGAATAAGAGACATTTACAAGATAAAAACACTACAGTATGTCTTTAAATATTTCAGGACTCCTGGGATGGTGTTTAAGTCTTTGAGCAAATTTGACACACCTTCCCTAGAGCTGGACTGCCACTTTGTCTGTCTGGTAAACCCTACGCTGCTGAGAAGTTGGATCTGATGGAGTCCTCTCGCAACTGACGATGCTTTCCATCACATGGTTCCCGTCGCATCCTCCTTTCAATGGTTATCCTGTAATTCTTCCTGAGGAACAAATAGTTCATTTTGATTAAGGGTAGAGGAACAACATCCTAATTTTAAAAAGATGGTCACTTTATAAAAGAATTTATTCTTAAACATTTTAAAAGGGAACAGACAGGTGGCAAATTGTGACAAAGGAAAAAATACAAATAAATGAGTCAGCGAGAACAGTAAATCCACAACTGCAAAGACAGGGGTATTATAGTCACCCCTCATTATAAAGACAAATTACTATTGGAGAGTTCAGATGTATGAAGACAATGTATACTGATTTACAGTGATGTAGAAAACAGTGATAAGTTCAGATTTCTATCCAAATGTGAGTGGTCACTTCCAGGAAAAAAATACAATCATCCACAGGTCTCAAGGAGTCACTGAATCATTCAATATGCATGAAAAAGATGTAAATCAAATTATATAACCAGTCCAAAGATCTCAGCCCAGCTGAAAATCATATAAAACAACACTCTCCACTACCATCATTAAAACACCAATTAAAAGAATATCTTTTCAAGGAATTTAGTTTCATCCTTGGAGTACAGTTCTATACACTGAAACTGGTGGCTTGTGTTGGGCCTACTATGACATCTTAAGATTTTTTTCATTTGTCACCAGTTTTTAGAGAAAACTAACCAGCAACCCATTTCCCCGAATTGACAAAGCCTACTGGCTTTTAGATTGCATTAAAGTGTGATTTTGTATTACATAACAATGGTGGTAAAGGAGACTGTGAACTACATGTGAATTACACAAAAAGTATTAGTTAATTTGATCTTTTTACCTGAAAAAGTAGAATGCCATAAGTAGTGCTGTTCCAAGAAGTCCTCCAACTATGATCCCAGTTGCTGCTGATAAACCTAGTCCACCTGCTTAGAGAGAAAATGAAGTAATTAAAAAAATAATTTACAGCCTAAAAAGACACTTTTTAAAGTATTTTTTTCTGATCATGCTCCTATATTATCTTTCAAAACAACAACCATGTCAGAAGTCCAGATTAAGGTCCAGAAAGTAAAAGATTTTGTAAAAAAAAAAAATCTGGGATTTTTACTTTCTAACCTGAATTTTCCACCTTGGTTTCCTACATACAACACAGAAAGGTAATAAGTATAGTAAGCCAACTAGACTGCAAGCATTACAGAAACACTGCAGTATTTTTCAACCTAATCTTCAGTAAGCAATTTATGTTTTCCTATATGGAATCCAGAGGACTGAATCCACTGGTCATTACTATATTATAATAGAACATAAGATATTAAAATATCCAAAGGTGTTCACACAACATGCCATAAATCTACACAATTTCCTCATGCTTTTTCTGCACCACTAGCTATCAGGTTTATCTAGGCTACTTGCATTCATTAAGCAAAAACAATTCCAAATACTTAATACAAACCAAACCCCTAAATATCTTAAAGTAACAGAGGTAAATTACACGATTCACTTGTTTGTTCTGGGTTTGGAGGCTTTGGAGCACCGCGCAGAAAGAATCGTTCACTGTTCAGGCCTGGTATGAGCTGCAAACTTCTATTAATGCCAATGTAGTTCATGACAGTCTATGGAGACAAAATGAATCAAAGTAAGCATTTTTTAAAACTTCTCCAGTGTTTCGGTTCTATTTAAATGTTACACAGAACATAACATTATAAATATAACCAGAGGGAATTGTGTTTAATTTTACAAGCACTTGCCTTTTTTATAGCAGAGTTCCTCTGTGACACTCAATCTTTCTCATTTCCACGTCACTCATAATTTATGTATACTGTAATATCATTATAACTGACTGCAGGAGAAATCATAGGTAACTGACTTTAGAAAACAAAAGCAGCTCTAGTCTTCACTTAACATAGGCATGTAACTCCATGAGGTAGCCTGCAATGTTCATACATTAGTATATTTGTAATCACTGTCCAGATAGCTTACTCTCAACAAAACACACATGATCAGCCAGTGGCCTTACCTCATAGGTTCCAGTTTCATGGTTTGTCATGCTTATCACCGAGAAATCTCCATTTCTGTCACCACTGGCATCCATGGACACCTGGCCAGCAATGCCTATGCAATAGAATTCAAGGAATGTGAAAATTAATTAGCTGGAATAGTCAGACATCCCAAAGAAAACACCAGCAAGAGTCGACAAAATTCCGGACGGCCAATATAACAGGAAATCTCATCTGCCTCCCGCCGTTTTTGTTGGCATCGTCTGCAGAAATGGTCATTTCATCCATGCGTCTGTGTTTCCAAATTCTTGACATTTTTAAAATATTATTTCATTTAATAAGGAAAAACATGACCCTGTTCCTGACGATTCCCACTGAACAAAACATTGTTATTTCACATTTAGTTCTGGTGTTGTAGTCAATGAAAGCAGCTAGGGCAGCAGGCATGGCTGAACAACTATTTTGTAAATGAAGCCTATGAATGAAAGTGGAATGAAATATTGTTAATTTAAATTTAATTCACTTTGTTAAGGTGAATTTAATGTTGCTCCACAGAGAACTCTGCCGTGGGTGTGAATTGTTCTATTGCAATCTGTCTTTTTGACTAAATTTTCATCCTAAACATATTTGAAGAGAAAAATCTAAATACAAACTTGAAATATTCTGAAATGCTGTCAGATGAGCAAAACATTTGTACAGTTTAATGGATATTCCGATTCTGATTCTGATTTCTTTATAGCCAAACTGCCTGAATCTGGAAGCTCAAACTTCATGGGTTAAATGAAGACATGAAACATACTAACACATTTCCAGTACCTTCTATTAGCCTATGTCACATTATGAATTTAATGAGTCAAACTGTTGTTTTATTAATGATAAACTGGCTAGTTTTTGTAATGGCTAGTGAACTAGCACTGAACATTCTGAGCACAAGTGTATGTTGTTCTGATGTAACCAGAACACAAAACTTAAATATGTTGATAAATTCTCACTCTCAACCTCATTAACTTGCACACAAAATTAGCAAGTCAGCATGATCAAATTAAGCATGTATGATCTTTATTGTCTCCTCATCACCCGTACATCTGACACCTGATACATCTGATTCACTAATTAAAATGTTAATATGGGACTTGATTACTCATTGCCCCTGTTTACATTTTCCCATCCGGTTCCATTCACAGAACTGTTTCTCAAACCATGTTTCTCAGGAAACACTTCATCTTATAAATAACCACTGCTCAGTTTATATAAAAAGGTCATGAATAGTCTAAGGTCATTTAGACACAAATAACAAAAGCAATGGCTGGAAAACACATATTTATACTTAGCTCTATAAACAAATTATAATAACATTATTATATAACAGTGGGACTACAATACAATTACTTATGTTACTAGTTACCTTCAAATGTTCTATTCCACATTCTGTGTGAGATCTCCATTCCATTCTTCTTAGAGTAACCGCTCTTGATGACCTCATCTAAGGCCAGTACATATAGCAATAAAGCATCATGGAACCCCTCCATAAACATGTTGATCTGCAACAAATCAAATTAAAAACAGACTTTAGGACTAAAGACATTTAATTTCATTTATAAAACATCTACAATTCTGTAATGGTTTTAAATGACAAATTAAGTCAAATTCTGTCAAATATAAGTTATTTGTCGCTATTATATATAAGTTCTGACTCAAAACTGTAATTAAGTATTTATTTTGTAATTATGTAAAATTATGTAAATGTAATTATGTATAACAGTATAATGATAGAAAAGCATTATGCAGCACAATGACATTGCATATGCATTTTTTAAAATATACAACAGTGCTTCACAAGTAAGCACGTTACACTTCGCCCTCTCAATGTAGCATTAAGTGACTGGGGAAAATAGCGAGTGGATGGGGTTATCAGTGACCAAATTTGTGACACTTACCAAAATAAATACATTTCACTGTGAGGAGGCTGGTAATGTTGGGTGAGGTAGCAGACAATTAGACTGCTGAGAACTATTTGTTTAGACCTTAGACTGTTTTTCTGTGTGTAAATGTCACATCACCTACTATTTTGTGGCTTTATTTAATACAATAATTAGAACACTACTGAGTGGTCCACTATGGCAGTGGTGTGTGCACTTTCATTTAAAAACAATCCACGGTGCAGTAGCTTACAGGCTTTTAGGAATCTTGGCTAGACAGGATTCATACAACGATTAAAGTGGAAATTAGAAATGTAAGGAAAACCCAAGAAAAGACTAATAAAATTAGGCTCAAGATAAAGGACTGAAGACATTTTACTAAGAGCCAGAAATTAACTAATGTGTTTGATTTTCAAGAACATAAAGTATGATGTTTCAGTTGCACAGTTCACTAGTCATCTCACTGCTCTTATAATAATGCGGGCTTATGACAAATACCTTGGAGTCGCTGATTCTAACAGTGACATTGCCAGACCACCTACTGTATAGTGTTGTCATTCTAAAACAGCAATAGGTTATCTTATAAATGTTTCAACAGTTAAAGCAGCTGTCGATAAAAAGTGCACCAGAGATTTAAAAACTGAAAATGTTAACACTAATAGTTGCTTATGTTATGATAGGGACTAGTGGTCCATTCCTGTGTTACAGCATGTTGCGTGTTTTCTTCCCAAAGCAAACAATAGTAAAACTCAGGGCTTAGTGGGACTGCTGCCTGGGGAGAGATTCAATATCTGGCGGCTGGAATCGCTGTATATTTACATTCACCTTTGACTGCCTAATAGGAATGGCACAGCAGGAAAAGCTGATATAGTTATACAACTGTTTATATACATATTCTTTTCTGCAAGTGTGAGCTACAGAGAAATCTCTGAGTGATCTGATAATAACAAAGGCCACAGTGTTTTCACAGAAAGCACAGTTTGCAATTCAGCAACACAATGTATTAGTATGGACATTCCACATTTGAAATATGTGCTTTTTAATTGCGAAACATAAAACCTTGCTGACATTCGAGGTCAGGCACTGTTGGTAACACTTTTTGTAACACCTCACACATGAACTGCCTGTTTCTCAATCATTAAACTGTCGTGTAATTTGTATCCAGCTCTTCCAAAATTAAGGAAAAATGTCTTCTATTTATGACCTGTCTTGTGGATGAAAACATAAGAAGGAAAAAAGAACCAATTAACTGTGTCAGGTTCGCTCCCTCTGTCTTGAACAGACAGCAGGTTGGCAACATTTTTGGAGGGGAAACATATTTGATTCCTTGGGTGGGATCCTGGGAATCCTCGCTGAAAAGAGGAAATACATCATTAAGCTGTGTCATGTACAAGTGGCAGTAGCCATGTTGCTGAGGACAAGCCAGGCATGAAGATCAAACAAAGCTTTAGCTTCACACCTCACAAGAGATGTTTAACCGAGGGGGGGTGACATCTTCCCTGAAACGAGACCTCTGTCATGGCTGAAATTTATGCTCTGCTACGTCACAGTTTGCGGCCAATTTCAGTGGAGCTGTTAATTGGGCAACTTTCTTTCACAAGGAAAAACTTCTTCACGCCTCCTGTGACTACAGGATTTCTTTCCTTAGGAATTATGCTGACAGCAATTTTCATTAACTGTTCGCTATGACAGAAGATAGAACTCTAGAGTTTGAAGAAACACATAATTTGTGTAAAGGTGCTAAGAGATCACCTATATGTAGGGCTGGACAATATGCCAAAAATATGACATCACAATAAAGTTGAACAATACTTATTGCTCAACTAGACAGCTGGTGGCCTAGTGGTTGCCCCTGCAATTAGAAGGTTCTAGATCCAAATCCCAACACTGCCAGTCATCGCTAAGATACAATTGAGCAAGGTACTATCGCCACACACTGCTCCCAGGGTGCCTCATTGGTGGCAGCCCATTGCTTCACTTGGTGAATAGATTAAATGAATTTCACATTGTTCACATTGTGTGCTGTGCTGTGTTGTGCTCACACGTGACTATAAGGGGCAACTTTACTTTATATCAAAATCACAAACTGAAAGACTACAATTTTCAAATTGCAAAAGCTGCAGTTTTAACTAGATTGTATTTCCACAAGAAAATGTGAAGTGTAATTGTGTGGTCGCTGTGGTAACTGTGGTTGTTACTATGTTGTTGCTATGTGGTTACTATTGCACTACAGGTTGTTTTTAAAGTGTAAAAACAGCCTACATTAAAAGTGCACATAAAGTAGCTAATTTCAACTCATTTCAAACCGCTCAAACTTATAGGTACTGAGGGTTCTTGCATGTCCAAAAACGGGCTGGAAAAAACATGTGGCGCACTTTTGACCCATTCAGGTCCCGGAGCCTGTGTCTCCTAACACTGCGGCTTAGCGACTGATTTCTCCTCCATGCTGCAGCAATTTCTCTGTTCTCGCTGCCAGCCATGTTTTGGCACTGGCATGAGCTCAGACAAGAAGCAGTACCTTTTTGTCAAAAAAAAGAATGATAAAAATAAAACTCAAGAAGAACAACAGTTACGCAGTCACACTAATAATATCCTACATTATTAAATGTTGCCAAGTTTTGAGTAAGAAAAGCAAAGCAAAGCTAGTGAACACTACATTCAAACTTTAAACCTCAAGTTACTATGTTATGGGGTACATTTAATGTTGTAACTGTCATAAAGCTTGAGTGCTGAAACAATCTTCAGTTTAAAATATTTTTCCCCTTTCCCTATAGATTTTATGCAGCTCACTTAAAGGAACAGTGAAACATTAAGGCCAGGGGCTTAGGTTATTGATAATAATCATATTTATGCTAAAAAAAAAAAAAAACATAGTTATATATTTTTACTTAAATCAGTGCATCATGATACTTGATGATATTTTCACGATACTCCATATGAATCATGATATTTCTTTATCTCTGCATTATAAGAAAAAGCTCACTTGTACCAACTGTATATGGGAAGAATCAGTATGAGTGTACTAGTCCAAGTAATTTCACCTGTAGCTTTGTCCTGCAGCCTGATTATCCTTGGGGAAGGGCACAATAAGCACCTGCATGTCAGTTTCCACACTGTGGTGCAGAATACCCAAAGCAGGTTTGCTGTCACTATTGGAAGTGCAGCCTTCATTAAAACTTCAGAACAAAATACTTCAGTCATGCACATATGTTAAAATTGGAAATTGGCAACATTTATTGTGTGCACCAAATTATCAACAACAAAAACATGGCATCCTTGATGAAGGATAAGAATCTGTTCTATAGAGACAGTCGACCTTGTGTGACAGCGATTGTCCTGAACACTGGGATATCCTGCTCTGTTTATCAGCTCAAGATGAATGAGGCGGAATGAACAGTTTGTAATAATGCTGGGTGTGTAACTTCCTTTGTTTGTCTCTTTCTTGCAAATTTGTCACAGCCAGTTCAGGCCCTAGGAGCCTTCGGGTCAGCTTAATGGTCCAGAAAAAACAAAAAGTTGTCTGTGCATCTTGCACAAGATAAGGGATTGACGGCTCTGAGAAAAAAAGCAAATATGTAATTTGGTAAATTACTTCTGTTTCTGTTGTCTGCTTTGCATTGTGCCTCAATTTAAATTAAAAAAGTGGCCTGAAATGCTCCTTACAACTACGTTGTGAATAGGCAAAGCCTGAATAAGTAGTCAGGCTGTTTTTTCTGCTAAATTTGCAGGTTTTTACCAAACAAATCGTACATTTTTACATTTGAGAAGTTTTACTTTTTTAACTGACAAGTAAAATAGTATTTTCATGATACTCTTTAAAAAGAAAAACAACTCCCAAAAAAAGTCTGCATCTGTTGTTTTACTCTTCTCAAGTAAGTTGTTGACAGCTCCATACACACACATGTAAATGAAATTGTTTCTTAGGTCTCTTAAAAGCTTTGTCTGTTTTCTTACAAACACAGATCTCTACTGTAATCATAAAATACATTACACATGTCCAATAACTGTGGAGTAATCCAACACACCCACCTACTGGTCATCAGAGCATACAAATATTTGCCATGTGCTGAGCACCAGGAGTAATTATTTCAAGGATGTTGGGTCTAGCAGGGATTGACTTTGGACACGGCATTCAAACAAGTGGCTGGGTATTGTGTAAAAGCCTGCTGCATAATGATGCGTGGGCAGGGAGCTTTGTCTGAGCCAGAACATGAGTGTCTTTGTTCCTTATCTTTATATTTCAGCTCTGCACTCTCATCTTGCAAGTGGCTAATCCAGACAGAGAGCACAGTAATTGGTCAGACCATGTCCGCAATGAGACATTCCTAACCTTTGCAGATCTGTTTCTTCTTACACTAGAAAAAGTGATTTTGCCTGATTTAAACGTGTACATCATTTCACATGAATAAACCTTAAATAAAATATTACATCAACACATTTATTGACTAAAGTAAGTAAACTGGATACAGAATCATGTTGGTACAATATAGTATAATAATGAGGAAATTATGTATATGTATGTACATTTAAAAAAGATATTTGTCTAAAGAAAATCATATTAATGCATGTTAATATAATATTTATGCATGTTAATGTGTTTGCTTAACCATTTCCATATCTCACCTTGTGGCATCCCATGTAGTTACACTTCATTATGTTAAATTAAGTTTGTTGATGGGATTTCCCAAATCTATGTGATGGCTAGGGGCATCAAGGAAAAGTCCAATCAAACCTGTGTTCTAACTAGCTAAGAATAAATATATTTCTTTTTAAATAAATACATTCTCGACACTGTTTACTGCATTTCTTTTTTTCATTTGTTCAAATGTTTTAGAACAAAACACAGTTACTATGTTAGTTGTTTTGTTTTTTACTTTTGTTAAGTATTTTGAAAACACCAGCTGCCCTTAACAATGTGCAAAAATTACATTATGAACAGATCAATAGAAATGGGCCAAAATTAACTTGGAGGAAAGATTTTTTCATTTATTATAAGGTAAGCATACAAGGTTTTATCTTGACAGCAACAGCATATAATTTAACTGCATATATGTATTATATTTACTGAGTAAATATCTACTGAGGCTATTAAATTATTAAATATAATAAAACTACCAATAACTTGGGCCTGTCTGAACTTAAACTTAAACATTGATGTATGAAAATTCCTGCATGTACAGAAACACTCATATAGACAATCCAGCATTCAGTTACATTAGAAAGTGACATTTCTCCTGCAGTTTTTATGTATGTAATGAGTACTGTGCAAAGGGCCAGGCTTGTATCCTGGCAGCATGTATGAATTGCTGAAAACAGGCTTGGCTGCCCTTAGGAACACGAGCCGCTGTAAGCCTATCCGAAAAAATGTATCACCTTCCTTAATGAATAAAGCGGGCATTCTTCACCCCAGTCAGTAATTTAGTATGCATCGGCACAACATTGGACTCAGCAAAAATGAACAGATGCTACAAATCTCTGCTCAGAGCAAACCTGCCACTGACACATTTGTAATCTGGCAATCAAGCTTACATTTCTGGCCACTAAGTCCATATTTTCACAGGGGAGGTGTAACTTGAGGGTTTCTGCACAATAACGTAATTGTGCCTGGCACAGTGAAGGCTCGACATTCATATTTGGATTCAGAATGTTCTTTGTTCACATGCAGTTGGCTCTTGACTGTGGCTCTTGAGGACAAAACCCCAGCCAGCAGTCCCCAACCAGCCACCTCGTGCCTTCTGTGACTCCTGTTGATCCACCACTTGAGCTGGTCGAAAGTGGCGGGAACCCCGCTGAGCTTATTAACCTTGGTGAGTCAATTTATCAACGACTGTTTGTTTCAATATGTCGGCTCCCACTGCCTTCCCTGACAAATCACTCCTGGCTTTTCAAAGTAAGCTGACATGCCACAGACAAAAGAGTGGGGCTGAACAGTTGTGTCTCTGCAAGCACTCATACAAGCACTTTCTGGAACCCCAGGTTACCTCATTCAGACTTTCACAAGCACTCACAAAGTGAATGGAGTAGACTCTGATTTCAGAACATTACGCTCTGTCTCAGAATCTACCACTTGCACTCACCAAATCAAACACAGATGGAATAAATGGATGGAAAGAGGAGCGGAAGAGAGATGGAAGGAGGATAAGTAGAATAGACATTGTTGTTTGAAAACTGCCCTCTGCAATGGGTGAGTAGCCAGTTGTGTTTGAAACCTATGAGAAAAAGCTGGCAGCAAGCCTCAGTAAGAAATTTCAGTAACATTAAGATGGCATAATGACTGACTGTAAATTGCAGAAAAGGTTAGAAAAAGGTTATGTTTTGAAATTGCCTGTCAAAATATGTTACGAAACAGGTTTGTTTTGACAGTAATGGGGCTCTCTTTTATAGATCTCATGTCCTGAATTAATACATTTCACCATCTGAAAGAATAAATCGCGTGTCAATTTCTCTGTATCAAACTCAAACTGAAAAAAATATTTCCATGGCAGTTTAGTGTTTCATGCTCACAGCCTAGTAAAATACA
>JBBJLS010000041.1:13906911-13925810 GCA_037577275.1 Bryconaethiops microstoma | reverse complement strand
TGTACACATCCATGTATGTATTTATTTGAGTGTATGTCCATATATAGATATAAATACATGCATATACCTAATACAGATACAGATATCCATATTATATATTTATAGCTATATTATGTATATCCTTACATAGATATATGTCTATACATGCATAAATATATATAGATATAGATATATTTCTATACATACTTTTAAATAAATACCAATGGTCAGAATGGTGGGTGTGTGTTTGTATGTACATACATATACATACATATATATATATATATATATATATATATATATATACACACACACACACACACACACACACACACACATAGTGGACTACTGTGTTTCAAAGACTTACGTACATCACTGCAGCCTTCACAAACATCAACACCTGTCTTCTGTTGCGACTTTCTCATCTCCAAACAGAAATCCTCAAATTCAGGCTTGGTAGACCTCATAAGTGTCACTGTGTTCAAAAAAGTGTAGGCTGCCTTGGCTTCATGGTCATAGTTGTCCCCTCTCCTCCAAGATCCATCCCCTGTAAAATAACAATTTGGTTTTTCCTTAACAATTCTCAACAAACAAAACTACACTGATGAATGTATGGCAGAGCAGTAAAATCGTACAATCAAGTAGAACATCTTGACCATGGGGATATGCTTAGTAATCAGTACACAACAAAAACAGAAGCAGAGAACTTTACCATAAGAAGATGAGTTGAATAGCTCAATGTTGAAGAACAGTCTATTGCTGTTGGTTAACCCTCGTCGATAAGCCATTAACATGACATCTCGTACTACATCGGCATGGAGGCACATGATAACCACTGCAAGAATATAAAGAAAACAACTTGTATTAGATGTTTGTAAGAGTAGAGACATAGGAGTAAATTTGTAGTTGCGCCTAACTTTATTTGCATCACTAAATGTGATGATGATTACAATAATATGATGATATTTTCCCCAGTCTTTAGCAGGATTGAGTATAAGTTTGCATTTTCATAGCCCCAAAATAATAGGTGGATACATATTTAAACATGATTTCTGGTTATGTTTACAGTACTATAAATCACTAGGACATACAGTAAAAAATTATTACCTTACAAAGACAAAAATAAACTTTTATTTATTTATGATGGCCCACCAAAATAACAACACCACTGCACATCCCCACCTCCCACGTTGAGATGAGCAGGTTGTACATACTGGTTGTTCAATATCAAGTGATAGAAACACAGCAACTATATTACGCACCCACACCAACACCATGAGTCTCCTCACTACCCCTACACCTCCTCAGGCATCAACTGTTAAGAGAACAGTTCTACAGTGCTACAGTTCAAAGTTAAGCAACAATGCCAGAATTGCTAACAAACACAAGGACACACTTACAGAAAAGATGCTGATGACTTTAGACTTCTAATGTTTGTTAGCAATATTAGCCTCCAGTGCTAAACTAAAGCTAAAACTACAGTTAAAAGCTGATCCCTAATAACAAATATATAAATCTTATATGCATGTGGTAAACAGAACAACATGTAGAAAAAACTATTGCAGGTAATAACTGAATAAGAATAACTGCATATTGGCCAGACCACAAAGAAAAACTACTAGACTACCTGGTGCGTAAAATATTTTCCCATGGAGCAAGGGGTTCAAAAATAAACAAACAAACAAATAAGCATGCAAACAGAGTTTTAAAAAAATCTCAAGATGTCCCATAAATAGGAAGATTCAGAGTGCTGGAACATTCCCTACAACTCTGTCAGTGTAGCGTACTGCCTGAAATATCCTCAGCTGAGTGGGACACACTTCACCTCAGTACTCCTGCTCTATGGCACCCTTTAATTACGGAGTGCACAGCACACTACGGGCCCTGTGTCCACTCTCCAGCGATTCCATGGGGTGCAGCCCCAGCCAGTAATATTTCAAAAATCTGGATTTTCCCACTGACGCTAGTTACAAATGAGCTGAGGAATGCAAGGGCCAACACATTGCACACTTAATGCCGACATGCCACTTTTTGTGTGCTTGGGGGTCATTTTTAATATATAGTTCTGTGAATGCATGCAAATTCCTAAACTGTGCAACTTGTAACGTGTTGTTTGAGATTTTGAGTTTACAGTCTGCAGATCAGTACAGTATGATACCAACTAAGCAGCAATATAATAACCTATCTCGGTTCAGTAAATTTCCTCCTCTATGCCCCCGAGGACCACTCTGCAGGCCTGCACTGGGCCAGCTCATGGTTCGACGCGCACGTCATTCACTATGAAAACATTGCAACACTGTATTCCATCCTCATCAAAGTACACTTGATTCATTGTAACAAAAACTCCCAGTCACCCACAGTCTGGCTTGTTGCTCATGCTTCAACCGTTCCTCCTACAAGGAGCTGTACAATTATTTAAAGGGGACATATTATGCAAAACTCACTTTTTGCACTTTTTGCTTCCATTTGGGTCTCTACTGCTCCTATAAACACTCCAAGTGCAAAAAAAAAACTGTGAATCAATTGAAAGATTTTGGTGTCAGGAATCATATGCTTCTATGAGCCATTTGGACGGCCTCCCCAATGTGACGTAATAATGGGGAAATTTGCATACAACCACCCCTCATCTTTCGAGCCCCCACCCACTAGATTAGTTGAAAATCTGTCATTTTTGTCTGCTGGTTTTATGAGCATGCGAGTGCTATGGCTACAGGCAAAGGCAAGTAACACATGAAGTGTTGTGCTCAACATTGGTTGTATGATGTATATATTTGTGATGCAAGAAGACATTTTAGGTCTTAACAGACTACTGATTGATTGTGGATTAGTGACTAAAATCACTACTAAATCTTTTCTCAGTAATCAGTCCACTTGAAGTTAATGAACTAACAGAGAACAGAACTAGGACGTACAGTAACCTACACATTGTGAGGTTGAACAGAAAGTCATTTAGTGCAGAAAAACGACTTTTAAATTTAAATTTTATTATGAACTACTTGAAATAAAAACTTATTAAAAAAAATACTTCATACGGCTTAAATTTTTATTTTCAGACTGAATACGCTTCACTATAGGTTAGACTTTTCTTATTTTATCGGTTCATTCAGTTTAGTTGTTCAGTTTCATTGTAACCTAAAAAAGCTGAACTGGAACTAACTTCAGCCCCTCCTGCCTCCCTATTAAATACAGAAGCATAAATGCTAAACATGTGCTATCTAAGTGACTCATTGGTTTCAACTCAGTGCATGCAAGACTAACCTTGGCCAAACTCACTACAGAACAAAACCAAGTATTTCTACAAAAATAAACAGATATTGTTGAAGTGACAAATGAGTATGTACATTTTAGGCATCAAAAGAGACTCTCCTTGCTTTTTTCTACCTATCTTAAAGACATAACACAAAGTTCTGCACCAAAACAAATGGTGTGTGTGGAGTGTGTGATAGAGAATAAATACAGAGATATGGTGCATTCGGAAAGTTTTCAGAACCCTTCAAGTTGTCCTTATTTTGTTATGTCCAAGATGGTCACGTGGCGTGCACAGGTTCCCGGAAATGATGCGCGTCATGTCCTATATAAACAAGGAAGTGGTTACACACAGTACTCGGGTTCAGGGGCAGACCTTGGAGCCCCCCCACTTCAGCTCTTCGGTCCGACGTCCTCTAATGGGGTCACTCATCGGTCCTAGTGGCCCATCCTGGCACCAAAAGGACTCTCTCCCTTCTGCAAGGGCCTTCAGGTGGCCCAGTATGGCCTAAGATGCTAAAGAGTTCGTTCAGGCGTGCGCGGTGTACGCCAGGGCCAAGTCATCCAATAAACCAACTTCCAGAGACCTCCAACCTCTACTGGTCCCTCGTTGTCCCTGGTCGCACATCGCCTTGGAATTCGTCACCGGCCTGCCGGAGCCAGATGGGAAGGACACCATCTCCAAGGTGGTGTCCTTCAATTCTCCAGTTCTCCAAGGCCATCCACCTGGTGGCCCTCACCAGACTCCCCTCAGCTAAGAACATGGCCAAGTTAGAGCACATAGTCTGCTTACATGGGTTCCCTAAGGACATGGTCTCTAAAAAAGAGGGCCTCAATTCACCCCCAGGTTCTGAAAGGCCTTTGTCTGATCAATTCATCTTGCAGTCTCTTCTCTGGTTACCACCCGCAGACGAATGGTCAGACAGAGTGGACCAACGAACAACTAGAGTGCTTTCTGAGGTGTTTTGTCGCCGACCGTCAGCGCTCCTGGGCCCGCTACCTCATGTGGGCTGAGGTCTCCCACAATCTCCTTATCTCATCAGCTACAGGCCTCAGCCCGTTCGAGGTATGCTACGGCTTCCAACCTCTGATATTTGAACACCAAGAAGAGGAAGCTGATGTGCCGTTGGCCCAACAGTTGGTCCACCGGTGTGGAAGGATCTGGAGCCAGGCCCACGCTGCCATCCAGCGGGCCAACGACCGGTACACCCACTGGTACACCCACTGGGACGACTGTTCCACATTGGTGACAGAGTTTGGCTTTCTGCCAGGAACCTCCCTCTCCACACCAAATCAAAGAAACTCACCCCCGATTCATCAGACCCTACACAATCACCCACCGGATCAACCCTGTCACCTAATGGCTCCAGCTATCTACCTCTGTCCGTGTTCACCCGGTCTTCCACATCTCTCAACTCAATCCCGTGTTCTTATCACCCCTGGCATCTCAAGACCCTCCTCTTCTTCCTCCTAGAATCATTGACGGTGGTCCTGCCTACACTGTCCAGCGGATCCTCGACTCATGACGCCGTGTTCGGGGCACCCAGTACCTCCTTGACTGGGAAGGCTACAGCCCAGAAGAATGGTCCTGGGTCCCTGGTTGCTTGGACCCTTCCCTTATCCAGGACTACCGTCGTTGGGTATCCTCTCAGCCGGGTCAGTCTGGTGACGGTCACGTAACACGCATGGGGTCACGGAAGTGACGCGCTTCACGTCCTATATAAACAAGGAAGTGGTTACACACGGTACTCAGTCATTGAGTTCATGCCCAACTCAACTCTCATCGACTCCAGCTGGACACGTGTGTACTCCGGTCCTTTTTCACCTCTTATTATTACTGTGTGTGTGTATGAGAGTGAGGAGTCCCGGTGGGAATCCGTATTCTGTGTGCAGAGCGTTCTCAGACTAACTGCATGGCTAACCAACGCCCCCGGTATTCAATCCATGACTGGGTTCATCCACCACACTACACTGCGCTAACAGTTTGGCCAGTTCCCTGACAAAAATTCATCTTTTCTATAATCAGTCTACACACAATACTCCACAATAGCGCAGAAAAAACATGTTTCCAGTGTTTTGCTAATGTATTAAAAATTAAAAAAACAAAAATATCCCTTTTATATAAGTATTCAGACCCTTCAATTCATACTTGGTTACAGCCCCCTTGGCCTTAAGTCTTTTTGAGAATGATCCTACAAGCTTGCCGCACATTGCTTTTCTGCCATTTCTGCTGCCACCACGTTTGACTGTAGGGAGGGGATCAATTAGGTTATGCTCAGTGCCTGCTTTCCTCCACACACATCATTGGGGATTGTGGAATCTTTATTTCATCAGACCAGAGGATTTTGCGTATCATAGTCTGAGAGTCCTTAAGGTGCTGTTTGGTTCCTAACAGGTGGTTATGTGGCTTTTATAAAATGCTCCCATTTGGCCACTCTCCCATACAGCCTGATTGGTTGAGCGCTACATTGATGGTTGTCCTTCTGTACGGTTCTTCCATCTGCACGAAGGATCTATGGATCACACTTAGAGTGATCATTGGTTTCCTGGTTACTTGCTTGAAAACCTTCCATGTGCACAGTAAAATATCAGAATAAAGAGGGTTTTTCTAGAGCTAGATTACTCATTGATGCTTTGCTTTATGAACCATTATAGCTGCAGAAGTTTGTGCTGAGTATTGTAAAATGTGCATCACGTCCACATTTGATGTATAAGACCAACTGTATTTCTTATTACAAAGACAGCATAATTAGCTATGTTAACATATTTATATTGTGACTAAAGTTAAGATTTAGTTTGCTGACAGAAAGATCTTGCATATAGTATCATTCAGATTTAGTAGATGTGCCTGCTTATAACCTTATTTGCAATTTTATTACAGACGTAACAGCTGTCAGCTACACCCACTGATATGCTGCAGTTCTTGCCACATGTTCAAGGTTGAAAAACACAGTAAAGTGCCGATAACACCACTTCATTGCTTAATTAATCAAATCAGACGTCAGAGGAGCTGGAAAATGTCCCAGTGACGGCTTTCACCTTGTTTTTAAAGATACTTCACAAAGATGACTGCAGGCGAGAAAAAGAACTATTTGGCAATCTGCACGGGCTTGTAAAAATGATAAAGATTGTTAAACATTCTTACCAGAAGTGGCATCTAAAAATCAATGGCCCTGTTTATTTCATGTCATTAAACAAAACTCGAACACTGAACTGCACTAACCATTTTCGTCACAAACATTAAGGTTAAGCTACTAATGTGTACCAATGCTTAGCATGCTTTAATAACAAAACACACAGGCCTACTACACACAGGTCTATTTTTCTCATAACACTGTAATGTGTAAAAAATGAAGAGAGAGGTCTGAAATAACAAAAGCACAATTACACCCAACATCACTCATAATGTATACTATGCAAACCAGCTCTTATAATTTATGGGAATTTAACTAGTTAGGCCATCTGTTCAACCATCTATCACATACTAATGAAATGGAGAGATTGTTCCAGTGTTGCATAAGTTACTTTATCTTTGTATACTTGTGTTCTCCTTGCTCAAACACAATCACTTCAACTTAAGAATAGATTTTAAAAAATATAACCAATGTGTGCAGGTTAGGGATACTCCAGGACCATGATGACATTTATCATTATCACAATAAATTACATCATATCATATCACGGTGTGATATTGTCAGTTCCTAAAGAACACTGATCAACTGCATATTTCATTATAATTAGCCCTGGTTGCTTACATTGATGAATAACAATAGAAACAATTCTCAGAAACAATAAATAATTTAGCTTTCCATGAATAATGAAAATGTAATTTAATATTGCAATATTAAACTTGCAGTATCATCTACCTATATTTGGGAACCCCTGCTCAACAACATGTGGTTAGGTTGCATAAAGCCTCCAGTGGAACACTGCCAATGATAAAGTGAACAGAGGATAGAGCAATGTGACTGTGGCCAAACAAGGACAGGGCCAAACAAGTATAATGAAGACAATGAATAGCCCGAACTGAACTGGGCAAACCCAAAGAGATGGAAATTGGCAGAAGTGATATCTGTTAGTAGTCACTGAACATGCATGGAGCATCTGTAATATTATCAGACAAAAGGCCTTTATGGGGCCTTAAGTCATATGAAAAAGATTGCTACTTGCAGTAGCTGTAAAACGTAAGCCAAAAGAGACGTTGCATCAGCCCAAGGACCTTAGCAATTATGTGGCTCAATGAGGGGACAATACCTAGGCTTAAGAAGAAAGAAACTGCTGAGATGGTTTGCATTCATTTTGAGTGGCCAAGAACTGGAAAAGACACAAGAACGTAAGATCAGAACACAGATTTTGAGATGCAAGATACTATTCTCTTGGTATGGTATAGAAGGGCTGTGTAGAAACAAAGAGCTTATTGCATTTAATGATGACACCAAGACTGCTTTATTCAAATACAACAATTCAAAAAAAAACAAGCACTGCCAGTGCTTCAGACCAGCTTGCTGTTTGGGAGACCAACAACAAATTGAGGCGTTTAAACTCAAAGTAAGGAATCCAAACCAAAGACTTGCCAAGAACATAGGAGACACAATGTTCATTACGTCATGACAGATACTAAGAGTGGATAAAGACATCAACATGTGCATCACAAACTACACATAAATATGTATAAGCAAACATTGTCAAACACTAAATATCCTTAAGCTGCAGACTGCATCATGATGTGGAACCTTCAGCACTGTACAATGTACTATGATGTAACTACATGTCATTGACATCATGTCACAGACCAGAGCCCTGATGTCTAAGCATATCTAACAGAATACCCAAAAATGGGTATAACAAAAACACTTTGGTATACCTATAAAAACAAAGTACCATACCATTTGTTTGGAGCATCACATTTGAGGACAAAGAATTGCATGTATCATCCCTGTATCAAAGCTATCTTCTCTGATGTGACATAAGGGCCTTAGTCCTGAAGGGTCAGTGCCTCACGCATTTTTTCAGAATGTCCCACCCCAGCCCAAACTCCATAATTTGTTATATACTGCTTTATAATTTAGTTTGCAAGTGCCTGAAAAAAGCAGTACTGATAGCAGGAGAAAATATCAAGAGCTGATGCTGCATGAAATGGTGGGAGGAGATGAAGAACCTGACATGGAACTAGACACACCACAGGATGGGCTTAGAAACTCTAATGAACTTAGTATCTCTGAATTAAATTCTTATATTGCAAATAAATGTGCTCAAGTTTTTAGAATGCTGGGTAAGCATGAAGACATCATCTTTATAATAATATATACTTTGTATTAATTTATGACTGGAAAGTTCCATTCTCTAGTCATTGAGCTTTATCAGTATACATGCCTCAGCCACTATAGATGGGAAGCGGTCTATGAAAGATGATTCTTGGGTGAAGGAGGAGGTAAAATTATGCGATGTCTTAATGAGTATGGATGTATCAATCCACAGAAGCTGGGGCCATTCATAGGCCATTGACAAAAGTCAAGTTTGATCATTGTTATGGTGGCTACTGGGTGTTCCAGAGCCCAGACTTTGCAGAGAAGTCGTGCAGATAGATACATCATGTTGGTCTCTATGCTTTCCTTTGTCAAGGAGTGCCTTGTAATGAGAGAAATGTTCTCTTTCTTAACATTTCTCAGCTGGAAACAGTGAAACAGTACTCTGCAACTGAAAAGCAGGTAATGGCCATACAATTCCCCTGCAGGTGGGCCACAGAGTGGTAATCTGCATGCAGCCCACACAACTTCGGAATATAGTGGTGCTCCAACTAGTTCAAGTTATTGTGGAGCATTGTCCATTAAAAGAACTTTCAATGATGAATGCAGCAGAATATTTAAATTCAGCACTACTCTTGTACCAGTTGAATTATTACTGCTGAGTATTAAAACATTCTGTTTCTTTCAGTGCTAAATTTTATAATAATCATTGAGTAAACAGGCATGCTTTTCCAAAATCTGGATGCTGTCTGTCTAAATAACTTAAGCATGCCTATGCATATTAACGCAAGTACGTCTTGATTACCCAGATATCTATTTCAGCCAGTAAATCATGCTTCATCCTCCTGGTAGTGATTGGTATCGAAGGTAAGGTATTGGAAAAAAAACAGATATTTAATGACCAATTTAATTCTTCTGCTGATTAGGGGGTAAAAGTAAATGTGAAATATCACAGAAGAAGCTCACAAATTAGTTTATGAATTTTCAAAGTAAACTCCACCCAGGAGCCAGACCCACAACGTGGGATCAAGAACTTGGCAAATAACACTCTTTATAAAGTGCCTTAGTCATGAAATTCTGCATGAATATAGTAAATGTTTTCCTTGTCTGTCTGAATATTTACTCTTTAACGCTGCTCTGCTGTAAGAAGACATGTAGTAGGAGTACTGTATCATGGTAACACAGATTATATTCCCTGGCTGAGTGGGTTGTTTTCAGAATAGAGCATGTAATGCAAGTTATGTGGGATATTTTTTTAAATAATTCTATTATTATTTTCCTAAAGTAAAAAAGGTAAGTAAAAATCAAATGTAAAAAAGGTAAAAATCAAATAAAAATGTTTGGTATACAAATGCAAATGTAATTATCTATTTAAATTCTGTCCAGATTTGCAGAACAAAGCATAATTTTTGTTCCTGAATGTTCATACTAAAACGAGGCTGCACTTGTTTCTGAACTATGTTTGACCAGGCTTGTTCATATTTGGAGCACAAACATTGTAGTAGATAATATTTATGGAATACCGAAGAAGTAAGCCAGAAAAACCCCAGACACAGTACTTGTTCTAATTCATTATGCTAAACAGAGTTCTAATTCATTATGCTAAATGTATAAATATTGTCATTGCTATATGAAACTGAATGTAGAGTTGGGGAAATATTTTGTCTAATTACTATATTAGTTAATAACTAGAGTGAAAATTCTAAGATGGGCCTTCTGCACATGCTTCAGATGACCTGGTGTTCCAAAGAGGCCGGCCTGTGCCATATAAAGCTATGTGGATGTATGGTTAAATAGTAATGAGCAGAACTCTATTTAAACGTGGCCAAAAATTTGAATGGAAGTGTACTGAGCAAAAAGGGATGCATGAAAACAAAGGAAAAGATGAGTGCAGGGCTTGGATGAGGGGATGGATATGTGTGGGATGATCTGAATAATGAGTCCCTTTCATTGTTTATGGTATTTTTCCCATCTTTGTTGGTGAATAGCACCACTATGGTTACTCAAAACTCAAAAATATAGGTTATCTGGGTGCACGCTATGGTTCGAGCCGCATTAAATGTGGCAGAAGTATAATAAAGAAAGAAAGAAAGAAAGAAAGAAAGAAAGAAAGAAACCATTTATAGGTGAAGAATAATATGGGACTGCCATTGAAATTAATGGGAGCCAAAGGCAAAAGGCTCCCATTCATTTCAGTTGGCTGGCCCATAATTATATAATTCAATCTATACGATAACAATGGATAAATATAAACATTTTTGGTTTAATTCATCTGTGCATTTACCTTAAAAATGGTAAACAGACAGAATCCAAAAATTTGGGATTGAGTTTTAAAATAGCCTCTGACCAACACTTGTCAAGTTTTTTAAAGACCCCAACTACCCCAAAAATATTCTCAGGTGACCAGAAAAGATTTAAGAAAGCAAGTAAAGTCAACTCTAGCAGGCAACTCTGTTTTTCCTGATATTTCCAACATAATTGGATTCCAAAGCAAAGCAAGTCTTTTCATCAATTTTAAGCAGCTAGTATTTCATCTATTCATGCAGGAATTTGCTAGTCACTGAAGTATACAGTATACAATTTTGACTTACATCAGTTAAAGGGACAATATCAGCTTTTTTTTGTATGGTGCATTCCATATTACTGCTTTAGTACTAGCTTCCAGAGGACATGTCATAACACCAGACGTTATAATGGAAGCCAACACTGATCTGCATGTCTGAATGTTTTCCATAGCTTCTGATTTTAAAAAATGACAATAAAAACATTATACCCCCATCCTTTTATTTTGTGCATAGAATTGTTTAATTAAACCAATTTCTCTAGGAAATAAATAAGATATTTTCCTATTTCGCTTTTCTTCTTAAGACATTTTATTCATTAATTGCTTACTAAGTAACATAACATGCTAATATTTAAATTATGTACTTTTGACAATGGATAACTGAAGTGTGCACCCACAGGTGCTTAATGGATCGACAGGATAATAACGGGTGCAAAGTAAGTAATTCTCTGAATCTGTAATGAAAAGGAAACAATATCTTAAGCTTAACAGCTCTAAGAGTTCTGGAGATGTCTCCTCCACAATTAGTTAAAAGCAGTAAAACAGACAATGTATGACAATGTTTTTCTTCTTTTGAACTGTTGAACCGAAAAAATGCTTGTTAATGCATATAAGCATGCTCTTACAATTATTACCTTACATTCCTAAATGTTTTTTTCCCATCCTGCATGCCTGTCAAAATTCTGATCATTTTTTCCACATGCATTCTTGTGCAACTCGGCTGACCTCTTACCCATCTTGCAAGACAAGTCATGGTGTCTGGAACAACTCAGCCTAAACTGTTATGAAGAGAATAGTAAGTGAAGAAACCAAGAAATCATTCATTATATGAACTTTGAAAAATAAATAAAATGTTCTCAGACTTAGTCACACAGTTTGGAAAGCATAGTCAATAAGTGATAGCTACTTCACTTGTATCCCTTATACTTCACTGATACCCCAAGACTCATAATGAAAGTCTACCATGTTTTTGGCAGTCCCATGCATGCAAAAAAATCAGTTCTTCAAGTAAAGGTAATGGTCGTACATAGAACCATGGATAATTCCATAAGCTTACATGTCATTTTGCCTTGTCGAATGGTTCTTCACTATGATGGAACACCAGTTGTTATAGGTCCATTAAAAAACCTTTCAAAAATAATGGCATATAGAACTATATAGAACTATTTTTGTTAACGAGATACTGAAAGTGCACAGTACTCTTGGTAACATACTTCCATTAAAGCTACTATGATGGGGAACTAATTAAAAACTCCAGTCCTAAAGATCCCCTACCCAGCACAATTTCATGCATTCCATTATCCACCTCACTAACAAATTATGGAGTTTGGGCTGAGACATTCTGAAAAAATGCGTAAGGTACTGACCCTTCAGGACTAGACATTAAGGGTTAATTTCTCCAGGATGTGTCTACTGCTGTTTTTCGGCACTCACCCAACCTGGAGTCAATAAAATTGTGACCAAAACTACATTCTGCTGGGCTTAATTTCTATGGAAGGCTGTGCCACCTGTCCTGACAAGTTCACACCTACAGCTCGTGGCAAATCAGATAAAGGGAGAATAAAGAGCTGTGTTGTGATAAAGAGCTACACCTTGCTCATCTTAACTTCTCTTGCTTTCTTAATCCTGCTCCTCGTCTCCTGCAGCACTGCAAGGCGTCAACTGCCTTGACACACCTGATCCGACTCATCAACTGACAAATCCAGCACTTCTTGAGTTGGGTAAGGTGTGTTCAAGGCGGAGGACAGTTGCAGCGGCCGTGTTGTATAGTGGGTTCTGCAAAAGCAGGCTTCAGGGACGCTGCCGTGGCTACTACCTTGATGGTTGAGCATGATCTTGAAGATTTCGTCGAGATGCGACACAGACTCTGCAGGGTCCACGGCGAAAGCGGAGACGTGATAGTGGCTGTCCAGCTGTATGTGGACCCCTTCAATGGTAAAGTAGCAGTTCCTCTCCTCTTTGTCGTCATGGTAAATCAGGTGTGCGTCCGTCCAGCCGAAGCGCGAGAACATCGCCGAGAACGTATCCGCCATTTTCAGGTAACTGGGCGCGATGCGCGTAAGCATCGCGTATTCGGGCTCCTTGTGGCTGAAGCCGGACGCCAGAGCACCTGCCGAAATGACGGGGATTTTCCAGCGCGATGCCACGCGGACCACCGAGGCGGCGGCGTACTCGCACACAGGACCCATGATCAGGTCGGGCCGCTCGCCCGGCGCGAGGTCTACGAGAGCGAACAGCGCCTCCAGCCCGCAGTTGGAGTTCACGTGGCGGAGGGTGAAGTTGACGCCGGCGAAGGGCCCCGCGGAGAGACCCCGTCGCGCGTACTCAAGCGCCGGCATCACCCTCGAGGCGGAGAAGATGTACGAGTCGTTCTGAGGCAGCAGCACTAGCACGGCGACGTCCTCGTTCAGCGCGCTCGCGCTGACAGGCGGCGCGAGCAGCCACGCGGAGACGCAAAGGGGCACGAAACACAACATGTTCGCAGTCTTTTCGGAGACGCGCACGCTCCCTAGCTCTAGGACCCCCAGCCGGTTTGAGAAGTTAACTCGTGACTCGTTCTCACTGTACACTTTAAATGTTCTTAGTACTTTACGCCACACCTAACTTCTCTCTTCCAGTGTAAAGTAAACTTAATGTCAACAACTCAACTCTTTTATCTCACTCTCTCTGTCTCTACGGGCTTTTCGTTTGAATGGCGTGTTGCTCTAAGTTTCTCGCTACCACTTCAAGCCTCCACAACCGTTCTTCATCACTTGGTTTGTCTGTGAGTCGCCTCCCTGTCTTACTCTCCTACAGCCCCGGCTTCTCTTGTATAGCTGCTCCTGTTGGAGTGTGGTGCTGAACTGGGCAGCTCGGTCGCCACACACGCTGCAGTCGGGGAGGAATTTTGAAGCATCCTCTTCATTATTATTCCTGCGTCACGGCGGCGTGGCCCCGCCCCCTTCTTAAAGAGCTCGAGCTCCAATCTCAACCCCGCCCCCAAACATAGCACGCACGAACTTTCAGCAGAAAAAAGGATACACTTTTCATTGCCACATATCATACGCGCCCAAAAACCCTTAAATATATATTTTCATTAAAAATAATATGTAAGACCATAAAGAACGTCCACTAATAGTTAAATGTCCAAAAATACCTTTTGGAGACCACTGTGTGTTTGCATATTTTTAACTAAGAGAAATGACCACTTTGTACTAGCTGTACTCAGCATATTGTTTAAATTCATCCCAAGAATTTCATGATACTGGTACACCACAAATAAGCAAAGAACTTGGAACGTTTGGACACATCACAAACAGCACAAACGCTTGACATTGATGTGTTGCTATAGCGACCATAGGCTGGCACAGGAAAACTAGTAGTTAATGGTGGTGAGGTCGTCAAAACACAGAAGTATCAGACACATGCTCAGACCTCGCTGACCTTAGCATTTTCAGGCTCTGTGCATCACCGTAAAAGCAACTGGCTTGAAATAACAAATACAATAACACTTCATTCATGAGAAGGGCTATTCTCTTTTTGCATCTTCATCCTCAATTTGGATTTTAAGCATGATGTTGAAAAAAAATGGATTAAAGCTGTACGTTAAACAACTTTAATTTTTTTTCCTTTAAATTATTTGTAAATGATGTTCAAAAAAGAAAGCAGTAATGACAGTTATTAATAAAATAACTGATGTACATTTCAATTGTTAGATACGGTCCTACATTGTTAGATGAAGTCATATGCGTTTGAAAGGACTAGAATCACACATCCTTCCTGTTTCCTCTGTGTTATTTTCTTTTAGGCTACCTATTTGCTCCTTTTTTGTTGCCATCATGCAGCAATTACGGTTTCGCTCCACTGAAAAAGTATGTTTTCATACTTGATTAGAGAAATGGTCAAGACTCTCATACAGTGGCATCTAGTGGAAGCTACACTACAATACACCACACTCTAGTTGAGTTGAAAGGACACATTGTGAATGAAGCTTCTTCATGACCATGGCTTGAGCATGTTCTGCTGAAGTGTCCTGAGTCTTGTGGTTAGACAATATACAGCAGCATTCAGTTTTCGCAACAGAAGGGAAATATGGCAGGGCAGATTTATTATGGCTCATTAAGGTAGACTTAAAGCAACTCACGAGGCACAATATCCCATTCATGTCCCTTTTAAACAGTTTGGGGCAGGGGAGGAATTTATTTGCACATAGCTTCCCCAGAACACTTGTGGTGCTCTGAGCTATTATATAATTATGGGTAGGAAAACAGAATACTTACACACAATTTTCGTGAACAAGTCTTTTACTAAGTGTTATCTTTAGCCTTTAACGTCATTCTACCCAAATTACTCTCAAGGTGCAATTAAATGTGTTTTGGGATGCAGGTCAACCTTGAATATGAGGCACCTTGTTACGTAGGATCCTGTAAGCCATGGTTGTATTTATTCTGAAATATGAGGTGTAGTTTTCTACTGGGAGCAGTACAGACACCATTTAGAATTTGAGTTGGGCATCAAAATTAAAAGATTTGTTTGTGTGTATGCTCTGGATGCTTGCTGTTGTGTAGTACATTATTCTGATCAGAAGGGGGGCTTCATTCATGAGTCCTGCTCTTTTAAATATAAATATAAAGTGCTTGCATCACAGAAGCCATCTGTTATGGCTGGTGAGTTGAGTACTGTTTCTCATCAGGGAATTTAACAATGCACATATGCTCTTGAAATAACGGTGCCCAAAAGGGTCCTTTGAAGCAAGGCCACAGAAGAACCACTTTTGGTTCCAGAAAGAACTCACTGGACCCTCAACTCAACCACTCTACAATGATGCCGTCACCACCACTCTTCACTTGGTCCTCACCCACCTGGACACAAAGGACACTTACATGAACAGCTTTCCAACAGTATCTGTTTGGGAAGCTGTAACTGCTGAACCTGAACCTATCTCTGTAACTGGAGCTTGGACTTTCTGAGCACATGTGCTCTCAGTCCCCTGCTTTTCACACTGTTGATCCACGACTTTGCAGTAATGCACAGCTCAAACCACATTTTGCTGATGACATGACTGTGGTGAGTTTGATCAGCAGGAACAATGAGGTGGCATACAGGCAGCTAATGGGCTGGAGCTGAATGTGGATAAAATAAGAGATGGTTGTTAACTTCATGAGGGCATGTTGTGATCACTCTCCACTGAATATCAACAGCTCCTCAATGGTGATCGTCCAGAGCAACAAGTTCATTGGTGTTCACATCACAGAGATCTTTAAGCTCCATTGCCAACAATATCTCTACTTTCTGCAGAGACTGAGGACAGCGCATCTCCCTCACAATTCTCTATATGTTCTACAAAGGGACAACTTGGTATAGGAATTGTTCCACTTTGTATGATAGTAAGGACAGCTGAGAAGATCATTGGGGTCTCTCTCCCCTCTGTTATGGACAGTTACATCACACTCTGCATCCACAAAGCCATCACCATTGTGGATGACCCCACATACCCCTCACACTTCCTCTTCTCCCTCATTCCATCTGGGAAAAGATGCCATAGCATACAGGCCTCCACTGCCAGAACAGGAAACAGTTTCTTCCATCAGGCACACAGACTCCTCAATCAGGATTGAAACATAAATGGAACTGTATTGTATTAATTAAAACTAGTATTGTAGCTGTCAGGTGCACTAAATGTTGTCTTATCCTGTTGTTTTGGATAAGACCCTGTTGTTGTGATGTTTCTGATCTTGTGATCAATTAGCTGTAGACATGCGCAACACAATGTATATTAATGGACATTTTGTTCTGTGTTTGGGTTTTTAGGCTTTTGGTCTCTTCCCGGGCCCCTTACCCATGACAACACAAACTCTCTCTCCGACACACATTTTAAAGGTGACTCGACCATTTTCTCTCTCTCCTATATTACAGAGGTCTCTCAACCATTTTTTAAAATGATGAATACTTGGACCCTGATCAGCCATTCATAAAGTTATACAAGTGCATAACTACAGATATTAATAGACATTTTGTCGCTGGAACAGTTCCAAAATCATCAGCATTTTAAAATTCCAAAATACGTAAATGTAATGTTTTTTAAAAGAAAAAAAATCCTCCGTACTGAGGATCGTCTGGTTCAGAGACCGACCATGCTCCTGTTTGTAATGCTGTAAATGAAGAAAAAAACGGGTGGAATAAAAGTAACAATTATAAAATTTAAGAAGATTGCGGACGCAATCACTCTACTAGTAAAACTCAAAATGACCTGTTTAAATCTAAGGCATAGAGAGAGGTTGGAATATAGTCATAATAGCAAAAGTGCTGAACTGGGCAGCTCGGTCGCCACACACTGCAGTTGCTGTTTTTACTACATAAAACCACAGAAACATGGTTAGTGGATCTCAAGGAGAAAACAAGATATAGGAAAATGTAAGATATGCTGAATTTTAAGAGATTTTTAAGCCTCGTCCTGCTTTGAGAGCTTAATGTTGTACAACTTCATACGTCAATGCATTTTAATGTGATTATGAGAAATGGCATAATGCCATGAAAGAAAATAAGGTATAATTTGAGGCTTTCAAAAAGATTGTCAGCCTCTAATAATTGGAGAGCAATAGTATTCACTCACTGACTCACTCACGTTCTGTAACCACTTAATCCTCACTAGGTTCGCAGGGACCCAGCGCCTATCGCTGGTCCAGTGAGCGCAAGGCAGAGTCCATTCACTCACACATTCACACCTAAGGTCAATTTAGGGTCCCCAATTCACCTGATCCACATATCTTTGGACTGTGGGAGAAACCAGAGACCCCGGAGACAACCCACGCTACCACGAGGAGAACATGCAAGCAGTAGTATTTACTAATTTAGTAATCATTTACACTCAGCTAATTGCCAAGTTTATTTGGTGTGTTAGAGCAGAAAAATCACCAAGCTGTGCTGGTCTCCGGCCCTTCGTTCCCTACCCTTGTTTTAAGGTGTGTGGCGTACCCCATATGCATCCAACATAAGTGTACTCTCATAGAGAGTAAGCTGAGAAGATTTTTCAGGCCTTGCGTAAGTTGTTTAGTGACAATATCTGCCGTGAAATATAAACCGGAACCGAATGTTCCAAATGTGATACAAGTGACATCTGGTGGTCGCTTCAATGAAGCACACCCAAACAGAGTGAACTGTTTCCTTCCTGATTTCAAAGCCAATTTGTTCTGTATTCTATCCCATTTAAATAACTAACGTACCAAAATGCTTAAAATGCAAAACTTACATCACTGTCCATTGAAACTGTTTCCCAGGTTTTATGGCAAATTATTGATTTTCCATTGGAATTTTCAGGTCAGGTACAAAGAAAGTTACTTAGAAAGGCGAAAACAAGTGCATTGAGTGAAAGAATAAAAAAACAAATTTCTGTCTCATGTTGCCTTTACTAATGCTGGGATATCTTACTTGAGAAAGAAATTGAGCATTAAAAGGGTCAAAAACTTAATGTAAGACCGAACTTCCTTCAGATGTCAATATCTGTTTGCCACAAGAAAACCGACTACTTGGAGCAAGAAAAAGACACCTGGATATAAGCACACCAGAAGTACATCGAAAAAATACTCTAATTCAGTTGAATTATGAATTTCCACATAATTACTTTTCTGTGAAATAAGGCAATTTTGTTTATCCAAAATAATTAACTAAAACTGACTAAACCTAGGGCCCCATCGTGGTACAGTGGGTCCCTGCCTTGCAACCATTGGCCCTGGGATAGGCTCCAGGTACCTGCGACCCTAGTTAGGATTAAGTGGTCACAGAAAGCGAGTGAGTAAACCTCACCTTACGTTTACGTTTACGGCATTTAGCTGACGCTCTTATCCAGAGCGACGTACAACAGTGCTTAAGTAGTCTACATCTGTTTC
>JBBJLS010000041.1:13886242-13900745 GCA_037577275.1 Bryconaethiops microstoma | reverse complement strand
AATTTGATTTGCACTGATTATCTGCACTGACCACTGCACCACTAGACATAAACTACCTCTACCGTTCATTTTTACCGTTCAGTTTTTTATTTTAAGTTATTCTAGTTTATTGTATAGTTTCTTATAATATGCTATGTCACACGTGCACTTTACGGAGCTGCTTAAAATTTCGTTATACTGTGTATAATGACAATAAAGGCTTTCTATTCTATTCTATTTCTAGCTGACTTAACTTTTCTGAGAGTAAAATGTGTCTGAAGGACAGTAATGTGTGGTATTGTTACAGGTTAACTTAGCCAGTGAGCTTTGTGCTGAACAGAGATTTTTCTCAGATTCTCTGTGCTTTACACATGCAGTGCTTTACACATGCACCGCCCTCACACACTGTGCACTGTGGGTTAAAAATGTGTTTAACACTTTAATAGACTAAAGTGCTTTAGTTTGAGAGTGACAGACGTTTTTGCTAGATGGCAAAATTTTCTTTGCACAGTTTTAAACTTTGTCTGTCACAGTGTTACTGATCATTTAAAATTTAGATTTTTGTGGTTGATTTGCCTGCATAATGTATGGTGAGAAAGAAAGCTGGGCCTTTACAGTGTATAGGGGAGAGAGAGTTTCTGAATGAGCCTTGTTACTGCAGCTCACTCTGCCTGTACCCAGGTGCAAAGAAACATGGAGCAAAATATCTGTGAATGCTACATAGAGTCATAAACAAACTTTAAGACACAAAATCTTAGGTCACTTATGAAAAGAAAGACATGTTTCACTTTTTGTTGTGGTTTACTAAACAACACTTGGCCCGTGAACACAGCTACATGCGTTTTTTCCTCACGTTTTGAGCTGTCCTTTACCATGTTTGGATGGTAACGATGACATGTTGTAAATGGAATTTCTTAACATGTTTTTTAACAAACTTTTTTTAGCAATAAAACCAATTCAAACATTGGTTTTATAGTAATCATGCAATCATATTTTGCATTTTCTTGTAGAAATGCAATCTAGCTTAATGCCCTGATACTGATCTCTGGAAATCTGTCTCTGTTTGCAGCCACGCTCACCCAACTCCCACCGTATTCCCCAACAAGTACCACACCCACCCCTTCCCCACCTTTCAGAATGCACAGGCCATGTCTCTGTTCTGATTTACTAAAATTAATCAACGCATGAAGGCTTGTTTTGGCCAAGATGTTGCCACCGATTTGAGGGTATATCTTCCGTTTTCTGAGTTAAAAAACATTGTGTGACAAGTTAATTTACCAGCAAGTTTCCTTTGGTTTTCTGAACTGTTTGTCTCTGTACAAATGCATTTTTTTGGATCCATACAAATTTTTTGGGTGTTGCCAAATGTTTTTTTTAGCAACTACGCACACAATCACACTTTGCATTTTCTTGCATAAATGCAGTCTAGTTTAATATTGTAATTTCATGCACAGGGGAGGAGTCACCAAATCAAGAGGAGGTGCACAAAGGGAGGTCATATTCTGATTTCCTTGGCTCAAATGTCCTTAAAATAAATTCTCAGAAAGGCATTAAGTGTGTGTGTGTGTGTGTGTGTGTGTGTGTGTGTGTGTGTGTGTGTGTGTGTGTGTGTGTTAATCATCTCAATGAATAAGCCTTGCAGTGTTATGTAAAAAATAATGCTTTTAAGCAATGACATGGCACATTGGTCAGCGGAGGAAAACTGTTTTCATGGAAAATGATCCTTTGTGATAAGGTCAGTTACTTTCTCCCTTTGAGTCACCTTTAGCTGAAGCTGATATATCGTGACAGCATATTAGTCTGATTAAAGTTTGTTTTTTCTAAAATATCTACTGTCTGCCAAACTGAGTCAATCTAATCCAAGTTGGTCAAGGACATCTGGTTACCAGAAAACTATACACTGAAACTGGCCACGGTGGTAAATGATATTAAAAGGCCTGTATCATGGAAAAATTTCGTAAGATTTTCATAAAGCATATGAGTATCATTGAAGTTTCAAAATACAGTTTACCCCCTAGACCATACGTCCATATATGGATATTAAACTGCAATTAAGCTGTTTTTTATTATGTCACATTTTTTTACTACACCCAAATGTGAAAAAGTTGATAGTACTGTTTTAGACCAGACTGTTTTTGAATGAGATGCAATACAAGGCAGCCAATCACAACAAATGTCCTTTCTGTCTCAAAAGCACAGTAACAAAAACAGCCTGTTTAAATCTAATGAATATAACTACTGTGGAAATTGTCATGTAGGACCAGCAATCACACTATTGTTCTTCTTAAGTTTTATTATTATTATTATTATTATTATTATTATTATTATTATTATTATTATTATTATTATTGTTGTTGTTGTTGTTATAGGTGAATTTTGAGGATGCTTCTTCTCCGAGGGAATTTGATCATTTGCATGGTTCGAAGTCTGAAATGTGCCTTAGAGTGCCACCTGGTGTGCTTGTATATAGCTTTTTGATTAGGGCCAAATACTGATCCTTCGAGTTGGCTCTGTAATGTACGGGTAGAGAGAGTAGATGGTTGAGTTGCCTTCAAAATATTGTGGCTTGAGAGTGTCTGTGACATCACGGCTAAGGAGAGCGGAAAGTGACACAATGTGGAGAATTACAAACACACAGCAAAATCATAAACAGACCTCAAGACACTAAAGCTAAGGTCAATTATAAAAAAGGCATGTCACATTTGTTGTGGTTTAATTACAAAGTTATTAGCCTATGAATGTGACTATTCATTCAGCTGTCCTTGACCAAAAAATGGCTTGATAAGAAGCAGTGAGTTGATGTTCCCTCAGTGGTTCTGTAGTAGACTGCCAGCCACTGAATTAAGAGAATCAGAAGATTGGCAGAGATTTTTAACACAAACTTTTTTTGCCCATAAAACCACAGTTTGGGTGTCTTAAAACACTGGTTTTATAGTAACCATGCAATCACACTTTGCATTTTCTCACATTCTGGTTATTATTTTTATTGCACCTGTTTTTTGGCACCGCTTCTTCTCCGAGTCCATGTGAGTAACTGGAAAATTTCCTTCTCTGACACATGTCTTATCGATTGGTTGATCAGAGGCCAAGTACTGATAATTTAAAAATTACATTTTTGTAGTCAAGGCGCCTCTGTAATGAATAGGAGAGAGAGCAGTGGGGCGAGTCCCCTTAACAGTCTGTATGGGAGAGCAAGCCTTGTGACGTCGATGCTACGGGGCCAAAAAGGGACAATATTTGGAGAAAAATAAATGTGGGGAAACAAACACAGATGTCACTGTTTGTTGTGGTTTAATTATAGGAAATCAGCCCATGAATGTGGATACGTTTTCACCCGTCCTTAAAAAGAAATGGCTTGGTAAGAGGCAGCATGTTGGCACGTCCTCAGTACTTCAGTGGTAGAGCGCTTGCTGCTGAATGAAGTGAGTCGGAAGACTGCCGGTTTAAATCCGACAATCTTCTGAGGTGGTGTGGGGCTAGTGGGTTGGATACTCGCCTCTGGACCAAGAGGTCATGGGTTTGAATCCCATGGGCTCTTAAGCAAGACCTTAACCCCAAGTTGCTCCAGGGAGACTGCGCCCTGTAGTTAGGGAATGGAAGTCACTTTCAATAAAAGTGAAGTCACTTTCAATAAAAGTGGAGCAAAACATACAGCAGACTCATAAACAGGCTTCAAGATGCTAAAGCTAAGGTCAGTTTATTGTGGTTTAATTAAAAGTAATCAGCCTGTAAACGTGGCTATGTGTTCAGCAATCCTTAACCATGAATGGCTTGGTAAGAGACAATGACTTCACGCCCCTTCTGTGCCTATAGCAATGATGCAGTCACACTTTGCAGAAATGCATCTAGTTATTCCATTAACCTTCCGAAACTACTGAATTATAAGCCTTGACTGGAAATAAATGATCATAATCAAATGCAATTTTTAAAAAACGAATCTCGCTTCAGAAAGTTACTATAGAATATATTTTTACCTGGCATCAACCAAGCATCAACCCCTCCTCCCACACACACATACACAGTGCTAATTGAAATGTAAGTATGATAGCTTTACAGTGCTTCATTTTGTTCAATAGCAGTCACCCACTGTAACCGATGCTGCTATCAGGATCTGCTCCCAGAATCATATGATAGAATCTCACTGCTCACAAAGAGCCACCTGATTGGTTAAAGCAATAATAAAGTGTCATGTTATTGCATTCATTATCATGTTATTGCATTGATTGGTTAAACTTTAAGTTTATGTTGCCTAAAGTATCTCTGACCATTTCACCTTTTAACAAATTTCTATAGATCAGCGTCTGTGGTTTTTAACTTTTAGACGGGGCTGTATTACTAGAGTTCGAGACTCAGTATGTTATTTCTGTGCACTTGGACTTGTCATGGAATCACTAGTGGTTCCACTGAAACTTGTCTTGGACTCCAAATCAGCAGATATCTTGCCAGATATTCTAGTTAGTCTCGACCGAGTGCAGCCTGTAAAAAACAATTTTTCAACTAGAAATACTTCACTTTGGTGGTTGGCCACAGATAATTACAGTTCTTGTAGCAAATAAAAATGAAAACACCCACAAGTAAACAAAAGCAACCACAATGGTGAACAAAACGACTCCGCCATCTTAATAAAACAAAAACAGTTGCAGCGGTTGACAAACTCATTGACTAAGTGAGCTTGTTCAGAAACCTACTATTGGTTTAACCTTTTCAAAATCCTGGCCACTGGCCACCAGGTCACCAATCTTATTCTTTCTGTATCCATGATCATATCATTCTGTCCACAGACACAATGTTGGCAAGTAAATCATCTGTAATGGCTCAACTTGTGGTAAATAATGTGGCCTAATTTGATCCTACAGTGTTGTTTCACTACACTTGCTGATTTTGGATCTTTACAAATAACAGTGCAAATGATCACCTTAAAGTTTTTAATTCAATTCAGTTTAATTTATAATGTGATTTTGGAACAAGAAACCTTATGGGGAATCAAGACTCTAAAGGGTAACCCATTTTCCTCTGGTCAGCACCATAGAATGAGGAGAAATAAAAGAATTGTCCATATAATGATAAGAAGCCTTAGTGTACAGACCTAATCACAGATGAACAGTTGGGAGTCAATATCCAAAAGTGCAGGAACAGTCTGAGTGAGTGAAGTAGTGGATGGAGAATCTCCAGTCTTCAGCAGTAGGAGTAATATTCTTAGACGCAAGCATAGAAGATATACTATGCTTCCAGCTCCACGCAAAAATTCTAAACATGCAGTTAAATTGCAGAGAGGTCCTTTGGGCTCTCCGAACCTCTTTGGACTCCATCTTGACCTGGACTTGATCATCTTTGGACTTGGCCATGGTGTGTATTCAACTAGTGCCAGATTTAGTGGCCTTGACTACATCTCTGCTCTCAGAAATGAGATATTTAGGCACTGCAGCCTAATGCCCCACTCTTTGTAGTTGTAGATGAACTGTTCTCACTGTCTGCTCTCCATCACTTGAGGAACAGCTACGCTTCTGTTTTTCTCACACTACTGAACAAGCCTCACACTCACTGAATGTGTGCTTTGCACCACAATCACCAGCCCTGCTTTATTCTGCTGAAAGAGGCCATGGCCATTATGGAATAGCGTCTCCTTGAAGGGGTATACTTGGTGTCCAGCAATCTTTAGGTAGACAGTACATGTCAAAGTTACATCCACATGAATGCTGAATGCCAGGACCCAAGGTTTCCCATCCAGAGCATCACGCTGCCACACTTGTTTGGCTTTGTCTAATAGAGAATTCTGGTGCCATCTCCTCCCCAGCAAAGTGATGCAAATGCACCTGGCCATCCTCGTGATGAGCATCCAGTTCTGATGCTCACATGTCCACTGTAGGTGCTTTTAGTAATGGAACTGAGTCAGCATGGGCACTTTGACCGGTCTGTGGCTATGCAGCCCTGCACACAGCAAGCTCTGATGCTCTATGTAAGCATTAATGTTTTCAGCAATTTCTGCTAAAGAAGCTTTTCTGTGAGATCAAACCAAACAGGTTAGTTAAAAGGCTTGCTAGTTTATCTATAAAGTATTTGGAATCCTTGAGAAGATTTTTTGGCATGAATGTTATTCAGCTAAGTATTTTATTGGCTTTAAGAAAAAACTCTGATTGCTTGATTACTCAGTATTGATAGTGACAAGCCTCAGCCAATCCTTGTTCTGTAGATATGGATTTGCAGTTGCAGAGCTGGTAATGTGTTACGCACATGACTATATGTGGAATTCTTTTAGGTGAAACACTATTGAACTTTTCGTTCATCTGCTGTGTTCGACCTGATATTTGTTCAGTTAGCTGTCCAGCTAGAAACACCACTGCTAATGAAACGACTGTATGTAACAGCTCTTTGCAGTAGATGGCGCTCTTACAGCATTGAAAACAAATCCGGAGGAAAAAGAAGACCGCAATGCTTTGTTTCACAGTATAGTCTGTGTAAAACAGGACAAAATCTTACGCCAATGGAACTAACAGCCTAATAGTGACATGATACAGTTAAACACTGTGCAGAAATCTATTAAAATACTAGATTAACAAAATGTGAATTTTTTTTGTTGCGTTAACTCACTATTAGAAGTTCAATTAAGTAAACCAGGATTACTTTTTTAAGCTTTAATGATGGTAGTTTTTACACATATGCATTGCTAGAATAGAACTAGATTAGATCTCGAATCTACCACGCTGTGGATGTAGTTAACCCTGATAACTCATTGATCATCAGTCACTTTAACCTAATCACGGTGTCAAGGCTTTAGCCCTGGTGCTATATCCGTGTGTGTTTCTGTTATAAGTAAATAAATAGTATCCATTTGCTCATGTGATTTTTGTCAACTTACAAAAGCAAGAAAGGGCTGTTTTAACTGGGCATCATGCAAATGTATTAATCACCATGTAGCAGTCTGTATATCTGCTCTGCTGTTTATTTACTGTGAAAGCCTACTATATAGACACAGGACAGTAATCATAAGAGCAGGGTTACAGCCTATATCTGATCTCTACAGTGTGGTTTAATTTGCCTCACTAAATTACATGAGACCGCTGAAGGCCTGCAAAATGGCTTTATAATTACAAATCTGCAGTAATTGAAACGCACATGGCAATTATACGTTCTGCAGATAGTAGGGTGTATTTATAGAAGGCCGACACTCATTGTGATTTCATATTTCAGGCAGCTGTTGAAATCCCACCCTCAAGTGGAGACACCGCTGATGCCCCAGTGTCAGACAAATGGAAAGTGATCTTTCATATATTTACTCAGGCCTATTTATTTATCACCAGTCATGATATCACAAATCACATACACACATAATACACTCAAAGCAAAATGGGCTCTAACAAGTACCAAAAACAAAAAAGTCCTGTGTAGAACAATGAAATGTAGATCTACTTCAAATCTATCCTTTGATGCCATATACAGCAGTTTCTCTATCACATTTACCCGTTCAGAGATTTATCATGGCTCTTCTTTACTGAAGAACTCATGAAGAACTTTTTAAGGGTGTACATAATGGAGAGCTGATAATTAAAGTATTCCTAACATTTTATACTTATAATTACCCACGGGATTACATTTAAACTACTTATAGACAAATAAATCAAAACAAAAACATACTAATTGAAACCTGTGTCAGAGTAGCAGGTAGTAAAGAGCACATGTTTATCAATAAGTTAATTCACTAAAGTATGAGCAAAAGGTCAGAAGAAAGTGGAAATGACCGAAAATGGGCTCCTTATGAATTAATCCTGTAGTCCACACAGTCTCTCTATATCCCTGTGGAGCGCCGTTTAGGTTCATAAACGGTCAGCTGTGAGGGCATCAGTTAAACAGAGTCTGGGCGCTGACTGTTCAGCTGTCTGTTCAGAGTTGAGTGGAGACCCTGCCCACACCATTTATCGCCCCATTGACGTGCTGGAAGCGAATGGGAGCAGGAGGGCTTGTCTCTCGCCTCCAGAGGTCATTCCGCCCCCAGTTGCCACTTGTTGCCAAAAACCCTCCGCGCGCGTGGACTCGCCACGAAATCCTATAGGCTATATATATATATGTGTGTATATGTACATATATATATATATATATATATATATGCATGTATGTATAATCTAAATACACATACATTTATATACTATTTTCGTAAGCCCGAATTGAAACGCGGTCATCACATGTCGATGTTGAGACAGGACTACATCGCCATCTGACTTTGTCTGAAGAAAAGGGACCCTTTTCAACAGATTAATTGCCTTGGACGGGAGAAGCATGGTGGACAACGCGAGCATAGCAACTAAATCTGCACTGGTACGCGCGCAATTTGGTTTTTTTTTTCTTGCTTTTTTTTTTTACTACAGCTAAATTTAAGACAAATAAGTGTCATTTTCATCATCGTTCGGGCTGTTTACCGTGCTGTAACACCCCTGCTGATTTGGAGCGCTTTCACTGAATTAGTACAATAGCAAGCGGGGCTGGTTGTTTATCTGCTTTTACTGACCCTCTAATGATAAAATTTCTAACTCCTGGGGGTCTTTTTTTCTTCTCTCAGGTATCAGCTTCAGCCTGCACGGGGGTTGAAGTGAACTCTCTGAACGGTAACTTTTCGCAGGCACTACGTGCTCGTTTTCCAACGTTTCTTGTCTTAAACGTCTGCGTTTTTCGCACGTTTATTAATTTGTACTATAGTACGTCTACTCATCACAGAAAACACAAATACTTTGTCCAGTTGAGTGCTGTTTTTTAGCCAAGAAGGGTTTCCTAAGCTGACTCGGTGGCTCTGAGACAGGTCCGACAGTCCGTCACAACTTGGGCGGTTATGTTCTGTTCGCGCGCGCGCTGTATTCCCAGTATTCACCATATTTACGTTTTTATTAACCGACGCCTTGCCTCTTCTTCATTTGCAGCAAGCCACCTTTTCGTCGGCCAACAGCCTCCCCTTGCTCGTCCCTTCCTCGGCCGCCTCGCACGGCCACTTCCCCGCCGCCTCGCCTCAGCAGCAGTTGCCGCCCCACGGCGGCGGTGGTATGAAGCTGGAGGCGGTCATGGAGAACCTGCAGCGGCAGCAGGCTGCCCGCCTGGCCCTGGAGGAGAAGCTCCGGCAGGCCGAGAGAGACGGCGACTTCAGGGCGGCCGTAGAGACGCACATGCAGCAGCAGGCTCTCGCCTTCCGCCGCTACCACGCGTCCGTCCGCGGAGCGCTGGCCGGAGCAGGGGCGCCCAGCTCCGGCGAGAGATACCAGGGAAGCATCGTCGGGGGCGGCGGAGGACACCTCGACCTCAAGCGGCCCCCGAAGCGCTCTGACACGGACGAAGAGCAGGACGCGGAAGAACTGGAGGAGCAAGAAGACGGCGGTCAGGACGACGACGACCTCGGGGAAGGTGACAGTGTGACCGAGGGCGATCTAGAAGAGGAGATGGAAGGTGTCGAAGGAGTCATGGCACAGTACCCGCCGCTCCATACCCTCCATTCCCCGAAAAGTGCTCTTTCCCTCGCCAGAGCGCAGCAGCCTTCGTACGCGGCGGCGCCCCGACATCCCGGCTCACCCAGCGGACTGGCGGCTCACACGCAGCCGCAGCAGCATGAGTGGACTTACGAGGAACAGTTCAAGCAGGTAAGAATCCGAGCAGCACCACATCACATCAGGCTACCTGTAAGTAAGTAAAATACTCTGGGTGTTGAAAGACAGGGTGAATTCAGGTGTAATGGAACACCTTATGACACTCTTGCCTTTTTCCAGTTTAGCTTATGCCAACTCATTTGTTCTTAATAAACAAGAAGGAATTCTGTAAATAGTTTAAATAAAATCAGCTGCCTTGCCGGGAAGCGGAGAATAATTCTGATTGGGTGGATTTAAGGATGCGGTAATGTTGGACACCTGAAACTTGCTGGACTTGCAGCCGATACTCATTGGTGTTTTTAATTGTTAAAATTAGCAAGTAAATACACTTCTATACACATATCTAAGCAGGGTCAGAATTGCTACTGTATCTGCCTATATAGACAGAAGAACAACTCTGGCATGGTGTAGTTTGGGACTGTGGTTTAGCAACAGTACTGTGTCAGCTCTGATAAACAGGGCGAATTCATCTTTCAGGTAATACAAGACATTTTAAACCTGTTTATCACAATTTCAGCTGCTACAGGTGTACTTAGTGTTAATACGCAAGAAGTTATTCCTTGATCTAATATGCAAGAACCATTTACATAGAGACAAATGGGGTACTATGGTACTAGGTAATACGGACCATTAGGTAACAGACAACACTTCAACGCTTGGGGTTTGATTTTGTATGTCCCCAATTTTTTGTCCTTTTCTGTTGGAAGATTCATTCTTTCTGCTACAAAATACATCTAGCATTAAGAAGCAATAAGTTAATAGAAAGTTTTTCTATTATGGCAGTACATTAATAAACTATGGTTAATTCCATAGTCAGCTGAAGCTTACTTATTAACTCTTTTCAAATGAGCAAGAAGAAATTTAGTGGGAAGCTGAATATGGGCATTGTCTCGTCATTCAGGGCCTAAGATATAAATGGCCCATATTAACTAACACACTGTCCTTTATTCTCTGTTGTCATATACTGCCTCGCTCCACGTATTCTTAGATATGAAGTAAAGTTATAGAAATATCAGATAATGGCAGAATGTTGCCCTGTTGTTCTTACTTGAACGCTGTGAAAATTTCCTTTGCTGCTTGTCTGGGAAATGTCTCAGCATCCCCTTCTACCTCTCACCTACTCAGTTGATTCAGACGCATGGCATGATACTGTACAGATTATGGGATCATTTTAAATGGAGTGACTAGAGAAAATGTCTTTTTTGAGGGAAAATGTTGTGTTATACAGTAGTAGCTTAATAATGTCTTCAAAGTTTATGTTGCATTCATCAGCAACTCCTTCCAGCTTTTACTGTGGCTATACTGCGCTTAAAGTAAACCCCAGCAAACTTACAAAAATGTTTAACGGCTTTTTCAGAATGTAGTTCATTACACAGCATCAAGTTTTATTCAGTATACTTGTATTGTATTATAAAGAGGAAATGTGTCAGAGATTACACAACTTCTATTGCAATAGGTTGATAATTCTTGAGGAAATTCTGATATGAAAAAATTAGGTTGTTTGTTATGTAGTGCATGCAATGTAATGGCATGGCAGAGTTATGTACTTCAGTTGGCATAGTGCTTCTATAATCTCCCTCAAAAGATAGCTCAAGTGTATTCTCTGAGGATAATTTAGATTGATATAATGAGGGCTGAGCTCTTAAGCTAACACAAATCTATATAGAGTGGCCCGGGATGGACTTTTCATTTTTTATTTATGGTAGATCATTCAGAGCTTGGACTAAATGAGATATGTACATTAGGGGGCTGCATTAGTGTATGCACTGATGTAATTTAAGGCGTGGAAATGCAATTCAAACAAGGCCTTAAGCCTTAATTGAGGGTCATAAAATGGAATATGATGATACAGAAGCCATTTTGGCTTTTTTGTAAATGAAACCAGCTTTTACTAGAGAACAAATGGTAGAAGCTTAAGCACAATGTTTAATCTAGTAAATTTATATTATTAGTGATATATTAATTATTAGTGTATTACCTACTAGTATATAGGCAAAATGTTAACAATGTGATAATGTAAGATTACATTTGTCTTTAAGACTAATTTTAAAAAAAGAATATTACATGATAGCATTGTTAAGGACGTTTAACTGGTTGAGTAGATTCAGGTCAGTAAAAGACATTCAATCTATATCCACCCATTAGATATAAATACTGTTGTTTTACAAACTCAAAGGCGAGCCTTTTGTAATCAGTCTTAAGATATTTCCACAAATCAAGTCACACACAGGAACAATGAAAGGAAGCCGGTGGAATTTGGCAGACTCACTGGAGCCAGTATACTGCCTGTTTTTGACATTGGAAAAGAAAACCACATTTAAAGGCAATAAATGCCTTTCTGAAACAAGAACAAGATGTGGCTTGGGGGTGGGGGATGCGCTACATAGGACACTGTGACAAAATTCCTCATCTCTCCGTTTATGTCAGTAAATAATGGCAGTTTACTTAGCTTTGAGAGTTTAAATGAACTGAATTAGTGGGAAAAACATATTACTACATTACTGTAATATTTTGTCTTTGCTCTCTTTCGTCTGTTCAAACAGTGTTATTACTATAGAGTTATATACTTTATTTCATGTATTGTAATTTGCGGGTTTATTTCTTTCATGACTATTTTCATGACTAACCCACATGGGAGACAACATATCAAAAACAATATTTATCTCAAACGAACTGAAACAGTTAGGAAAAGACGGAAAAAAGTGTATGTGCTTGCTATGTTATTATTTTGTTGTTAAAGAAAGAGCAAGGCAAGGAGGAAAAAAAGCAAGAAGTGTGGAGTTTTGGCAGGACTGCAGAAAACTAGACCTGGTGACATTCCAGTCTGGCTCCCGCCCAAAAACGCTGGGATCTCCCTCTCTGGCTGCACGCGTGTGTGTGTCGGCTCGTGGCCAAGCCTTTACGAAACAAGAGTAAACTGCATACTTCAACACAATCCAACCATACAAAGGTGCATGCGTGTCCACAAATAGGAGCACGTACAGTAGACGTCCACTCTTACTGACACACTTCTGACTGTAGTCACAGACTCTTTGAAGATGTTGACTGCTGGATTTTTTCATGTTTGTTTTATCAGTTTATTGTAAACTGAAAAAGTGTTGGTTTAATTGGTTTGTGATGTGTATATGGTTTCCACATGATTACAACCTCAACACAATTACTGGCAAAAGCAAACATACTGGCAAACAAATGTGTGTTGATATTTTTTATTCATGTAAATGTTTAATTTGAATAAGTTAAATTCTGTGCATTATTTTCAGTGCATATATTTATCTCAGACTTTAAACTGTTGATTCTAGTTTATTCTAGAAACACTTTAAACCTATTATAGCCATGGTGTCAGAGTCAGAAAGACAAGGCGCATTTTCCACCTCTATGAACCAAAAACCTTTGCATTGCTCAGTTCAGCCTGAACTTTGGATTCAGGGCTTGTGTTTGATCTTTCCATCGCCCTTGTCGCCCCAATGCCGTGTTTTGCAAACATAAAAATTCACCAAATGACTTTTTTGCCTCAAACCAAGCCTCTCTCGGTAGGCTGTAGAGGGGGCTGGGGCGATGAAGGGGGCGGAGAGAAAAACAACAGCAGTGTATGGTTTCACTACAGAGTCCTGCAGAAGAGAGGCTTGTGTTTCCCTCTTTTGTTTGCTTTGACAGATCAGGGCTAATGGCTGGTTTCTTGACTCTGAAAGTGTCTAAAATTGGGGCAGTATTTTCACTTGGATTAATGCAGATACATATGAGTTTTTACCAGAACTGTAAATAATTAATTAATTAATTTAGTGAAAACATCTTTTTAATCAGTGTGTTTTACTTTTGCAAATGTATTTATTTAGGAATGAATTATATATAATAGTTATATAATGAAATTCTACAGAAAACAACTGGATATCATATTTAGCTTGCAGATCAATATTTACCATTCTGATATATTCAGAATGCATGGATAAAAGGCATTTAGAAACATATTATAACAATTTTTTCATCATATATCCTAGCAGTCAGGACATCCAAAATTTTCTTCCTATAATTATGTGACTATAGCTTGGCATTTAATTGGCATAAAAATAACCTCTCTTAGATATGAAACATATGATTACGCACCAAATTACTCAATATAGCAGCAGCCAGCAGTGACCTAATTCCATCGATGAGGAGCTGGAGGTAAAGCTAAACAGCTCTTGGACAAAAAAGGGAAATGAGACAATTGTGAAATCACAGAAAGGAAGACAAGTCAGGAAGATGAAATAGGTTTTGTGATTAAATTAATATTGCTATTTGACAGGGGTCTGAGGATACCCACTTCATTATTTTGAATCCTCTGACAATTAAAGAGGAAAAAAGAACATTTGACTGTCCTGTCCTTATGGCTGAGAGGTTGAAGCGTGAAGAAAGTCTGGTAACACATAACTAAATGTGAGTATTTGTAAGGCTACATGACATCTACATAAGCCCTTCATAACAACTGATGTAAATTTATAAATGATAATTCCAGTATGTGCCAGCTGTTCTAAAACCTGCTATGTTGTTTTTTGCCCCTCTTAAATTGTTACGACAATGTTTGAATAAATGTCTGCATAGGTTATATCAGTTTGTCAACTGTCATTTAGTCTCACAAATGTCGGAATTCTCTGCAGCCACAACCTGTAAAAAATTATCCTTGGCAATACAGTATTTGAAACCCTGTTTTACCTATTATGTTGATAGCATGTTCAGGGACTTTCACAAAATCTGTTTCACAGAGTAAAATGTGGAATTAGAGTGTTAAGGAAGCGCGATGCTGCCTTTATAGTTGGAAGCACATACTCAGAACAGAATTCAAATCAATTCAATTAAATTTTATTTATATAGCGCTTTTTACAACCAGGTTGTCACAAAGCAGCTTTACAAAGTCCAGGTCCGAGCCC
>JBBJLS010000041.1:13852263-13863421 GCA_037577275.1 Bryconaethiops microstoma | reverse complement strand
ATCCCCAAACTGTTTCCACAAAGTTGGGAGCATGAAATTGTCCAAAATCTCTTGGTATGCTGAAGCATTCAGAGTTCATTTCACTTGAACTAAGGGGCCCCTCCACCAAACTTCACACTTGGCACAATGCAGTCAGACTAGTACCGTTCTCCTGGCAACCGCCACACCCAGATTCGTCCATCAGATTGCCAGATGGAGAAGCATGATTCATCCAGTGGGGGCGTGATTTACACCACTGCATCCGACCGATTGCACTTGGTTGGTTGGACTTGGTATGGCTTGGATGCAGCTGTTCGGCCATGGAAACCCATTCCACGAAGCTCTCTACGCTACTCTTGAGCTAATCTGAAGGTCACATGAAGTTTGGAGGTCTGTAGCAATCAACTCTGCAGAAAGTCAGTGACCTCTGCCTACTATGCGACTCAGCATCCACTGACAATGCTCCATCAGGTTACGTGGCCTACCGCTTCGTGGCTGAGTTGCTGTCGTTCCCAATCGCTTCTACTTTGTTATATACCACTGACAGTTGACTGTGGAATATTTAGTAAAGAAGTTTCACAACTGGACTTGTTGAACAGGTGGCATCCTATCACGGTACCAAGTTGGAATTCACTGAGGTCCTGAGAGCAACCCATTCTTTCATAAATGTTTATAGAAGCGTCTGTGTGCCTAGGTGTTTGAGGTTATACACCTGTGGCCATGGAAGTGATTGGAACACCTGAATTTAATTATTTCAGATAGCACTGATTATCAAAATAAATTAAAAAGGTAGGTTAAATTCTTCAGGGCAGGCTGGGCACGAACGAAGGACAGCCTACTTAGCTGTAGAATCTCCCTGATCAGAACATGAATACAAGCTGTCACATTAAATCCCTTTCCATTGCCTTAAGGATAGGAACATAACCTAGATGAGTATTTGGATATCAACACTCAGTAGATATCCAGTAACTTTACATATTTTTAAGTTAAAGTAGCGAGTGATGGGAGAATGGTAGCTAAGCTGTCATCCCTGTTGGATGACATCTCCCGCCCCATGCAGAACATACTGACACCACTCAGCAGCTCCTTCGGTGACAGGCTGTAGCACCCACGGTGTGTGACACAGGTCTTTCCTTTCAGTTGCTTTCAGACTTTACAACGAACATCTCATAGTTGGCCACACACACACAAGCAAAAATACACACATTCACACATCAAGGACTGATAAATACAATGGTTCTATCACGTGCACCATTTCTCGTGCAACATGTGTGACATCTTTGGTGCAATATTACTGTGTATCATTCAATGTTTGCTGCTACTAGACATCTGAAGATACCCCTAAATGTTTATCTTATCTTAGCTGTGCTATAATAAACATTTATCTTATCTTAGCTGTGTTTCTGTGCACTTGTTTAATTTCACTTGCAAAGTTAGGGAACATGTATTCACTAATGTAGAGGATTTATATATTTTTTCAAAGTTTTTTTCAAATGAACTCGGTTAAGTAAACTGCAGATCATTATCTTGAAATGAGTAAGACAAAGAGTGAAACAAGATAATATATCACATGTAGTGATCCTAATCAAAATTTTTATAATGATGTACAGTCCTAATGAGCAGTAACCTATGATGATGATCATCATTTGTTTGGTGTTCAGGGCTTTCCTGACAGCACCGACTGAATTTGCTATGGACAATTGTGCTCTGAGAATTATACAAATTTTATATATAAGGAGAATACATTGTCCTTACATACACTATATGGGCAAAAGCATCAGCACACGTGAATATTACACCAACAGGGACTTACACCAAAAGGGACATTGCATTCAAATACATAGACTTTAATATGAAGTTGGCCCCCAGTTGAGTTTAGAGTGTTGCTGTGGGAATTTGTGCCCATTCATTCTGTAGAGCATTTATGAGGTCAGGCACTGATGTTGGCTTGGCTTGTAGTCTCCGTTCCAGTTTGTCTCCCCAGGTGTCATGCTGGAATATAATAGGGTCTTCCCCTAACTGTGTTCACAAACTTGTAAGCATGGCATTGTCCCAAATTTCTTGTTATGCTGAAGCATTAAGATTGCCCCTCACTGGATATAAGGGGGTACCTGAGTTTAACAATTAAGAGGTGCGTACCAGTACATTTGTCCATATAGTGTATGTACGACCTGTATTATCAGAATCAGAATCAGAATACTTAATTAATCCCCAAGGGGAAATTGCATTTCGTACAGTTGCACCGCTTCAGAAAAGTATTAAAGAAAAAGAGAAAAAAAGAGAATATAAAACTAAGGAATGTGTATTGTCAGAGTGAGGAGTTTGATGGCCACAGGCAGGAAGGATTTCCTATGGTGGTCAGTAGTGCATTTAGGGAGGGTCTTCCTACTACTGAATGTACTCCTATGTCCAATCAGTGTCTTGTATAGCATTTCCCCAGCACACCACAGCATAAAGGAGAGGACTCCTTATGCATATGAGCCTTATTTATATATATGATAGGTAAATATTTCAAGTCTTCCCTTTCCTTGTACATTTTAGTGTGATTTATTTCAAAGTATAGTTTAGCTAAACAAATACATCATAGAATAGATGTAAAATCAGCTAATTTACTGTTAAGTATGAACAGTAAATCTCCCATATACTTTAAGAAACTTTTCTAATACATGACAGTGTCTTAAATATCTGAAACTTAGAGCTAGAGTTTGGAATGCATGTGTGTTGGTAATGCAAATATTTGCTTTGAGAATGAGGCACCTTAAAGAAATGCCTCCACTGTCTAGAGAAGCCGCAAATTTCCCTGACGTTGTTGTTAAGAAATGGAATAAGTAAAACTGACCCTCCATTTGTTATTCAAAAGCCTGATGCGCAAAGCAGGACGGGTAAATTGTTATTTCAGGGCAAGGATACCACACATTTGGCTAGCTACAATGAAGGACAAAGACATATTATTGTTTTTTTCCTATGCTACTTTAATGATATGTCTTTTTCTGTAATGTGATTTCAGGTTAATGTTTGAATTGTAGTCTTAGTTAATGTTAAGTGAATTATGGAGGTCACAGTGTACTTCAGATAAACATACTGGTTTTGTTTTTTCTGTTTTGTGGAACTTAATGGACCATTTCTATTAATAAGCATATAAATGAATGCTTCATCACTGTACATTAAACCACTCTCTCAGCTGGAACAGTTAAACATTAGACAAGTTATAGCAAGGTATGACTATCCAAAGGCACCACTGTTAAACAATGGGCAGTTTATAGCTGAACAGAGAAAGAAAATTAATACCTGATTTCTTTGTCATGTTATTTTTTGTGCTGTTTAACATATGGTTATGCTTTTTATAACAACTTTTACTTTGTGTTACTCAAGAAAAATTGTCAGGATGTCAAAACGGAACTAAAAATATCTGTACATTTTAAACAAAGCTTTATATATGGATTGAGCTTGCCTTAACTTTCATACAACAAGAGCTCTAAGGAACCTGTTAGAAAGCTTTAATGTTGCTGGTCACCTTCTGTGTCACTGGGTTTAAGTAGCAATGAATAACTTGTGATGTTTGGTTTTCAGAGGTAGAAAATTAATCAGAAGCCAAAAATACCCAATACCCACTAAGTCATCCTGTTATTAATAGCAACACATTTAGCAATATTTAGCAACATAAAAATTATTTTACTTTAGGCAATAGGATGTTTAATATGCAAACGTTGCAAATTCCTGCTATGAAACCAGGCACTGCATAACAATCTACATAAAATCACGATACTTTTCACATTGCAAGATTTTCATGATTTACAGTATGCAGTTATGTGTTCCTATTATTATTTAATTCAATGTTTGCAAAAAAAGAGATCATTTAAGAGATCATTTAAGAGGGAACAAGAAGAAAACAACTGACAAGAATAAATGAATAGCATTTGATTTTATATTTATAGTGGCAAAATGAGTTGCCATGCAAATAGTTACTCATTACTTTGCCACTTATTACTAACCACTTATTACTATTACTATACTGAACAGTTAATGTGCACTTGTAGTTGTTGTTTACAGGTTCTCAATAATTGGTCTAAATGTGTTTTTTATGATATAAGATATACACTCAGTGAAGTGTACAGTGATGTAATTTATTGTTGTAATAAGAATATATCATTTTGTGAATGCACACTCCTCTCATGAAATGCAAGGACTTTTGTATGCTAGCAACTAAAACCTAATTTAACAAACTTTTCTAGATAAGTAATTACATTTTTCCCCAGGCATACCCCTGAAGTTTCTTTGTTCATTACACATAAACAGTATTTTGGGTGGGTACTTCAGGCAGCAGTCCTTGGCTTATCAGTCTGTGAAACACTGTCGCTAGAGTGGTTACCATGTGTCAAAGATTTCCTGTCCAAAAAGGCAAATCTTGCAAGCCTACTCACCATTAGAACTTACAGAAAAAGGAAATTGTTTTATCTGTTTATTTAGATGGAGGATGGAATCTTTGCAGGATTTGCAGATTGCTGGGTAGCTCTTGATCAAGCTATTTGCTTTTTAAAAGAGTAGCCTAATCTGTTATTGCAAACTATGACACAATATTGTTTAATCTGATGTTCTTAATCTCATTTAATTAACATAAATATCCTTCCATTGTTTTTGGTTGAAAAGAAAGCCAGGAAAATGCCAGTTTGCTAACACCAATAAGAAGTGTTACCTACTTATCAACAGACCCATGTCACATTCCAAAAGCTGCAATGACACATCTGTGCACACTTCTTCATTTCATAGCCATTATTTAAAGCTTGCTGCCATCATAGCTTCATTTAGCCAAGATGTTTGTGGTCATAAGAGTTGAAAAATGTCTGCTTTTTCAGTTAATCTTCACACTTGCTACATTGAGACTCTAGAGTAATCAAAACTACTGACCGCAGCTGTGAAAACAGTGAGATATTTTTTCTCACATGTACAGTATTAATAGCCTGTTTGGTGTAGTGTTTGTAAAATAGATGACTCAGGTCACGCTTAACAAGAAAGACAAAATGCAAATGCAAAGTTTGTGACCTAGCATGTTGATTGCCTCTTTTTCAGTTGTCTTAAATTTTGCCAGCGGTCACATTGACCGTTGATTGTGTTTTCTCAGTCAGCTTTTGTTATCTTTTGAACTGACATAAAATGTTAGTTTTAACTTTATAAACTACATAAACTGGATGTAGTTTAAAAAGTACATCAAGCTGAAATTCTAAAATTCTAAATATTGAAAACCACAAATGGCTTGCAGACCTTGCCAGTGGTGACTAGGAACACAGGTATTTATGACAATCTGTAAAAAACAAAGTGTAAAAGATGCGAGTGTTCTTTTTATACCCCATCATAAATTCTCAGAAAATATACTACAAATGCTGTGACCGGGGGTACTTTTTCAGTAACTTTAGTTATTCCAATCAAATTCCATTTTTAAGCTGCATTGACTCCTTACACCCGCCTCAACTCAAGGCCTTTTTCATGTTTAAAAAAGTTATAATATGTAAAGTTACTAATGCTGCCCTTCCCTTGGTAAGGTGAATGTATTGAACTTTTAATACCCCATTTTATATCTTTGAGGACATATATGCATTGTTTGTATGTTGGACAACTAACATTTACCAGGACATTTACCATTTTTTCATTGAATAGAGTGATAAAAATAAACAATTTAAGACACAAAAAGGGAGAGTTTGATAGCTAAGCATGAAGTAACTTATTTTAGCATCCTGCATGTTCTTGGAAACCCATTAGCAGTTACTGCACATTTTCCGTACTTTTACAGACATCACATGCTTTTCATTTAGCTTTACCTCCTAAACATTAATCCAGGACAGGAAACAGTCAGAGGGGAAAACAGAACAATTAGAAAACATTAAGCCCAGGCTGCGTTCTTTTGCAGCCAACTGGTGTGAAGCCCTATCTGAAAATATCAAATGCAGAATGGTTTATTCCAGGTACTGATTAACACTGACGTTAGGTCAAGGTGTTCTTTGTTACTCCTCTGGTTAGTATTTATACATCTTAAGAGCACAACACACATCTTAATATGGTTTACTGTTTACGTCAAATAAGTGAATGTGTACTGTAAAATGGCCTTTTGGTTTTTTGGAGATGAAAGATATTTTTTTCCATATTCATCATATAGAAATGCTGTCACCTTCTCTGTGACATGCAGTTATATAACTGTCTTGCTGTAGTCCCTACAGTGTCAGTCTTATTGCACATTCATTTACCATGTTCTGCACATTCATTTATCATGATCTTAACATCAGTGTACACTGATCTGGCTAATATACATGGTAGAAACTACATGAAAGTGAGTTTTGCCTGTGCAGTAAGCCTCATGCCATACCAGCTTAACCCCCCACCCTCTAAATGAATTATATCACACCCGTACATGTCAGCGAAACCGAAATATGGAGCAGCTTCTATGGATGCACGCCCTAGCAGCTGCATTGTTGTGGCCTTTGAGAGCTTCTGCTGAGGTTGCATTTGCACTGTTCTCTGGACATGGCCCCATGGCGCTGCTGGTGTTCCATGTAATGTTTGTGCATTAAACATTTGTGTGCATTGTTAACCTTCACTGCTCATTCCTGAATTAGCCCAGGCAGGTTACCTTCCCCTGCATGTGTTTAGTGGAAAGGAACCAACATGGATCTCCAATGGTCTCAGATCAAATGTCTGTACAACTGGTAAAAGTTATATTAATGAGCATGGTATAAAATGGGACAATTACTAAAAGAAAAAAAAAAGTGAATCGATTCAAATTCATCTTCTTGTTGAATCTGAAACATATTAATTGGCATGATGATAAGGTATACTTTACATTCTTCTCCTTCTTCAGTAAAGTGAAAACCAGAGGTTATTGGAAACATTTGGAATATGAGCATGGTTCCAACATCAAAACGTCCACTAATATCCAGTGTTTTTAATTGATTTTTGAACGAAAATTGAACAACTTCTAATCAATCAGATGTTCAGGGGTTGAGTATTTTTCGTTTAAAAAATCGATTTTTGTGGCCAAGTCTCCTCCGTAATGAATGGGAAAGATAGTGGTTGGGTAAGCCCCTATTTAAATCTGTGTCCAGAGAGTCAGTGATGTCAGCTCTAAGAAACAAACACAGAGCAAATCACACAACAGACTCGTAAAACAATCTTCCAGACAATAAAGCTCAGATCAGTTATGCAAAAAATAGACGTGTGTGATTGTTTGTTGTGGTTAAATTAAATATAGTCAACCTGTGAATACTGCTATGCGTTAAGCCATTCTGACCCATAAATGGCTTGGTAACCACCATAGCAACCACCTAGCAAAAACCCCAGTTACCATAGCAACCATGTAATCACACTTAGCGTTTTCTTGCAGAAATGCAGGTTATTTTCATTCCACCTATTTTTTTATGCGCTGCTTCTCGCCAGAGCCCCTTTCAAATTTTGGCAAAATTCCAGCATCAAAACATCCATTAATATCTGGTGCAGTGCGCTTATATACAGATTTGTGATCGATTGATCAGCGGATGAGTATTAATCATTTAAAAAATGATCGAGAGACCTCTGTAACATATGGGGAGAGCAAAAATGTGTGTCTGAGAGAGAACCTGAGTGGGCACTGTCACATCCACTCTCTCTGCCAACAAAATGTTGCTGGGGAGAGGAGAAATCCAGCTGCTAAACTCACACATTAAGGAGACCAGAACTGTTAGTTTGAGTGTAAGTCAGCCCTTTTTTCGCTCAAGTGAACTTCTCTGCTGTTAATTAATGCGGTTTGTTGTTTCTGTTTGTTTTGGTTTATTAAAAATAATCAGTATGTGAATGTTTTAGCGTTGTTAGTCAGCCAATCTGCTAGCCAGCTCTGGTAACCTGTTGAGGCTGTATCTTAACTCTTCTGGGTGTAGAATGTGTCTGTAGGAGAGTAAAACGTGGTAGGGTGACAGGTTACCTTAACCAGTGAGTTTTGTGCTTAACCAGTGAGTTTTGTGCTGAGATTTCTCTTTGGTTTTCTGAACTGTTAGTCTTTGCACCCCATCTTTACTTGACCAACCCTCAGAAAATAAAAACACCACTGCTAAAACACCATTGTTTACAAAAGGACGCCCATGTTTGGACCTTGTGTGTGTTTGGGTTGACATTGGAGGCTCCATACATCACAGGAAGCTTCATTTTGTGATCATCTGTCGTGTAGAAACAAAGGTCTCAAACTTTAAAAATCATTAAATTTATTTATGGTTTTTAGACCTTTAAAATGGCATTGATTTTTAAAATGGTGCTGTCTAAAAGTCCATATAACTAAAAATATTTTATTTCTGATTGTAAAAAAAAGTTTTAAAAAATGAGAGAGAGAAAGAGCAACTGCTTTATCAACAAATGGGTACAAAAGGTTAGATCTGTTTCGTATCATGGCAAACCTCAACTAAACCAGAAACAAATAATTACAATATTAACATCATAGATTACAATTGGTTCAATAACTGATCTGGATTCCAAGAACAGCCATTTTAGTTGTTAACTGTAATAAAGCTTCAAACCGAGTTTAAGTTAAAGAAAAGGAAAAAAGCAGGCCTGGGATGTAATGATCACACCTGTTTTTGCTGCTAGCTGGGCTTTGGGCATTAGCTCTATTTTTAATGACAGTGCTGGACATTCCAGTTTTCATGTGGGGATAATTAGAGACACGGCCTTGGGCTGAGAGGGTAAACATCATACAATTACAACAGGATGGAGGAGGGGCCCAAGCACCGGACGAAAAGGGGTGGTGGGGCGGTAAGGAAAAGAAAAGATTAATGATGGCATAGTGCATGCAACTGTATCACATAGACATAGACCCATAAGCCAGGTTCTCGCGCTAGGTTTGGTGTCATAATGCATTCTGATGAATCTCCTTTCTTGTTTTCGATAAATATGTTTGGATTCTAGTAGAAAAAGCTGCTTCTGACTAAATACCATCACAGTTAATCTAAAAACACTGTTCTGTTTCAGGTTTGTGTGGGAGTTTTGTGGGAGCTTGGGTTTATACAGCTAACAATGAACTTATCTACTAGTCTTTTGCTGTATGGCAGGATCAGATTCTGAATGCGCTTTGTTACAAATTAGCGAAGTGAAATTCTTCACATTGCTTTCTCATGGTGTCACTGTAGACAGTGATGGGTGTGAGATCTTTTGTGGTGGAATGATCAAACACTAGATGTTCTGGGCAAGCAAAGGACTATAATCAATATTAATATTAACATAAGGGTTTTTTTTGGTCATATACATTCTTAGTTAATTAGTATTCTGAAAGCATTATTGGTGGACAGTTTTAGTTTTTTACATATTAAGAAATTATTCAGTAATACGGTAAAATACATATACATTTTATTGTCATGAGGGAGTAAACACATGTTTTGTTTTAGTACTTTTTCAGGACATAGGATAGTATGTATGCACTGTTTCCCAATGCATTTCTTAGCCTTTAGGCTCTGGTTGGTCATGCCACATCTCAACAGAGGGTTTTACTTAGAAGCGTGAAAAGAGCAACTGTTTTTTTGCTCTCTGGCACGGAAAAACAATGAATCAAAGTGTTTTGTCAAGTCAAGTAGAGCTTTATTGTCTGTTTTTTTCACTGACAAGATAAGCTTCTGGTTGGTTCAATGATCCTAATGTCTGCTTTCAACTAACACAGTGTAGAAAACTATAAGAGGTTAAACATGTCACGAATGAATCTAAAATAATTTAAATAATTTAAATAACTAAAATAATTGCTGAAGGGACCTGAATGCACATTCCTGTAATACGGAAGGCTACTTTTGTGAAAAAAGAAATCGCAAGCAAAACTAGATAGCATTTCTACAAGAAAATGTGTGATTGCATGTTTGGTATGGTAATTGTGAATGTTACTAGGTGGTTCCTTTGGTGTTGCTAGGTGGTTAACAATGGATGGTGTGGTGTTGCTAGGTGGTTAGTAATGGTGCAGCAGTTACTTTCTGGCACCTCCAACTTTAACATTTTAACTTTTGTGAGAAAACTTTTAGAGGTGGACGTCTGGTTCCATTGACCACCACTGTAAAAAAAAGTCTGACTTGCTGAGTTTCTCCAGAGTGGAGAAAGAGCCAAATCCAGTCTGAGTGGATTATTTTTGACACTTTCCTGTGTTAAAAACATCAGCCCTTAAGAGCCCCCCTTTTTTCATTGCACATGTCAATGAAATATGCATCACTGTTGTTGTGGTTTATAAAAAATAATCAGCCCATAAACGCTTGTTTTTTGATAATGTCTCTCTCTCCAACCATGCACAGCCCATCCCCCCTCCTCCCCAACAGTTGCTGCACCCTCCAGTCCTGCCCTTTTCAGCATGCACAGTTCAATTATGAAATTAAAGATATATCACTGTTTGTTGTGGTTTATTAAAAATAATCAGCATGTGAACCCTTGTTTTGGCAAGCTGCTAGCCAGTGCAATTTGAGGCGGTGTCTTCACTTTTCTTTTTTGGAAGGAAATCTTTCACTTTTCTGGACAATGTGTGTAAAGCAAAATAAAGTATGGTAGTGTGACAGGGAAAAAACAGAAAAATCTCTGAACACATGTATTGCATCAGCAGTCAGACTATTGTTCTTCCTAAGTTTTATAATAATAATTATTAATACATATTTTTTCAATTATTATTATTTTTCCACCTGTTTTTTGGAGACGCCTCTCCTCTGAGGCTGTTTGAGATATTGAAAAAATTTGAAGTCTGACACATCTTAGACCTCGTCCTGTTGCACTTGCATTCAGTTTATCCATCAGATGATCAGGGGCCGAGTGTTAATCATCTAAAAATGTGATTTTTGACTCATTTGGTATTTCACACATTTGTTATTGTTTATTTTGGGGTTTTTCAACTTTTTTTCTGGCATCCTTACTTATAGACTCTCTCTATGACACACATTTTAAAGGGGACTCAACCATCTCTTTCTCACCATATATTACAGAGCTCACCACAAAAATCAATGTTTAAAACTATCAGTACTCAGCCCCTGATCATCTGATTGATTAGTGCTGTACAAGCGCACTGCAGGGGGTATTAACGAATGTTTTGACATTGGAAAATAAAGTGGCCTCTTATAGTCACACGTGAACACACAACAGCACACAGTGTGAACAATGTGAAATTCTTTCTCTGCATTTAACCCATTCACCAAGTGAAGCAGGGGGCTGCCAC
>JBBJLS010000041.1:13827203-13840957 GCA_037577275.1 Bryconaethiops microstoma | reverse complement strand
AGTCTTGGGAATCGAACCCACGACTTCTTGATCGCAGGGCGAACGCCCTAACCACTAGGCCACCATCTGCCCTATAATATAATTCAGTATAAGTTCATGGACCAATATTTAATTTATACCCCACAGATTTTTATTCTCCTTTGGACTAGTCAACACAGACAAGTTTATATTAGAACCATGACAAAGTCCTGAAGTATTATTGGGAACTGATCTTTTACACCAACATTTTTTTAAAAAGAAGATTTGAGCAAGGGGAAAAGTCCATGTAGAAGTGAAATGCTTGCTTGTAGAAGTGCTTGCTTCATTTAGATTTTAGCTTCTTAATATTCAGTAAACCTGTGCTGAAGCTGGTGAACAAAGAATGAAGAACAAAGAATGAAGAACTGATTTATGGTGTCTCATTTGTGCTTAAGAAAAGTTTTTTGGTGGAACATTTGTAGATTTTTGATACAACCATTTGTTTAAATAGAAAAACTAAAAAATATATGATCTGATATATAAAAGTATGTAAATTACCTTTTCTATAGTTTCTATAGGACATTTGAAAGAACTTATACAGACATTTGCCTAAATGTATGCTGGCAATGATTAAAACCATCTCTATCTTTGTGGAGGTCAAAATCACAGACCAAGCAGATATTTAAAATTGTAGATATTTTAAATGAAAACGGATGACATTTGTTATGCTACCTTATGCCTTCACATACTATCCATGACCTTGTAATATATGCATGAGATATTCATATATTCAAAATACCTTATTTGATTATCTTATTCGTTCAAACTAACTTTTCTCTTTATTTACACAGTGGCGCCACATAAACTGTGGTTAGCATCTTTCATAACTTTAAGATTGGAAGATAAGGCCACATGAATTTGGATATTTGGTCTTTCTTCATGTCAGCTAGTTGGTGATTTTTCAGATTGCCTTCCCTACCTTCCAAAAATAAATACTGAGATGCAGCACCTCTCAGGCTGTCCCAGTGTTTCACATTTGCTGTAACAGAATAAAGTTATTTCAAATTTTGATCATGGCAGAGGGTCCCTAGACATCAGTTGAAAATGTACAGATAAATTACTGCTATGCTAGACTTTGATCCTTGTGTACTGAAATAGCATGCAGGGTTAACAGAGATCAGTTTTCACCCTCAGACAGAAGACAGCTTGTCTATATCAAGGGTAACTTTACGAGATAAAAGGGTAAAGCCTAGAGAAAATGTTTAGGTGGCCGTGTTTAAAGTGATTCATTTGGGATATGAAGAGCCAGCTCAGTAAAAGGCCTCACAAATATTACTTGTCACACTACATCCTGTACATCAAACTTGCTTATGAACTATCACAGTACATCCATGCAACATAAAGGCAGCATTGTACTTTATATATATTTAGTGATAGAAACCATGAATGCACACAGAAATCTCCACTTCCACATGCAGATACATTTTAACATGGTTGACATGCATGCCATTGTAATTGTCCCCTTCAATTGTAATTGAAGGGGACAATTACAAAGCTTCATTTGGGTAGAAGCGGCTGCTGCTAAGGCAGTATTGTAATATACCATACATGTACAGTGAGGAGCAATCTAGGGCACGGTGTAAGAAAATAACGCTTAGCTCTGCCAGCACAACTCACTGCCACGTAATCCAGTCCATCAGCTCAAGTACCCAGCCAAACCCCTTTAGGAGGAGCACTGTGGACAAAGGAGATAGAAGATCACCACTTCATATTAGCTTTGACATCTCATTATGTCAGTGCACACTAGGAGGGCCCTCCTAATGTGTGTGTGTGTGTGTGTGTGTGTGTGTGTGTGTGTGTGTGTGTGTGTGTGTGAGAAAGAGTGAGTGTATGTGAAGGAATGGGAGTAGAGCGGGCATGAAGCCATTTGGCCTGGTGACAGCATGACCAGGCGCATTGTTCTCTAATTAACTCCTGCTCCCTTACACTCCTTCTCACACACTCACACACATCCGCCTAGTCCAGATCTGGGACCCGGCAAGTATGCATAAACAGACAGACATACACACTCTCAACAAGAAATGGGAATGGGATGCTATGTGATTCTGCTGTCACGTCTTTTTAGCTTTTCACTTCTTTAGAAATAATGCTTATATTAAATAGTGCTGGCTGAACTATCAATTTCTGTTAAATTTAAAACATAACACTTAAAATGATCATATATAAAGATTACAGTTATATGCAAAAGTTTGAACACACCCAGTAAAAAGGGAAACATACACAGTTTCTGGTTATTTGAGTTTAGCATATTGGAAAACAAAAACAAAAAAAGGGGCCATAACTTTTGTAAAAGCCACATTTTATGTTTTGTTAGATTCATAAAATACATAGTAATTATGCATTAAAATGGGCAAGTGTGCCCTGTGGAGAGGATGTGTGCTGGTGTTCACTTAGAAAATTAAAACATAATCAGGGTGCTCAAACTTTTGCTTATGTCTTTATGAAATTATTCTCCCTCATATTCATACTGATTTTCTGTTGAAAGTGCAGTTTGGCAAATTTTGGTAACACATTATGATGGTTGGTTTTCACACTGTGTGTGTAGTCTAGAATAGAAGAGCCATCCTTTCAGAAGTGCAGACTTAAACCTGACAGTACAGAATGTCAGTTCAGTGTAATTTGGTCCTATTTGGAGAGAAAGGAATATTGTGCACACTTGAGGTACTGAAGAATGAGTACTGCAAAAACAGTATTTTAAACTGATTTTTTCATGCTATGCCATACCATGGAATATAAAACTTGTGTAATCATCGTGAAGCTTTTTAAAGATTTTTTTTTCATATGTAATATGCTTTTTGTACCCCACACTGTCCTCGTATTCATAAGTTATTCATCTTACTGTAATAGCTGAACACAATCTTGTACTGAGTTTAGGTTGTGTGCCAACAGTTTCACATGGGAGAGGCCTGTCCTGGTTTACTAAAAGAGCAAGTAAACAAAACAACAGCAAATGAACAAGTGTATTGGATAATATACAATAAAATATAATAATACTAAAGCAGCACAAATGACTTTTCAGACATCACAGCAGCACTGAGTGACAGTTACCTGTACCGACTTGCTTAAACTGAGGAGCTGACTGTGAAGACATTTTACTTTTGCAGTCCCTCAAGCTGGACGTTAAGACAAGTACACATATACAGACTGTGCAATATTTGCAGAGTCACGGGGGGCAACTAGTGATGGAATCAAAAGCATTTCCAAATGTTGACCAGCCAGGCTCTACTGTGATATGTTCCAGGATAGGCTCACAGTGACTAAAGGTTCACTTGAAGTCATATCTGACCTTTTACTCGCTTTGCTTTTAGTTATTTTTGACAGTGAAAAACAAATTAGGCCCAAGTGTTTCAGTGGTAAAGAATGTTGCACGGTCACTTTGCCTACCCCAACCTTATTATATTTTTAAAAGAATGAAAATTATGTCAACTCGTGCCCCCACCCTACCCCATGAAACGTGCATTAGTAAAACAAAAAGAATTAAGAATTTATGCACACAACAAATTCTGAAATTTTTAACAATGTTTTAAATTGTTATAAGCCTTCTAGTTGCCAAAGACAGTCATCTTCATCAAACATTAATTTGTCCACATGGAGTTATTGGATTGTAAAGGGCTCCCTCTACTGAAACCTGGCAAATAGGAAGAGAGCTCAAAAACTGATTCTGATGTAGAATCAACTCAGGTTTGAACATGCAGTAAATAGTCTTTCTAAAAACAGTATGTAAGAAATAAATATAATAATATTTTGCAGAATTGCTTTTTAAATGATAGATATTGTACATTATGTTAAAGAAAGCAAACATGATAAATGACAGTAGACATACAAGGCTAGATCATGCTATTAAGCACTATTAGCCTGACAAGTTCTTTAAAAATCTACCTAATTTAATGTATTTTTAGAAATAAATGTCCCATACTTTGAGAAAGTGAATCCCTTTGCTTTTATTCTGCTCATGTGTCTGTGCATGTACAAGAAACAGACCATTCAAGGTCAAGTCCAATCATCATCGCTTAGCGTTGAGGCAGCCAGAGGACACAGTGGGCAGTCCATGACATCCAAGAAGAATAATTTAGAGGCCTTGTAGTCAACACACACATACACACATACAGCAGCTGACTAGTTGTTAAAGAGAAAGATTAGGTCACTGCACACTTCAAGACCTACTGGCTTCAAGCGTTACTTAGACATGAGCACCCATGTGTTCTGTTTAGTTAGGTTTAACCAAAACGGCAGAGCATTTACTGCAAACCTGCTCACTTCTCTTGTGTGTATGATATGTTTATATACCATTGATGTGTATCAGTTCAGTACAATACCATTGTAATATTACTACATTAATTGTCTCTGTATTAAATTGAATGTTATGTCGGCACAGAAAGAGGAAGCAGAAGCCTAATGTACGGGATTTTCCACTGGTTAATATTTAATGAAATGTTGTAAACATTGTTGTGTAAAGTATTGTGACATATGGATTCAGAGCCTGTGGCTCCATCCTTGCTGCCTCAGCTTACTGTTGGCCTACCTGGCAAATGGTGTCACATTTACAACACATCCACTCAATCTATCAGCTCCAGACTCTGGTAGTATGTGTGTGTTTCATAGACTGAAGTAGATAAGTTGTAGGCGAAGTACATGCTTATGATTTCAGGGTGATCTCAGTTGTGTTGTTTAATACTTTTTAAAGTTTTTTTTTTTTTTAATTAGTTTTCAGGTTACTCATTCAGAATTTCAGGTTACTCATTCAGCATGTCCACAGTTTTCCGCCCAGGTGCATTACATTTTACTTAATATTTAATTGAAAGACATGCTTGATGTATAGATGCAATGCACAGAGTATATTTAACTTATCTACGGAGCTCTCTTTCTCTAAGGATGAGACATTACAAATACATTTCTATAACTAACATATCCTTTGGTTATTTTTCCTCACCTTTGAAATGTCACTCACGATTCAAAGCCACTTGTGCCTTCACACTTCCACCCCCACTTAGTTTTTTTTTTCCTCAGGTATTGATTGCATTGGTCCTTTAATATTGGTGACAGCTAATACACTTCCAAATGATCAGTTATTATCTCTAGGGCCTCGTTCCATGTGCCCCGCTGTTTCCAAAGGTCATCCTTCTGTCTTCCTGTATCGACCTGCTCGCACGGTAACATGGGCTGGGACTTATTGAAAGTGAAGGTTGAGGAGGGTATTTCCATCAGGTTGCAGTCCATTCTTTCAGGAGGTGGCTTTTAAAGGGCTTTTTGACTCTGTGTCCATTCGGTGAATAGGGCAGAATCAGGTAACATAAAGTCCTTAAAATACACTGGTGTGAGTGTAAACGTGCCTGACCAGTATCAGAATTGTTTTTACAACATATTAGCTTGAAGTCTAATAAGACTAGAGACAGTGGTGCTACACAACATGGACAAAATACTAATGGTAAAATTGCATCACTTACTATTATGATTGACTGTCGATAAAGGATTCTCACAGTACACATGAAAAAAAGATGTTTGGTAGTGGTTAGAGGGCTCATTTGCATATTGCAACATCCAGCAATATTAGTATTGAAAAGGCCAATACTGTGATTACAAATAACAAAAAATGTATTGCACAGCCCTAATGGATGGTTGTTTTAAACTAACACTTATTTTACAGTCTGTTCGTTATGTATCATCCAAATATAACAGGACTTTTCCAGATTTGTCCGATCTGGAATTTGAATAAAAGCATCGTTCCGTTTTATGTCTCACTTAAGATTTTTTTTTTTTACAGTTATATGAGCTGGATGATGATGAAAAAAGAAAAGAATTTCTTGATGATCTCTTCAGCTTCATGCAGAAAAGAGGTAAGACCTGTCGTTCTCTTCATATTTCACCACACTCAAAGTACAACAAAGTGATATCAATGACACAAGGTGTTGTGCTGACGTACCTTGTGTTTTCTTGAAAAAGGAGAGTTCTGGTTCTATACCCAGTAAATAGTCAGTATACACCCTGTGACTGATATGACATTTCTTAGTGTCTGTATCTACAACGTTTGCCTTAAAACAGACCATCTGGATTAACCTCTAGAAACAAAGGTTCATAAATGCGGTCACGCCACAGTCTTGTCAACAAAAGATAGCAGTGGCTTATTGTTTTAGCAAAAATCCAGATTGTGTAGATGGTATTGTGATAGCTAGTTTGAGCTTCCTGCTTAAAGCTCAGTTCTAGCTCTGTGAAGCGTGGTTACCATCACAGAGGCATGACTCGCTATTGATGGTATCAGAAACAAAGAGTTTCTGCTGTTTGTTTTATAATTATGCTAAGATTACATGAAAATGCCCCAGAGGGGAAGACCTTGCCACAGTGGGGAGGATAACATCCTGGTATTATGTTGGCCTGCCATGGTGTAATGAATTTGTAGTTTCACCAAGCATGGAGCTAGATCACCAGAATGTTTTTTTTCTCCAGATAGCAGATTCAGTAGGCATGCATTTCAGACATTGATGGAGGAAAGAGATGGTCTTAAAATAATATGAGGAAGTTGACAACCTAGGAATAAAAAACAGAACTAATTTAAGAAAACAGCTGTTTTTGTTTATTTGTAGGATTGTATGGGTTGACCGTTCAAAAAAGACTATTGTTTACTCACACCTAAGATGCAGAAATTGTGAGCCTCACCTGAGAGAATTTGAGCCTCACCTGATAGAATTTAAGACTCTGAGGCAGCTGCGCATGAACCTAAGCTGACCATTACCACAAGTTATGCCACAAGCCTTTCATTTCCCATTTCCTCATTTTATGTATATATATTCATAGTTGTTTGTTATTTTCATGTTATTTTCATGCTATTTATTTTAATTGTTTGAACAAAAATATGAAATCAAAGTAAATATAACAAGATTCTGCTGATATATATTACAGTATATGTATCTTTATATTTTTTTTCATGAGACTAGTAGTAAATGTTGATTTGATTAGCAAATTATTTTGACCACGGGATAATTAAGTAATTAATACATATTGATAGCCTCTTATTGGACAACTGCTTGGAAACTTTGTTTACTTCAGTGACTCATAACCTGCAGACAGATGTCATAAAATGCAGGTTATATGTATTAGTCGGAACATGTAGAAGGTGCGTACTTGACATGCCGTGTTCAGTAATCTGTAAGCATTTAGCAAATGCACTCAGACAGTCCTACAAATTCCTTCAGGTGAAGGAGTGTGGGGGAGCTTTTAATCCATTAATGACAGCTTTGCGTCTCTGAGAATTGAGCATCATCCTTCCATGTAAATTCTAGAATGGTATGTCGATGACACCAAATCACCCTAGGCTGCATATGCATCTATAGTCATGCATTCATAGACCTTATAAAATGTACCCCTGGAACTGTTGCAAAATAGCTGTGAATACTTTGATCAAATGTAAATAATTGTTTATTCTAACAAAATTATCTTTTTTTTATTCTAGCATTTACTAGAAGTACTTAATGAAAAACCTCAAAACAATCATATTATGTAATATGTGTAATTATGTGTAATATAAAATACATATGTAGTTATATGTAATATAAAAGTAAGTATAAAGGTAAATATAATTTTAAAAATACATTTAAAGTTACATGTTTTATTACAGTGTTTGTTCTTTCATTGGCCACTGGGCTGGAGTTAGGGTTACTTTTTAGTTTCCCAAATGAAACATTGGCCAACTTCGGCCCTATGGGACATACTTTGGGCAGCCTTGAACTAAACTGTCAACATGGTAACCTCCCACTGCAGGATTCCTTTTATATTATTTTGTAGCTATTGTCCTTTGATCACTTCAGGTATATTCTAAATTATACACATATTTCATATACACGTTTGGGCAGCTGGTAGCCTAGTGGTTAGGGCATTCGCCCTGTGCTCAGGAAGACATGGGTTTGATTCCCAAGACTGCTAAGCACCTTTGAGGTACCTTTGGGCAAGGTACCGTTTCCACACACTGGTCCCTGGGCGCTGTGTTCCTGGCTGCCTGCTGCTTCACTTGGTGAATGAGTTAAGTGCAGAGAAAGAATTTTGTGCTGTTCACACTGTGTGCTGTGGTGTGTTCACGTAGAACAGAATTTTCACTTCATTTGATGATGCTTGCTACTTTTTCAACCATTTTTTTCTATGCTGCCATTCCCACCTAGGTATTGTTGTTTGAACATCTTCAGTTTGCTTGCCCCTAGGATGTCTGATTTTTGACAAGCAGTGCAAAAAGAGGAAAAAAATCAGCTCTGTGTCCTGTGGTCAAATTTCTGATGACAGGAATGTGGGTGTAGTTTTTATCATGGCTCAAGCTGTTGTTGTTGTGCCATTGGCTAATCCATTCAATACAAGCAGCCAGGAGTCACCATGCCAAAAAATGTGGGAGTGGATGAGTTCTTTTCACTTCAGCTTACGCATAAAGACAAAGATTTTATTAAAAACTCTGACATCACTTAATGCCAGACTATACAAGCACTCCCAAGCCCTAACTTGTCTTTTTAAGTCCATTTGTATTGCAAGAAAATATCAAAATAAAAGACAAATGACTCCTTTACTAATTTAATTAATACTCACGCTACATTCAAGATTAGGAGTTCTAATACAAATCACCCAAGTGAAAACTGTGACCAGTAATTTTCCAAAACAATTCTAAGAAAGCACAAAGCATTTCCATTTACTTCAGCCTTGTTTGTACTTCACTTTACGAAAATTGTGGATCAAACATTAAAACAAATGCCCATTAATATTATTTTTGGAGTCACTGAGAACTAAATTACTATATAGAAGAACAATACTGAGTCACTATACAGTTGTCCGCAAAAGTTTGACACCCCACTTATTAAAAATAAGTCAAGCTTTAAAATTAAATATTTTATTAACATATATTGCAAGCAGTTATGGGATATTTCAGGCTACATTCTTTACAGATCAGCCCATTAGATATACTGAATAACAGTACTCTCTCTACCATTTGTCATCTCAAGGCTTAATTTAAAAAAAAATGTGTTACTCGTCTGTTGCTTGCATGTAGTCCATGTTTCGTCCACTTCCACAGACAAGCAACTGTAGCACAAATTGCCAAAAAAAATTAAATTGTCCCCTTATAGTGATGACACTAGCAGTATTGGGATTCAAGCCCACAACCTTCTGATTGCAGGGGCAACTCTCTTACCATTGGTCCACCAACTGCCCCATATTAAATAGGAAGGCATCGAGACACTGGTCACATGATGCGCCTCACAGGGTATATAAACAGGAAGCAGGTAGCAACCAGTACTCATTCATTGAGTCTCATGCCCTCTTTGACTCGACTTCCATCCAATTGGTACCATGAGTACAATTGGTACGGTCTCTTTTCTACCTTTTATACTCACTGTGTGTGTCTGTGTGTGAGAACGCGGGTTCCCAGTGGGAATCTCAACTCTCTAGTGGAGTGTTCTCAGAACAAGGTGCGTGGCCATTTAAGTCAATCCTTCTGACAGAATGACTGAGCCCTATGTAGTGAACCCAGTGGACTTTGCCACTCTGTGTGAACCTGAAGCAAGAAGTTGCGGGACAACGCTATCAGCTCGTGACTCTTGAACAGGACTATCTCGATCTTGCTGCCGAGACAGACGGCAGTCCAAACCTCCTCAACTTCCCATTCTCTACCAAAGATCTCTCTTCCCGAAAAATGGAATGGGTGTAGATGGAAAGTGTGATCTCTTTTTAACTAACCTCTCCCTTGTATTCGAGTTCCAGCCAGACCATTACCCTTCCGCACTTTTCGTCTCCCTCCTCACCGGGCAGGCAGCCGAGTGGTCTACGGCGGTCTTGAAATCTGACTCTGATGCCGCCTACTTCTACCCAGAATTCACCCATCAGCTCAAGGCCACCTTCCAGCATCCTGACAGCGAGGTGGAGGTTGACTCCCACCTATACGGGAGGCAGACCATTCCGTGAGTTGTTTCACCACGGAGTTTCACACACTGGCTGTGCCTGGGGCAACGCCGCTCTCCGAACGGTCTTCTTTGAGGGGTTGGCTCCACGCCTGAAGGATGAACTCGCCAGACGAGAGCTCCCCGATACCTTGGAAGGCATCATCCAACTCAGCCTGTGCATTGATCAGCATATGAGCTCTCACCCGAAGCCAGCCCCTCGTACCCTTCTGCCAGCGAGTCCCCGGCCCAAGACCACAAGTAGCCCGGGAACCAGCACGTCCTTTGGCCAGACCTTCACCTCCATCAGAGGCCCACTCCAGAGCTGGGGAACCCATGCAGATAGGGCACGCCTCCCTGATTCCCGCGGAGAGGGCTCAACGCTATCGCGAGGGCCTCTGTGCCTCCCCCGACCTCCATCGTGCTGTCTGCCTGCTCCATCCGGGAAACGGCCAGACCAGGTGAATAGGAGAAGGAACACACCTGGTCCCATAACTAAACCCTCCGTACTATCGGCCCTTTCCCATCTCGTTGTCCAGGTTCACATCCGTTTGGGCCACAAATGGGTCAGAACCACCGCCTTTGTTGACTCAGCGTGGTTGGTAATTTTATCGACCAAGCTTACGCTGCCCAGCTGGGTATGGAACTTGAGGCGTTATCCCAGCCGGTTAACATTACTGCCGTGGATGGTCGGCCCCTCCAATCTAGTCCCATTACCCACCAGACCTTACCTCTCACCATCTCCATCGACCAGCATCACAAAAACCTCTCCTTCTATCTGACTCACCTCACCTGTCCACCCATCGTACTGGGACACCCCTGGCTTCTCTGACACGACCCCCTGGACAAAGCAAAAGATCCTCCAATGGGCCCGACCTGTCGGCTGGGACTCTCGACGTTGGGGCCCTTGACGTTGACACAGAGGCCATTCCCGTCCCATACCGTGACCTCACGGAGGTATTTAGTAAGCGTAGGGCCATCCATCTCCCACCTCAATGGCCCCACGACTTGGCCATCAACCTCCAGCCCCGCACGGTACCGTCCTGCAGCCATCTGTTCTCTCTCTCTGCGGGGGAGCAGAAGGCCATGGAAGAGTCCATAGCTGAGGGGCTTCGCCAGGGGACCATCTGACCTTCGTCCTGCCTCGTGGCTGCGGGGTTCTTCTTCGTTAAGAAGAAAGACGAGGGCCTCTGACCTTGTGTCAACTTGGGGGCTCAATAAAGTCACCATCAAGAACCATCATCCACTCCCTCTTACCAACACTGCCCTGGATGCCCTCTCTGGTGTAACCATATTCACCAAACTGGACCTCAGGAGCGCCTACAATCTTGTTCGCATCAGGGAGGGCAACGAGTGGAAGACGGCTTTCACAACTCCCACCGGCCACCATGAGACCTTGGTGATGTCGTTGAGCTTATGCAACAGTCCAGCCGCCTTTCAACAATTAATTAATGACATCTTACATGACATGCTGGGTCGCTGGTGCTTCACCTACCTAGACGACATCTTGATTTACTCTAAGACCATTGAGTAAATTGATTGATTTACTCTAACTCCCATATCTTTATTTCCTCTTGTTGCATTGAGCATGTTTAGGACAAAAGAATTTCCCTCGGGATAAATAAAGCTCTTTCTTATCTTATCTTGATACTTATCACACCGTTTTCTTCATCGCTCATGAATTTAAACACTTACGCACATTTACAGATGTTTATATTATTTACAGATCTTAAATATTGTCATTTTTGCTAGGGCAATATTAAAAGTTTATGCATCAGGACACAAATTGGCATGACTGTTTGTTGAAAGAACTAGTATTTTTAAAGGACATAGTTTGATAATATCTCGCTCAGCTCTTATTGTAATACTCAGATTCAGGCATGTGCTTGGCATATTAAACTTAGATTGTTTAAAGGAAAACATTAACAGTTGCTATGTACTCAAAAGTACTTAAAAGATTTTTTTAAATGTGGTGATAAGTAAAATAAAGAAGACATATTTAAGATTATGTCACCCTTTAAATTTAAGCAATTTGTGACACTGACCTGATTGGGGCCTTTGAACAAAACAGTTATTTTTTAGTCTCATCCTCAGAAAAGTCTTATTAATTTTATTAAAGTGTGTTTAGACAGTTGGGTGGATCTGATCTCCTTATCAGAGGCTTCTGCACAAACGTGGTGAGTGCATGGCGTAATTTAACAAAAGTGGAAAATTACAAAATTCTGAAATTCATCTAAGTATTTTAAAGCTTCTATTTTTTACTCATTATTTAATGATTGTTTGATCAATTGTTTATTAGTATCATTTGTATTAAAAAAACTCAAAATAGAGGGATGTTCTCACTATAGCTTCTAATTTTGGATTAGGTATTATTTTGTTAACATTTATGAGTATTTTATGTGCTCTAATACATGTTCATGAATTGATTTTTTAAATCTGTAAACATTTTTATAGCTAGGTAAACTGTACAACATTATGCAAAAACGGCAAATTCCTTGCTCTTCTTACAAGTGGTCACATTGCTAAATCTAAATTCAGCACAGAAAGGTCACTGCTCAGTTATTGGTTACCAAGACTGTATTTATATGTATGTATGTTTTTATATGTATGTATGTTTTTATATGTGTAACTGTGACTACAGTTTGAGCTGAACCACAGAGATATTTAAAAGTGTAATTAATATATACACTGTGCCTTATGTTTACGTTTATGGCATTTAGTCGACGCTCCTATCCAGAACGACGTACATCAGTGCTTTAGTAGTCCACAGCTGTTCTTTATACCTGTAAAGCTATACTTAAGCAAGTTACTGCTAGTAATACACAAGTAAGGAAAAACAGTTAAGAGGGTAAGTGCCTGAGGGATTTGTTAAATATATAGGAAAAGATGTATAAGATATAAGTGAGAGGACTGGTTAGTCACCAAGAAGCTCCTTAAAAAGGGGAGTCTTCAGACGACGCTTGAAGACAGCGAAGGACTCTGCAGATCTGATTGCAAGCGGGAGTTCGTTCCACCACTGGGGGGCCAAGACTGAAAAGAGTCGTGATGCATGTCTTCCTCTTCTTTTAAGCAACAGAGGTTTAAGACGAGCGGTGCTTGAAGCTCTGAGAGGACAAGAAGTGGCACGCTGGTAAGGAGGTGCAAGTCCATTCTTAGCCTTAAAGGCAATTTTTAAGGTTTTGAACTTAATGCGAGCGGCAACAGGGAGTCAGTGACGGTTCTATAGTAGAGGTGTGGTGTATGAGAATTTAGGAAGACTGAAGACTAACCTCGCAGCTACATTCTGAATCAGCTGAAGTGAAAGTCCATCCGGTAGAGAGTTGCAGTAGTCCAGTTAGGAGATGACCAGAGCCTGGACGAGTAACTGTGTGGCTTCAGTGGTGAAAAAGGGTTGGATTCTTCTCATGTTGTACAGAAGGTATCTGCATGTCCTGGAGAGGTGGTCAACAGGCTGCAGAATGACAGTTCTTCATCTAGCATGACATCAAGATTTCTTACCTTCTTTGAGGGGATGATAACAGTTCTCAAAAGAAATGGTGAGGTCATGGCTTGGTGATGGACTCCCTTTGATGAAAAGCAGCTCAGTCTGGGATTCAGCTTGAGGTGGTGGGCTGCCATCCAAGAGGAGATATCAGCCAGGCAGTGAGATGCGGGTTGAGACCTGATCATTACTGGAGGGGTAAGAGAGAGTAAGAAGAGTGTCATCTGCATAAAGGTGGTAGGAAAAGCCATGTGAGGCTATTACATCCCCAAGAGGATTATAACAGTCCCACTCCATGGCCTCCAGAGGGCACTATAGAGGGGGACTGGTTACTCTCCTCCACCCTGAGACCA
>JBBJLS010000041.1:13799780-13815198 GCA_037577275.1 Bryconaethiops microstoma | reverse complement strand
ATCCAAATAGTGAAGAGGGGAGGGAAAGTGTGCGGCTTGGTCCATCATCCACGACGGCGGAGGGAGAGGTGGCGGAGGTAATGGCCGCCACGCAGAGACGCCACGCAAATACACCGGAGGTATGAGGGCAACCAATGAGCCCCAGGTATTCATTTAGGCTGACTCTGGTCAGCTGTGCTCGATTAGCAGGTCATTAGTCCATGGTTGCTCTCTAGTGGTCACGGACCGGAACCGTGACATTCTTGCGTGGATCTCAAGTGTTTCGCTGAGCGTTCTTGTGTTTTTTGTTTTGTTCTTCTTAAGGCATTGTACTTTTATTACTGTAAATTAAATTCAATTATTACTGTATTTACCCTGCTTATACTAAAGAAAACAACAGAGCATACCAAAGAAAACACGAATTACAGTACAGTATATATACGGGTAACACTGGTAGACTGTACAGTAAATATACAGGTTTACCTTTACATCTTTGTAAAAGGGTAATACATTAAGCTGAGTTTAAAATGAAATTAAAAGTATTTTGGGAGCATATTTAGGGTTTACACTATATAAATAGGCATTTTAGGCATTTTTTACGACATCACAAATTCACAGTTTTTCACAATTTGCGGGTGCTCTTGGAATGTAACCCCCGCGAATTTCGCGAAATGGCTACCAAGAGACAAAAAATGGTGGCAGACAAAGTTCAGGTGTAATAACAGAAAAAGGTTGTATTAAAGAGGCAAAGTCCAGTCAAAAGGGTAATCCAAAAACAAAGTCAAAAAACAAAGCAAGGTTCAGAACACAGGTAATCTACAAAAGGCAAGCAAAAGGTAATCCAAAGAACGCAAGAGGTAGGTCCATGAACTAACAAGGATAGTGTACAACAGGCGTGTATAAATAGCGGACCCGAAGATTGGTTCCACGTGTGTGCGTGGGGTGCATGGCTAAAATGCCATAGACCTATTGTGGCGTGGAGGGAGGTGTGTGCAAGGGGGCGTGACCAAAGGGCGTGGCTGGGACTCCCCAGATCGTCATCGATTGGTCGATCATGAAGGCATGGTGGGAGGTGTGTGTGAGTGAGGCGTGACCGAAGGGCGTGGCAGGAACTCCGTTGACTCAGACATTTTTGCCGATCGCAGAGGTGAGTTGTGGGGCGTGGCCATGGTGGTGGCTGGATTCGTGACCGATTTATATTGGAGCCTATCAAAGCACTCATAGGGTGAGAGACAGAGGCAAACAAATCTAGATGGAATTTAGCATATCCAGTTCACCTGACGTACATGACTTTGGTCTGTGGGAGAAAACCTGGAGCTCCCAGCAGAAACTCTGAACATGCAGAACTACCTAGTGAAAGGACTCAAACCTAGGACCTTCTTGCTGTGCTGCAAAGTGCTAAACATTGTTCGACCATGTGTTCAGCTAAATTCTAAAGTCTGATCATCATAAGCAGTGGTCATCATTCCATGACCTGCCCTTCACATTTTAGAGTGTGCCCTGCTCTCAACATCTCTGATGCAAAAAATAAAACATATTAACAAGCACTTGCTGAGCTGAGAAAACATTACAATATGTAGGGCAGTGGACCACCCGGGCTAGGATTAAGCGTACTGGAATTTCTAGTCTAGAACCTCTAGCATACTGGAATATCTAAGCAGCCAAGTTGTTGTGATATGAGGACATAGAGTTAATAGGGAGTGGTTAGCTTGTTTTAATTGAGCAATAATGATGGATTAGACCGTGCCCTGAAATTTCGAGTTAAGACTCTCCTGGAGTAGATCAACTATCACTCACGTTGAAAGAAGAGCTCTGTAAGGCTTGCTTTCTTTTTCCTTTTTGTTCTTTGTCTAGACATGAATATGTAAAATAACAATAATTTCTTGTATTATACACTTCAGACAGTCAGTCGTAACTAGAGAAAAGAAATGACATGTGAAAAAACACCTTCAGATCCACATGTATTCCTCAAGTACAGGTAAAAGGAAAGTTTAAAGAATACCCCTTGTAACTGAACAGAATGGAACCAGTTTCTGTTTGACAGATCCAGATCCAGTCTGATTCCACTTTGACTGTTCCATCATCTTAGATCTTATGGTTACCAATGGAATGTTTGTTTGTTTCAGTAGACAGTACTTTTTGGACGAGCCCTTTGTGGCTTACAATATTTCCTTTGGGCTGACAGTACTAAGGTTTATTGACTCATTTATCTCATATGCATGGACAACTCCAAAACTGATTTAAGTGAATACCACTTCAGTTCTGATTTGTTGGCATAAAATGAGTGTTCACAGTTAAACTGATTTTAATAATGCTACTCATTACACATACAATTTTGTATACAAAAATTTATTTTTCACATTTAATTTGACATTTTACAGTGGTCTATATGGAACACTTGCATCTTGTCGACATCACCGTACCAGTGTTTGCACGGCAAAAATCTTCTACAATTAAAGCATTGCGGGTAACTGAACAAAACCAATGTGCACTGGAGGTTGGTATAACAACAGATTGTTCCTAGCAGTTTTGATATCGACACAGTATAATGCTGTAGTGTGTAACGTGGAAAAAAGAAGCATACCATGATTTCCAAGCCAAAGATGTTTCATTAACATATAAGTGAATTTAATGTGTCGTTACCATGTCAGCCTTTTGAGATGAATGGGCACCGACAGGATGCTACGATGGCCTTGTTATTTATGTACTGGGTTACTGCAGTTGTGTCTGTGATAACAGAAATCAATGAGCAACATTTTTGGGAGGGGCTATCACAGTGTAATTTGTAAAAGTATGCATGCATTATAATTTGACTTTAAGGTTCAGCATTCTTTTTTATGCTTCTTATTAAGACTGAAAACATTATTTAGGTACATTCCTATATGAGTTGTTGAATTAGTACAGTGTTCTATTATGGTGGATATAGTAAAATACTTCATTTATTTGGTCCTGTTCGTCTGTACACAGTGTAGGAAACGGAGAACAAGACAATCCTGTAGTCCCTTCAAGTGTCTTCACTCTGCTGCAGGTAGGTTACGCATTACTACAACCGTCTGAGGAGAGGGAGAGAAAGAAAGAAAGGGAGAGGGGGGGTCATTTTAGGCAGTCGTATACAATATTACAATTTTACAATCGCATACAATATTACATTATAAAAAATTAAATTTAATCATTTGATTAGTTAAATCAATTTGTTAAGATTACTTTAATCATTTGATTAATTAAACAATCTTTGTACCATTTTGATTAACCATAAAGTTTGACTATTGGGCAGTTAAAGGAAAGATACACCAACTTTATCAACTTTAATATCACAAGCACAAAGTGTATGTCTATTTGGGGACCAATGTCATTAGCCATTGCTTTTAGAGTTATGGGACATTCCTCACTAACTCACATAGGTCAATACAAACAAAAGTTATATTTAATTCTTGTAATCATGCAAAATTCCAAAATTCTGCTCAAATCTTTCTCTCATTACATCATGCCTGAAAACTAACAGAAATATTAAGATTTTAAACACTTCATTTTCTAACATGACTTAAATTATAAATAGATCAATTAACTTGCTCTGGAGTTAACATAAAACTGGTTAGTTTAAAATGAAATATGATTAGTATGGTTGTACTCACACCGTCAATACCTTTTGTCCAATAATTCTGTAAGCAGTTAAGCAACTCAAAATTTAACATGCAGTTTAAAACCCAGCATGCCAAAAACAAACAAGAAAAATCCTTACCAACACTATATGAAGACTATATGGTTTCATGGACTGATTTATTTTTTAAAATATAAATATGACTGCCATTGTGATGTCCCTGGTCAGCGGCCGCTAGAGGCCGCCCTTTTCTGTTTTATGTGGGACTTTTGTCATGAAATTGTCTGTGTACACGGTGTCTAGTTTCATGTCTTTCAGTTACAGCTTTCAGGTGTTTATGTGCTAAGTGACTGTATGTTATTGTCAGGCCTGGGCACTGGATTTTGGGTTTTGAGGCTTTTATTTTGAAGGGGAATTGGGTGTTTGAGTTCACAGCTGTGTTGAGTTTATGTTTAGTGATTCTGTTTGGTTATTGGTTTTTGTCTTTGTTTTGTGTATATTTATAGAGGTTTGTTTTGTGAACTGTTGTCGGTCAACCCGGTTGTTATCCCCACTCATATGTTCTTGTTTTGGTCTCCCTTTGTTTTCGTATCTATAGTTACAGAGTTTGGCTCACATGCCGGGGGGGGGCGGGGGGGGGGGGCAGGGTACTGGGGTCTCCGCCAGCTCTGGAGGAGCGATTTGGAGGAGCTCCTGGGAGGGGCCTTCGCCCACATGGACAGCAAGGGGTTCACCGCTGAAGGGCTCCACAGGGAGGAGGACAGGGAAGGGCTCCCGGTAGGGAGCTCCGCCCGCATGGACAGCGAGGGGTTCCCTGCTGAAGGGCTCCCAGAAGGGGGCTCCGCCCCCTAGGACAGTGAGGTGCTCCCAGTAGGGGGCTCCTCCCCTGAGGACAGTGAGGGGTTCCCGGTAGGGGGCTCCGCCCCTGAGGACAATGAGGGGCTCCCTGTAGGGGGCTCCGCCCCTGAGGACAGTGAGGAGTTCCCGGTAGGGGGCTCCACCCCTGAGGACAGTAAGAGGCTCCCGGTAAGGGGCTCCGCCCCTGAGGACAGTGAGGGGTTCCTGGTAGGGGGCTGCGCCCCTGAGGACAGTGAGGGGCTCCCGGTAGGGGGCTCCGCCCCTGAGGACAGTGAGGGGTTCCTGGTAGGGGGCTCCGCCCCTGAGGACAGTGAGGGGCTCCCGGTTGGGAGCTCCCAGATCAAATATTGGGACACTCAAAAGGGAGCGTCCCATGAGACCCACCCGGACCATCCTGGTACTGTCAGGCCTGGGCACTGTGACAGTGGGTGGCTGCTAGAGGCCACGCTTGTTTAAGTTTGTATTTTGGGTTTTGAGGGTTTTATTTTGAATGGTAATTGGGTGTTTGAGTTCACAGCTGTGTTGAGTTTATGTTTAGTGATTCTGTTTGGTTATTGGTTCTTGTCTTTGTTTTGTGTGTATTTATAGAGGTTTTGTTTTGTGAACTGTTGTCGGTCAACCCAGTTGTTATCCCCACTCGTATGTTCTTGTTTTAGTCTCCTTTTGTTTTCGTATCTATAGTTATAGAGTTTGGCTCACATTCCGGTTTTTGTTGCTGATAATTTCTGTTTAAATTAAAGTGATTAAGATGCATTTCGACTACCCGTGGTGTGAATGTGCTTGCCCTTCATGCGAGGAGAAGGGGAGCAAGTGTGACAGGGGAAGACGTGACAGTTATGATTGGTCCATGTCTTAGTTATTAGTTAGTTTGCCTTTTGTCGTATCCCTGTGTCGGTCCACCATCATTCATGTTTGGAATGTGTATCAGTCTTAAGTGTAGTGTCGCCCCAGCTTCCGGTTCCTGTGTTTGTTTTTGTGTTTTGACCCACATGCCTGTTTTGGTTTCTGTAAATAAAGTCTAAGTAAAATGGAAATCCGCACTTGCACCTCCTTCCCAGTGGATAAATCTAAATGATAAATCTAAACCAGTAAGGGTCATATGGAAATCATGACATTTATGACATGCACAGATAATAAAAATTCTCTTAATCTGTAAATGGTAATAAAGTTTTGCCTCATTAGTGTGGTGTATGAATGTGTGTAGATTTTAATTTTATTGTAACTTCTTTCTCACTGTAAAAAGAGCCTTATCTGTTTTACAATCATCTACAGTTATGCTATTTGTTCTTAACATGTATGCATTTTCTTAATTTCTTCCATAAAAATAAATTACTATATAACTTCATGATTTAATAAATATAAATCATGTACTACTTAAATTACATGACAATTTTAATAATTTAGCAGGTTCCACTTGTTTAACACCACTAGATGACAGTTTTATATGAGTATCTGTAAACCCAAAATTTACTTTAACACTTTACACAGAAAATTGCTTTGCAAAAAAAAAAAAAAGTTCAATTCTATATAGGTTTCTTTATCCAGCAGATCAGATCAAGCAAAGCTCAGAAAAAGGGAAAGGAGAAAGAAGGCTCAGCAGGATGAAGCGTGACTGCTTAACCTGTGTCCGAGTGGATCGGAGCGCCATTCGTGCAAATACACTCATGGTGATGAGAATCACTCCTCCTACTAAGCTGTTGAGCAGAAACATGGCCTCCAAGCCAGAGAGAGACATCTGAGGAATACCAAACAGTTTCAGTTGGCAATTTAAATGATCACTCTGACATAATATTGACATTACACACTGTCAGTAGACTACTTTTGTTACAATGTAGTCTACTGACCTAAGCGGTTTTATAGAAATGGTATCCTTTCCAACTTCTACTCAGCTTGGCATTCATATTGTGCTCCAGTAATTTTTCACTAAAGCACGGCATTTTGGGAAATCAATACGCTGAGATGTTTAAAGATTTCATTTAATTGAAATCAGATGCATCATACAGCGATCACATTTTGCTGACTTTCAATTTGAAGATCTGTTTGCACTTTCCGTACAGGGAACACACTTAAATATGTCATTTTCTCCTGCAAACTTTAGAGAAAGATTCTGTGTAGCTTAACCAACTGATGAAAGGCACAGGAATACCAATATTGGTAGATGTTCAGATTAATTCACTGCTCAAATTTCTCATTGCATTACTATCAATTTAGACAGTTTACAGTGACAATTGTTAACAGTGACAACTGTTGAATTTTTGTGGTTTCTCACTATTTAAGACTTAGCCTAATGTGTGCATACACACACACACACACACACACATACACACACACACACACACACACACACACACACACAATGATTTCTATTATTAGCACTACTTTGAAGTAATTGAAAGTCGTAGTAACTCACATAATGGCGACCCAGTCTTGAATCGTCATGGTACCCATAATAGTCGTTGTGGAAGACATAGAATTCAGGACTTTCGGTGAAGATTACCATGTCTTTCATGAAGTCAATAGCAGCGACTGTAGTCCCTATTGTTGTAACAATACTTAGTGCAAGACTGGCTGTGATCTGCAAGAAAATGAATAATGAATCAAATAAAGCATATGCACTGGAGTCTATTGGGCAAAAGGGGGAGAAACACCCTGGACAGGTCACCAGTCCATCATGGGCAATTCAGCAACTCCATTCCATCCGACGTGCGTGTCTTTAGACTGTGGGAGAAAACCAGAGCACATGTTCGAAACCCACACAGATATAGGGAACATGCAAACGCCACATAGAAAGGACCCTCAATCATTCCACCATTAGCCCTATGAGTGCCTGAACAGGTTCCAGCACCCCCACAACCCTGGTTAATGATAAGTGGTTCTGATAATGAATAAATGAATGAATGAATGAATGAATGAATGAATGAATGAATGAATGAATGGTTACCGATCTTCAGAGTTTTTATGTCCAAAAATGTGCATGTTAACAGCTTATAAATAATACTTGTTTAAAAAATAAAGACAAAAAAAACAAAGGTCAACCTTTCTGACAAAATGTGGGAAGCGCTTTAAGACCTGAGAGCATGAAAAGTAAACTTTACGGACTCACAATCTTTTTGGTGGGTTGGCGTTCTGCTAGCACATAGACAACACCGCAAGTAAAGTACTGTGAAACACAGAGAACACATATTAGAGAGAGATTAAATAGAATAGTAAACGGTTTTATAAAAATGTATTTTTAACTGTGGTTGGCAAACATGAGGTCATACTGAACTTCCATGAGGTCAAGAGGTATATGTACTGCACTTTTCCCTCCTATGATTAAGAAGGATCTTAAAGCAACAAAACCGCAAAGTGTCCTATCCATACTCTCTCTCAAATGTGTTGTGGCATGCTTTACAGAATGTTGGCATAACCTAATGAATTTAGTTAGACTTTCAGATTTGCTACATAATGCTGAGTTTTAAAACATATTGCTATCAATACGATCAGTACTCCTACATACCCCCAGGGTCTATTTATAATATATGAATGGGTTTTTGTACTAAAAATTCATACGTTACTTTAACATGACAGTTTATACACTCTGATTTATGACTGATATATGTAAATGACCATTGTTCTGATTGGCTGCCCTGTATTATGCCTCTGTCATCTATCTCAAAATGTAATGCAAGCCCGCTCTGAACAGGTGGATTATAGGAAAATATGTTGGTTCCTATGACAGTAAACAGTAATTTCAGAACAGGCTGCATTTTATTTCAAAATTCAGTTTTCCATGATATGGACCCTTTAATAGCATATTTTCTATTGAGGTTCTTACCAAGGAGCAATACATTGTGCTAGTAGTGATAACCATTACACGTAGCATCATTATTGCACTCACCTTATCAATTACAAAAAAATAAAATGCAGGTGAACATACCAAGATGCCCAGCCAAAAAGAGCTGTAGATGTCTGCTGGGGATACCAATTTGTCCATCTTCAGTGGGATTCCAAACATGAACAGACACGAGCCCATGAACATCATGACAATCTTTCACATCCAAAAAAAGGGAAGAAATCATTCAGGTCACAAATCCAAATTTGTCTGCCAGAACAGGAAGCCGTTTTACTGTCCATACCACAGACTAACTATGCATAACTAAGGGAAGAGGACACCAGAGAGTATAAGAACCCCCTCCATATTTAGGCTTCTTTGTACTAATGTGACCTGAAGGAGGCTGATCCTCTTTAATTTCATAAACATAGTTCTAGATGCAAAAGCAGCTAAATAAACCTTCAACCTTCATTAACATTGTTTGCACTCCTATTGATGAATTCACAATTCTTTTCTTTTTCCTCTTTTTCTAATACTGACAGCAGCTGATTCTGATAACGATCAGATAACTTTTTTCCCGTTAAAACTGTAACTTTAATTGCAGCTTTTCATTCACTCAACTTAAGAAAAAACTCCCCTACCCCACAAAAAAGAAATACACAGCTAATATGACATCACACAGCGTGAGTGTGTAATTTTTGGACTAGAATTCTTACAAGACTAGATAGGATTTATTCTTTTCCCCTGATATCTGATCCAGCATGTTCTGGTGTGTCTGAAATTCTCAGCAGTGGCTGATAGCTTTCATTATGAGCAGTGGTGTCAAAAATCTGGGTAATAGTTTAGGAAGAGATCAATAATGATGCAATATTGATAATAATAATTATTACTGTTATTATTGTATTGTTATTATTATTATTGTTAGATCTTAGAAATATGTTTCAAAATATATTAATTCAGGGACAAACCACAGTAATCTAGGGTTACTGACACTGTTCATCTCCCTCTCTCTCTCTCACACTGCAACACTGTTAATCTCTCTCTCTCTCACCCAGAGTTCAACTATCTCTCTCTCACCCAGGCACAGTTCAGCTATCTCTCTCTCACCCCAACACTGTCCATGTCTCTCTCTCTCACCCCAACACTGTTCATCACTCTCTCAGCCCATCACTGTTCATCTCTTTAAGAGTGACCATTTGTCATACGTGAACACACCACAGCACACAGTGTGAACTGCATGAAATTCTTCCTCTGCATTTAACCCACTCACCAAGTGAAGCAGCAAGCAGCCAGGAACACAGCCAGGAACACTGTTCGTCTTTCTCTCTCTTACCCCGACACTTTCTTTTTCTTTCTCTCTTTCATCTTTCACTTTTCTCTTTAATCTGACTTCCGCCTCTCTCTTTTTCTCTTTGTGTTTTTATCCATCTTCCATTCATCTCTCTCTATCTTACCTCGACACTGTTAATCTCTCTCTCTTTCTAACCCTGACAATGTTCGTGTCTCTCACACTGACACTGTTCATCTCTCTCTTTCTAACCCCGATACTGTTCATCTTTCTCTTTCACGCTTACACTGTTCATCTCTCCTTCTCTCACACGCCGACACTGTTCATCTTTCTCACCCTGATACTGTTCGTCTCTCTCTCACCCCGATACTGTTCATCTCTCCCCCATCCACTGTTCGTCTCTCTCTCTCACACACTCCGACCCTGTTCATCTCTCTCCCTCACTCTCCCCAACAATGTTCATCTCTCTCTCTCTCTCATCCTGACACTGTTAATCTCTCCATCCCTCCCTCTCTCACCCCGACACTCTTGGGCTCTGCTCTGAGGAAGCGGTGGAGAGGTTTAGTGCCGCCGGTCGTGGTCTGTGTGGTGGTGCCCTCTGCTGGAACACGCTCTTTATCTCCACTTGTGGCCATCTCTGCTCACATTCAAGACATGGAAGAAATGGAAGAAAAATGACAAAGCTATTAATGCGAGCTGTAGAGCGTGTACTCATTTGTTCTGAACTAAAATCTCCTCAGGACGTCTTAGGACAGTTTAGTAAACGAACAGCCCCCGAGTTCGCCATAGTAACGCCCAAATCACCACAAACCTGTTAGACTGACGGTCAGAGGTTCTGCTAGGACAAAACTCTTTTTAAAACTTGAGCATTTCGACACGGTAAAGTTGGTTTCTGGCTTGTCCGACTTATTAAACCCTAATTCTGACATGAAACCACATACTCAAAGAGACAAGAAGTCGTATTTCTTAAGCTACACACGCGAAGAGTGAGTAACGGTGTAACGTACCTTGAACAGTGTGTAGATGAACTGCGCAGACCTCACAGTATTTCACAACAGTGAAAGCGGGGAGGTGGAGGAGAAGGGGTGGAAAAGGGTGGACGGGAGAGAGGATGGGGCGGAGACTGAGGCTCCATGTTTGGGTGCAGTTTCCAAGAGTACACTGCAAATCCTGCGGCCAGTATCCAAGTACAGATCATTTCTACACAAGTCCCGTTGTGTAGAAAGAGAAACTGAATTTAGAGTGAATACCAATAAGTGTGAAAACTGAAAAAAATCCTTTGCATTGATAACCAACAGATCATCACATAAACTAACTTAAGTGGAGTGAACTGGCTCTGTGAGACCTGCCGCACCTAATGTCTCTGTATATATGAGAACCAAATAGAAAGTGAAAGAAAAAGTAGTTTCTAATTTGGCACATTTATTTGTTATGCTGTTAGCACTTTTGTCAGTATCAAACGCGCATTAGGCTTAATATTCATTCATTTTCTGTAACCACTTAATCCTTACTAGGTTCAGAAAACGGACCCAGAGCAGGGGTCACCAACATGGTGCCCGCGGGCACCAGGGTGTCCCAAGGACTACATGAGTAGCCTGCGGACCTGTTCTAAAAAATCATTTTATCCTGTTGCTATTCTTCTTTAATCACATTTGCATTCATATAGATTTGAAAATGACAATAGCTAAAAAAAAAACGTTCAAAAACGTTGATGACACATGCCCCAGAGGAAACTCACGCCACCACGAGGAGAACATGCAAACTCTGCACGCACAAGCCAAGGACCCGGATTCGAACCCCCAACCCTGGAGGTGTGAGTTAACAGCACTAACTTAATATTAGATAAAGCTGTGTTAACTTACTTTTGTGTATTCTCTTACATCTGTCATTGAACAAAAACATTGATACAATCTTCATTCTTTATTTATTCTTCTTTAGAGCCATCTATAAACAAGAAATTGTTCACTTTAAACACTACTGCCGCACCACTGTAGGATGCAGCAGGGCTTCAGATGGTGACAAAAATGGTCGCCAGTGTGACTAGATTTTTTAATTTGCAACTAGTTTTTTCATTTCAGTCGCCAATGGTTATCATCTCTCAAAACCAATAGAAATTAAAATGAAAATACAAGAAAAGTGACGCTCAACCCGAGTCTGCCGTTCCTTCTACACTATCACGGGATTAGTTATGGGAATTTTTAATGAGTCGGATCATTTGGATCGATCACTAAGAAGATCCGGCTCGTTTGGCTCCCAAACGCACAGACATAGGGTAGACGCTAGTGGTGTGCGATACTACATTTGGTATTGATCCGATACCAAGTAAATACAGGGCCAGTATCGCCAATACCGATACCAATATCGAAATTTTTAATAGTTAAGGTTGATGCATCAACAAACTGCTAAATCTGAATGAATTTGATTGACCTTTAAGTGTTTTTGTGATTTTTTTCCTTCGGATTATTAATTAGTTAAAACCTAGGGCAGAATTTGGGCAAAGTTATAAATAGAAAATACTTTATAATCATAATAACAATAACACTAGAACAATAACAAAATAATTTTTCATAAAAAAAGCAAGTACTCCAAACTACAATACAAAAATAAAACAATACAAAAAATTCTCCCCTTCAGTGAACTTTTTACAGGCTTCTAAAAATGTATATTTTTTAAAATAGTAAAAATACAATAAATAAAGTGCAAATAACTCAAACAACCCATGATTTGGGGGGCGATGATTTGTCTCCTCCTCTCTCCGTTAGCTCAATGTTTTCTTTTTTTTATTTTTCATGTGCTTAGTGTTTCCACTGTGACTTACAGACTTTCATAAATCAGACATCTCGCTCTTTCATTTTCGGCCTGAAAATATCGCCGTGCGTCGCTCCTCTTCCTCTCTCCAATTCCTCTGCTCCGTGTGTGTGTGTACCCACGCGCTCTGCTCCGTGTGTGCGCGCGCACTACTGAGTCACGTGACATTGCATCATCAAAATACATACGGGGAGGAAGAGCAGAGTGTGCTTCTCTGGGCTGGAGAGATAGTTGAAAGGATCGGCTCTAAAGTATCGATCTCGTTACACTGGTATCGATCAATATCAATACCAACGTTGGTATCGATATTATCGATATTTGGACCACTAGTAGACGCCGCATTCTGTGTTCCCAGTTGACACGATATGTCAGCGTGTACGCCATACTGCGAGTGGCGAAAGCATCATGTAAACTAATACAGGTAGACATGGTTTTCTGCTGAAAACACAATAAGACTCTGTGACAATAAATACAAATATTTTATTGTATACACACAGGCTTAAGAAATCATTTCTGAAAATATTTCACTCATTCCTTTCTCACACACACTATGTGGTTACTGTGTTATCACTATAGTGGCTCTGTATTAAATATATACAGGACTGGATCTAAAACCCTTTGGAACAGAACTGCTCTACACAGCTTTTCCATGTGTTGCCACTCTGTAAAAGCGTTTAGTTTTGGAGTGTGGTGCAGCCTTAGTTCGTTGAAGACCGACACAACTAAAGACAAGCATAAAATGATGGTTGTCAATTCCCAACTGTGGCCCGGACAAACTGATCGATCAAAGATACACTGACTGCTTGCCCTGATGTTGACTGTCAGATAACATGCTTCGCTACTTTAACCACCTTGACTGTCCACTCAGAAGGAATACACCGTGTTTTAATGACAGCAAGTGGTAGCTTTGACCATATGATGCCGGTTCAGCATCTGTTACCAAACTAACACGACACACATCACAATACATCTTTCTCAAAATGTGTCAAATGACAAACCCTGGTAACGCTGAACCATTGTTTTGATTATATTTGTCCATTATAAAATCCCGTATTATAGTGCTTACGTTTAGCCAAAACGTTGTTTGGAGGCTGTCTTGAACACGGGGATGCATAGCTTACTAGCTTCGCCTGGCTTTGCTAAGGTTAATGTTTATAAAATGGCATTTTAAAATAGCCAAATATATGCAAAACAGTTGTTCAGCGTTACCTATGAAATGTAATCCCTCGGGATCTGGTTTGTAGTGTACAACCCCATGCAGAACATGCATGAGGCATCTTTATCCACTACTTCACTCCACAGCAGTGCCTCTCGCAATATGGTGGCGACGTTGACGTATGATGCAGCTGGTCATCCAGTCTAGTAATATGTCTGTGGTCAGTCTAGTAATATTCTATGTCTGTGGTCTGTCTAGTAATATTCTATGTCTATGCCCAAACGGCTCTTCGTTTTCCCAAATTTAGTCAAAGAACCGACTCGTTCTGCGACCAACACATCTCTATCGAGAGCAGTGTTGACAGATTGAGTTTTGTTTGAAACCTGTTGGCAACCTGTTGCAGAGCCGTTCTAAAATATACGAAAAATAAATGTTAACTACACGAGAAACACTTGTGTAGTTAATGTTTTACTTTGGCAACAATTTAGTCCATGTCGTGATTTCTTGTTTAGTTTTAATGCTCTTTTCATAGGGAAAGACTGGAGACAAAGTGTGCCATGACAATATTTTTTTATTTATATCATATTTGACAGAGATTATGGCTCCTAAAAAAATAATTTGGCTACCAAATATTTTGTGTTCCAAAGGTTGTTATTTTGTCTGGAGCCCTGCAGGGCATTCATGTTTTATCTAGTTTGTTATAGAAAAAAAAGTTACCCTCAGAGTCCAGAGCATGGGTAACAGAACCATTATAGCTGCTGCAAAGGTGGACCAACTCCATATGAAAGTTTATGTATCTGAATGCAGTGTCATTAAAGTCCCTGTTGTTGTAATGGTCAGGTGTCCCAATTCTTTTATCCATATAATATGTAGAAAAGTAATAGGACACTTGACCCCACGACACATGTAGCTGCGTGCTCTGCACACCCACGAACCCAGAAAACCAACAAACTTTCATTATCTAAATAATGCGTTAATGCGATAATAACGTGTAAACATGCCCAGCCCTAGTTTATACAAATAGAAAATTTAGGAAATACAGATTTGTTAGAAGTAAATCTACAGCACTTTTTTAAGTGAGAGAGGGAGGATGTTAGACATTTTACTTATGCCAGACTGATTGGCCTTATAAGTGGCGCTGAGACCCATCGATGAGGTAGAGTTAATGGTATTGATTGTGGATATTATGTGTGTGTTTGTGTGCTTCCCCCTCTCTTTCAGGGACTCCAGTGAATCGTATTCCTATCATGGCCAAGCAGGTGTTGGATCTCTACACTCTCTACAAGCTTGTCACTGAAAAAGGCGGCTTAGTGGAAGTCATCAATAAGAAAATATGGCGTGAGATTACCAAAGGCCTGAACCTCCCTACCTCCATCACCAGTGCAGCTTTCACTCTCCGGACCCAGTAAGTGTGATAACCATTTACACCTTTAACATGTTGATAACCTCGACTTGGTTCTTGACCACTGAGTCCAATTCAATTATCTACTCTTAAAGTAGAGAGCATGGGTGACAAGTGGATACCACACTGGACCAATAGGATACATTTGCCTAAAAACACACTGAAGAAACTAGTATACTAAATTTAGTTGAATATACTCATGTGTACAATATGCAACACATTTTTGTCTTTGTCAGTACATTTGTTGACTTACCATATTCATTTTATGTGGAAGTAACATACTTATTTGAAATTCAATAAATCAATTCAATATGTTACTCTTTTCAGTTCATGATTAGAATGATATCATGACTAAACTTAGTTGACAATTTCAATACTTTCATATGTCTAGTAAATTAAGTAATAGGTTCTTATCCAGCATATGTATTTCTTAATGATGTTGAAGTTGAAGTTGAGGTTTATTTATCATATGTACAAAGTACAGTGTACAGAGCACAATGAAACGCTTACTTGAA
>JBBJLS010000041.1:13788593-13799482 GCA_037577275.1 Bryconaethiops microstoma | reverse complement strand
AAGCTGCTGACCCTCTCCACAGCACCGCCTCCGATGTAGATGGGGGGATGAGCTGCATCCTGCCTCCTAAAATCCAACTCCTTAGTTTTGCTGACATTGAGAGAGAGATTGTTCTCCTAACATCACTCTGCCAAGAGTCTCACCTATTCTCTGTAGGCCGTCTCGTCGTTGTTGCTGATCAGGCCCACAATGGTGGTGTCATCAGCAAACTTGGTGGTATCATATTACACACATTAATATGCTGTTTATACCAGAAAGTGTGTTTTGACAGATTGACGGCTATTCTGGTCTGCTACATATGCAACATTTTGACCCCTTGAGTTGGAGCAGAGCTTGTTTGTGCACCAATGTTGTCTAAACCATCATTTAAAGCAATGACATCACCCTAAAAGAAGGCAAAATCTCCCATATTCCCATATAGGCTAGCATAAACAGTGGCATTCTAAGAACCTGAGTGCAAGCAGCTTCACCTATTCGTGAACCCATTCGTGGTCTTTAAAACAGATGTCCCACATCCAAAGTAATATAAATCAAGGGAAAGCAAGAGACCCCAAGCTGTATTACACAGTTACAGAGAGAGAGAAAATATCATTACTGTCATGGGGGAGACCCGAATATACCTGAACAGTTTGCCCAGTGTAGCGTAGCAGAAGAACCCAATCGCGGACACACACAAGAGAGTTGGTAAACTACGCACTTTAGTCTGAGAATGCTCTATTAAGGAGTAAAGATTCCTACCAGGAACCAACATTCTCACATGCATACAGAAGGTATATGAGAAGGTTAAGGAAACCGGAGTACTCACGGAACCGAAAGACACAGGCTGAAGTTGAGCCCGCATGAAGACCCAATGTCTGAGTGCAGAGTACTACCCACTTTCTGTTTATATACTGTGTGACGCACGTCACTTCCTGTGCCTTGTGTGCATCCCGTGACTGGTGCATGTGACAGTACCCTCCCTCCCCAGGACCGTCACCAGACGGATCCAGCTGGGAGGATACCCAACGGACCGTTCCTCCGAACCATAGCCTTCCCAGTCGACAAGATACTGGGTGAGGTGAGGTGACAGAACAGGTACGGGGTCCGCCCAGGGGCTCTCCACTTGGTGTTGTCTGGAGAGGTCATCAGCCTTGGTGTTTTTTTGACCCCGGGCAGTAGGATAGTATGAAGTGGAACTGTTCGAAGAACTGCACCTGGCTTGGATGGGTCCGGATGAAGGAGGATGGGCACAGAGGTGAACAGGAGGCAGAGACGTTTGAAGTCTTGGATGGCATCGGGGGTGAGAGTGCAGGAGGTCCTGGCTGATTTGGTGAGGGCAGTAAGAGGTGCCGCAGTTGAACTGAAGCCCCAGATAAATCGCTGATAGAAATTGGTAAACCCCAGAAAATGTTGCAGCTGTTTAAGTGTCTTGGGTAGGGGCCAATCACGAACAGCGACCAGTGTCTGGGGATCCATGGCCACACCTTGGGAGAGGATATCATCCAAGTAGGTGAAACACCATCTACCCAGCATGTCACGGAGGATGTCATTTATGAATTGTTGCAACACCGCTGGACTATTGCACAGTCCAAATGGCCAGGGTCTCGTAGTGGCCGGTGGGAGTTATGAAGGCCGTCTTCCACTCATCGCCCTCTCTGATGCGGAACAAGTTGTAGGCACTCCATAGGTCCAGTTTGGTAAAGATGGTGGCACCGGAGAGAGCGCCCAGGGCGGTGTGGTAAGCGGGAGTGGATGTTGGTTCTTAATGGTGATGTTGTTTTGCCCCCGATAGTCAAGACAGGGACAGAGACCCCGTCTTTCTTCTTCACAAAGAAGAACACCGTGGTGGCGGGGGAGGATGATGGTCGAATTGTACAATGACGAAGCTCCTCTGCTCCTTACTCCTCCATGGCCTTCTGCTCCCCCGCAGAGAGAGAGTACAAACAGCAATGGGGTGGTACCGTGCCGGGCTGGAGGTCGATGGCCAGGTCGTAGGGTCAATGAGGAGGCAGTTTGACGGCGCTGGTCTTGCTGAAGACCCCTGCCAGGTCACAGTATGGGACGGGAATGGTCTCCTTGTCGTCGGAGGCCTCGGACTCCCCTGAGCACATCTCAGCCTTCACTTGGAGACAAAGCTCCTTACAGGTCAGGCCCCATTGGAGAACATTGTGCTGGGTCCAGGAGATGAGGGGGTCATGTTGGAGCAGCCAGGGGTGTCCTAGAATGATGGGTAAGCTGGGTATGAGGAAGCACAGGTTCGCAGCATGATCGGCAATAGTGAGACTGATGGGTCGGGTCTGGTGAGTGATGGGGCTGGATGACAGGGGCCAACTGTCTACAGCAGTGATGTTGACAGGCTGAGATAATGCCTCGTGGTCTCCTACCAAATGGGCAGCATAGGTACGATTGATACAGTTACCAGCCGCCCCCGAATCAACAGAAGCGGTTTCTACGATCCTATGAGTAGGCCTCTGAAGGAGGTGGAGGTCAGGCCAGGGATGATGGAGAGTCCAAAGAGCTGGTCTTTGGCCGGGGACTCGCCAGCAGCAGGGTATGAGGGGCAGGCCGTGGGTGAGAGCTGACACAAGCACACTACTTCCTGTTCACAATCTCGACTGCCTGCCGGTTCACCATGTCAACCAGGGTGGCAAAGTCCGCTGGGGTCGTTGTGGACTCGGAGGAGACCAGAACATACCTAAACAATTTGCCCAGTATAGCGTAGCGGAAGATCCACACGAGAGAGTTGGTAAACCACGCACTTTAGTCTGAGAACGCTCTACTAAGGAGTAAAGATTCCCACTAGGAACCAATTTTCTCACAAGCACCCAGAAGGTATATAAGAAGATTAAGGAAACCGGAGTACTCACGGAACCGAGAGAAACAGGCTGAAGTTGAGCCAGCATGAGACCCAATGTCTAAGTGCAGAGTACTACCCACTTCCTGTTTATATACCCTGTGACGCACGTCACTTCCTGTGCCTTGTGCGCGTCACATGTCTGTTGTGGGGTGGTGGTGGCCTAGTGGTAGGATACTTGCCTATGGACCAAGAGGTCGTGGGTTCGAATCCTACCTCCAGCACACCACCATTGGGTTCCTGAGCAAGACCCTTAACCCAAAGTTGCTCCAGGGAGACTGTTCCCTGTAGTTAGGAAATGGAAGTCGCTTTGGATAAAAGCGTCTGATAAATGCCGTAAAAATGTAAATGTTGCATGTGACAGTTTCTTACAATGTGTCATTAATGTGCTTTAGCTCTATGATATCGTAACTTTAATCCTCCTTGTGAAAATATGAAATGGTGTGTGGGAAAGGTAGTATATTTCCTAATAGATGAACGTAGGGCACTGTAAAAGTGTTGACGCATTTTGTTACATGAGGTGAGTTAGTTGTGTCTTATTTCTAGAGACATAAAATCAAATCCATTTGCTGTGTGATAATAGACATAGAATGGTTTTAAAAATATAAAATGATGCCCTGCAGTATGTCTCAACATTTGTGTCTCAACTGAGGTGCAGGCATCATTCCATCTGCACAGTCTACTTGCCAGAAAGAAAAAGACAGTATGAGTAAAAGGACAATAATGCCCATACATGTTCCTCGAACTATTGTCTTCTTTCTTTTCTTCAGGTATATGAAGTACCTGTATCCCTATGAATGTGAAAAGAGGGGACTCAGCTCACCTGGGGAGCTGCAGGCAGCTATCGACAGCAACCGGCGTGAGGGCCGTAGACAAAGCTACGGCTCTGCCCTCTTTAACTACTCCCCCGTGGGCACCCCCACACTGCTACCATCCCCCAAACTTACCATGCCCCACATCAGCATGACCAGCCCAAACGGAGCACAAATGGTCCACACCCCTGTCATCAAGAAAGGTGATCAACTTTTCTCTTTTTTGTGGGAAGGACAGTTAAGACATTTGCACATACATTACATGGGTTTTATTTAGGATTAACATGGGTTTGTTACATTTTTTCTTTATTACTACAAGGCATTAAATAACATTCAACCCAGTTATCATAATGCTGCTCGCTTCAAATAACAAATATTAATTCTTCATTTTATCTCTGTCTTTACTATAAAGCAATTTTACAACTCCAATTGTAGACCAACACTATAAAGAAATACACAGTAATGGTAGTGTGTTCAATATAATTAGTGCAGTCAGTACCAATTAGTACTGATATTGAAGCATTCCTGTAGGGCTTAAGGTTAGGGTTAGGGTGGTTAAAATATCAGAAATGTCCCAAAATATCCACTTTGACCCACATAAGAGTTCATTCAAATTCATATCGCATACTGGATTAAAGGAGAAGTCATTTCTCTTGCAAAGGCACATTCCTTCTTTTACTCACGCTCATTGCACATGGCTAGAATGGTCATAGCCGCAGACAGGAAACAGCTTGCAGGACTTCCTCTTGCCCAGCCTGCCAGTTTCCGCATTAAGCTGGTGGGAGCGATGTAGCACAGTGAGAATGATTCACTACAGCTCCCATATGGAAAAAGACACCATCACACAAAGCTTCCTACTAAAAGGATCAAAGGCTTTTTTAAGGTCTGCCCATGTTTATAGGGTGGTCACCAGGGTGACTAAAATAGATCAAATGCATGAATTGGTGTTTCTCATGTTCTCAAGAGAAACACTTCCTACAACTGTATGTTTTTGGTGCAAGTATATATGCATCATGTAATAGTGTCTGATTTATTATTAACTCATTGCCTTTGAAGTACACAGCCATGGTACTTACACTGATCAGCCACAACAATTAAACCACTGACAGTTGAAGTGAATAACATTGAATATCTTTCTACTGTGGCACCTGTCAAAGTCTGGGATATATTATGAAGCAGGTAAACATCAGTTCTTAAAGTCGATGTGTTGGAGGGCAGAAAAATGCAAGCAACTCTGACAAGTGCTTTGACACTGAGCAATTTTGACAAGAGCCAAACATTGGCTAGCAGGTCTTGTGGACTGTTCCCGGTATGTAGAGGTTAGTATCTACCAAAAATGTTTCAAGGAGGGACATTTGGTGAAACCATGACAGGGCCATGGCTTAAGGCTCACTGAGGTGCCTGAGGAGTGAAGGTTATTACCAGTTTAAAGTCTTAGGAATATAGAAAGGTTACGATCATATAGGATTATGACTGTTTTTGTGAACTAAATTGTGTGGAGAAATTTACATACCTACTTAATTGTTACAAATTTTCCTGTATTATTTAACCTGTTGTTGCCTGTTCGTACCAAAAACAGGCTTTAAACCAACAAGTGTACCTACCCTGGTCAGTTCTGCAGGTTTTACTGTACCTATGTATCTATGTTTTACAGAAGACTCCATGCTATCTGGCTGTCTTACCAATCGGGTGGGCATCCCCCTGTCTTTAGCAGGACACCATGGTGCAGCAGCTCAGGCTGCAGCTGCTCAAGCTGCAGCGGCAGCTGCAGTTCAGGCAGCTGCACTGGAGCAGCTGCGGGAGAAACTGGAGGCTGGGGAGCCGCCAGAAAAGAAGGTGATGGTGATGGCTGAGGAGCAGCAGAGAATCATGCAGCATGCTCTCCAGCACAACCTCTTCGCCATGGCAACCCAGCTGCCTATGAACATCAAACTGAACAACAGAGGTGTGTGTGCGTGTGTGTGTGTGTGAATGCGTGTGTGTGGGAGGGTGTGTACCCCTCTACAGTAAGAATACATGTATATGAGTTATATTCCTATAGATTATACCATAGTTTAATTATAGTATGGTACACTGTGGAATTTCAGAATCTAATCCATGATTCTCATTAAAGATGTAACAATAATGAATTTATCATGAAAAAAACAACACCTACATTAAAATGTATATATTTCACTGTAATTATAGCATTTGTAGAAGAGTAATAATAGATCTGTTTGTTATGGCACTATCAGTTTAGAGCTGATGTTAGTAGTGACGACCAGGTTCAAAGATTTTGTGATATTTTGGGTTTTTTTGTTTGTTTCTAAGACCTGAAAAGAAATTTGGGCATTTTTGTTCTTCATAGTTATTTGCTTGTGATGTCATTTTTTAAACCATAGCAGTGGTGTTATTACATGTTTTTTCAATTAGATTGGTTCTATCTGACCTAGGAAAACCAAACAAAGCTCGAGATGAGGTCTGACACCCTAAGCGTCAACACAAACTGGGGGTACTTGCATATAATGAGTTGTTTGACTGTATGTCGACAAGTTACGATTCTAAGGGTTAAATAGCTCAACACAAGAAATTGTACATATGGTTTCTCCACACTTAACACAAAACACTACTTTTAATGACTACTGCAGTCTCAAAATGATTCAAACTTCTAGAATAGAATCCCTCATAAGAACATACATTTGCAAATAATGCAACTAATCAAGGGCCTCATTAGTTGCATGAGGTGTGCTTGAGATAGAATACATCAAATACCTGGACTGGCTGGAGTGTGTTCGCAGTGACGTCTGATTCCATGTTAGAAATATGGGTCAAGAGGTTTGTCATTGCCTTGGACAAACAAAGAAAAGGATATAAAAAAGACAGCAAATGCTATAAATGCTCCTGGAGATACAGTTAGAAGCATGTTTAAAGTTAAAGGAACACTCTGGTAATAAAAAGAGGAAGCTATCAATAGCTGCCACCTTATTTCTGAGACTTGTGGCCATAAATCCTGAAGTGACTGCAGAAGACTTGCAAGACTTGGTGACAGTAGGCATAGGTTTCAGTTTCCACAGCATACAAAAGCTGAAGCTCTCCATGCCCAATCTCTAAGATGTAAACCACTACTGACCCAAAAGCACAAGAAAAGTTGTCTTCAATGTGCTCAAAACCATATAAATAAGCCACAGAATTTTGGGATTCTGTAATGTGGAGCAATGAAACAAAATTAAACTTTTTGGGCCTATGGATCAGCTGTATGTTTGGAGGAAGAAGAATGAAGCATGAAAGAAACATCCTGTCTACAGTGAAACATGGTGGTGGCTCAGTAAAGCTGCAGTGTTTGGAGGACAAGATGGATTCAATCAAGTATAAGGAAATCATAGGAGAAAACATCATGCCGTCTGTGAGGAAGCTAGAGCTTGGGCATCACTAAACCTTCCAAAAAGATTGAAGAGCAAATTTCCAAAACTCACTCAGTCCATTTTTTGTGATTTTTTTAGGTAACACTACTATTGTTATATTTTTACATTACCTCTTTATGTGCAATAGTTTAACCGACCAAAACTCACTCAGCCCTTGCATAATACACAGTACAAGATTAGGTGAATTTCCAGTCGTAGGATGCAGTAGGATATAAATGTCATGTAGTAGGATATAAATATTAAACTTGTACATAATTTTGTGACATTGAATATCGATTTACTTAAAATTTGTTTTCATTATAGTTTTAAACAAATTTGCCCATGCTAAAATGTGCAGGAGTTCCACTTTAGAAACAGGCATTGAAAAATTTTTAAAAATTATTTCCTGTAAGAATTGCTTTCCAACAGTGAGTGAGTTTGGGAAATTTGGTCTTAAATTTGTCGTTACGGGCTATTTTTTTCTTTTTTCTTTTTTTGAGATATGGGACTACACCTTTACAATGCCCGGGCATAATTGAGCCCCTGGAACAACATATAAAGAAAGGATGTGTATAAACAAAGTGGATATGCACACTGAAAGTATATCAAATAATAATTAAATAATAAAGAATTAAATAATAAAGTGCATACTTGTTTCTCCTTATTGACTAGTCACTCCTATGACTAGTCACATTGTTAAATATAATATAATTTCATATCATTTCAAATTTATAGATAGCATATATTGTCCATGTTGGAACAAAATCTAATGTCTCCAACAAAGTAACCTTTACAGAGGAAGAAAAAAATTTCAGTGTACGTAAATGGAACAAGGTCATTTTGGTCTATTTCTACTCGTCTGAATTTTTTTGGGTAAATGGCAATTGGTGATTCCCAATAATGCAACGTGAAAAATTGTGATACAGGGTTTTGTTCCGACAGCAACAATATTTTATTATATTTCAATACATCACATTATTGGAACCAGAAAACAAAAGCTGAACCCTACATAACAGCCAAGACAAAATATTATTACCTTCCACTGTCTCCCATTTGGATGAATTGGCCTGTTTGTAGGCTACTTTCACTGTCGTGATAGGTCCATCTCCAGTGTATGGCTCCTTATTGACTAGCACTACCAGATGGTATGGCCCACTGCTGTCCAGTACAGGGGGGTTTTGTGGTTGTGGAGGAACTGCAACGAGAAAGTAAGGCCTCTGAGGTAGGTTTGCCACTAAGGATCGACAATATGGTAAAAATATCACATTATGATACCTAAACGTGAAAATAAAATATAAAAGAAGAAAATAGCATGTTGGGTTACATCCAGCTAACTCATTTATGCAAATACTGTACACTGGTTGTTGTTGATTAGAAAGTCCCTGTGGTCTAAAACCAATTAGAATCCTGCCTCACCTTTAACATCAATGACGAAGTCTTTCTCTACCTGGACACTGGTAGTCTTCACCTGACAGATCCAGCGGCCGCTATCAGCCACTCTGATACTCTCCACCCTGAATGTGGAGGTGGTCTGGTCATCCACTGTCTCGGTGTCCACAACCTGGTCCAATAGAAACACCAAGTTAAAGCGTGCCAAGTCTAAAAGAGAACACTCTACAAACAGCTGAATCCACCAAAGAGAATTAGGCTTTTTAAGGCTGATATGTTGAAATGATTACGTATAACTGAGTAAGATTCAAGGAAAAATATCAGCAGTACAACAGATGCCCTGAAGAAGCCACATACAAGCGTATGGTTATCATATGCTATGCTGCTATGTCAGCTAGAAGAGTGTAAAGTTCCCAAATATTGTTGAGCAATGGAAATTTTCCTCTGGAGTGATGAAACTCCACTGAACACGGTCAAGATGTGTTGGAGGGTGTCACATCTGTGCCGCCTCTGCCGCGCCTCCAACGTTTGCAGTAACCGGACTACTGAGCTGGAGGTGTCCCGTCACCGCCCCCTGCCCACGTGGAGGTTTGTTTGTGTTTGGTGCGTCGCTAGACGGCACACCTGTTTTACGTTTTGCCCTTGTGTTCTACCTAGACTGACGTCATCAGGGTTTCCTTGTGTTTCCAGGTGTCTCCCCTCATTAGTTAAGTATGTGGTTATTGTTTTGTGCTTCTGATTGTTTCTCGTGTCACTGTCCCCTCATGTTTCTAGGTATGAAAGCACACCCGGTCACCGAACTCCTGACCATTGTGGTTCTCCTAAGGTTTCCGGTTGTGTTGTGGACTACTCACTCTTGTGCTTATTAAGGGGATAGCCACTGTGGCTAAGCTGTAAGGAGTCCTGTATACATCTCTATGCCTTATGATGTCTCTCATGTTTTCTAGTAGCACCCAGCGCGGCTGATGCACCTCCAGGCTGGGATTCCTCAACTTTAGCTCCAGCAAGGATTGGAGCATCTGTCTTCAAGTGTTTCCCTAGTCTCTCAAGAGGGAGCATGAACTTCATCTGGACTGATAATTGGCGCTAACTCCTGTATCTGTGTCCTTCTTCCTTGAGGCGACATGACAGAGGGATTATACCCCTCTGAGTTGAGATGAGCTGAATTGATGAGGCTACTCTGCAGACTTTTGGAATAAGTTGGAGCAATGAAGCTCTTCTAAACTATTCTAAACACTTGGATGAATTGAAGTGAAGATGCTCTGCTAAACACCCCAGTGCAGAAACTACTCTGTATGAACAAGAATACTAATGAAGCTCTTCTAAACATTTTGGGAATTTGAGTGATAATTCTCCATCAAACACCACTATAGCAATCGAACCCCAGTAGCACCATTCCAAAATTTAGTGGAAAGCCTTCACAGCAGCAAATGGGTATCAGTTGGATTTTCAGTGTCCTTGATTCAGCCATCTGAATACTTTTGCACATAATATGCAAAATCAGGCCTAAGCCCTGGCTAAAAAGGACTTTTAGTTGTTAATCAGTACTGCAATTCAGTTCAAAGTTGGGAAACCAACGGACAATTAATTGTTGAGTAGGCCTATTTCGACAGTAGGACTTGTGGAAATAAAAGCCTAACCCATTTCTGTGTCACTGCCTCACAATTAATAACAGGATCTTACATATACGATGGTCTTGTCTGGTTTAAGCAGTATAATTTCTCCATGCAATGGTGCTGGCTGGCCATGGGCGGTGCAGTTGATGGTGTAATCTGCTCCAAAGTTCAGCTCTGTATCCCTCAGGCTGCTCATGATGACTGGAGCTTTGTCTGGAGGCAGGGAACACAGCCTCAGTCAGATTTGTTGAGAAACAGCATTGGAACACAGGGAGTTGACATGACAGCTTTATTTATGGTTGTGGTTTTACCTTCTTTCTCGCAGCGGGCCCCATGTCTGCATGGACACACACACCCTCTGAAGCGATCACACATTCCCTGCTTGTCACATACACACTTTTGCTTGCAGCCGGCTCCGTAATAGCCAGGTGGACACTCTGGAGTCAGGGAAGGAAAACAGTAAAAGAAATTAATAATAAGGTACATTTTAAGTACAAGTTTTCATGACAAAAATTGCTGATCAATAATTGTAATAAATAAATAAATAAGGCACTGGAGGGCACCCAGTCAGTTTGAATGTAATATTAAATACACTACATGAACAAAAGTATTGGGACACACCTCTTAATTACTGAATTCTTGTGGCCCCTTCCTTATATTGAAGGGCAATCTTAATGCTTCAGTATACCAAGACAATTTTGACAACGCCATGCTTTGGGGAAGACTCTTTTCTATTCCAGCACGACTGTGCCCCAGTGCACAAAGCGAGCTCCATAAACACATGGTTGGATGAGTTTGGTGTGGAAGAACTTGACTGGCCACACAGAGCCCTGACCTCAACCCCATCCAACACCTTTGG
>JBBJLS010000041.1:13775649-13788493 GCA_037577275.1 Bryconaethiops microstoma | reverse complement strand
CAACCCGTGTCCCTCGTCATCTCATCGGTACCGTGAGTACTTCTGGTTCGCTCGAACCTTCTCTCTTATTTCTCTGTATGCTCTGGGGACCAGTTGTAGCGTGAGAGAAGAGCCCAATCGCGGAAACAAACGAGCGAGCTGGTTACTCACGCAGTTGATATGAGAACGCTCCAGTAGAGATTCCCACCAAAGGAATCCGCGTTCTCACACGCACACAGAGAAATAAGAGAGAAGGTTCGATCAAACCAGAAGTACTCACAGTACCGATGAGATGACGAGGGGCACGGGTTGGGTATAGCGCTCAATGTCTGTGTACAGAGGAACCTTCTCTTCCTGTTTTTATACCTTGAGCGTGACGTCGCTTCCGAGCCCGATTGAGCTCACGTGATCTAGTGCGTGTGACAGGTCTAATGTTGAAGTCATTTAAACACAATGAAACTACAAAATATTAAGATGGTTTTTGGAAGAAACCACCCTATATGTCCCAAGATGTTTCATCCAAAGGCCTTTATTGCTATGAAACATACATTGTAGTTTACTTTGGACAGTTTTGCCACTTGAATAGTTAGCAGCAGCTAAACTTGCCACGCTATGGCAGGAAACAGAGAGTGACGATAATTTTCAATCCTACTGAGGCTGTTTAGTGTAATAAGTGTATGTAAGCCATGAAGAATAAAGAATGGCATGGTTTTATCTGTCTCAGCAGATTGGTTTAGACATAATTACCAAATATTACATTTCCAGTGATCCACTACATTTAATTCACTATAATTTATTTACCAAGTATATAAGCTTTATAACTCGCATATTTGGGTCAGATACGAGCAGTTTCTAAATGAACAAAAATGCTGCTGTCTGGCTAGAAGTAAAATGATAATGATTTCGCTACACCTGACTTGAAGATGAGCCATAAGTCATGCATTTCGTAATGACAGAGTCCATGAGAAGATTGTGGGGTCGATCTCTCCATGAGCAATATGTTATTTCTGCCTGACTGTTACTCTTGTATCAGTCATAATGACAGACTGTGCTTTATATACCGTACGATGGGAAAATGAAATGTAATTCCAAAGCGCTGGGCAGGACCTTGATGTAATACAGTGAAACACACTGCAATTTAAAGATTATTTTAAATGTTATTTGCTTTAACCACGTCTGGAAATACATTGAGGCGTCCCTAGTAATGACACATGAGATAGAAATGATAGACATTAAAGCACTCTTTATTGTAGCTGCAGCCTTGAAAATGATGAAACAAATAATTAGGGCTTTGTGAACCTCAGCGTTGAATTTTCCCACAATAAGCAAATCAAAAGCATCATTGCTGCTTGCATTTATTTTAAGATGCCATAAAAAATATTGAAAATAAATAAGTCCTTGTCTTGTAACAGCTGGGATGTACATATCATGTGCATCTTTGAGCTATTAAATGTTAACTTCTTAATTAATGTTATGCTGTATGAATAAATGGAACATAATGTATTACACTTAATAGACATTCTGCATTAGGTTCATTTCAGTGAAATACATTGTAAGTAAAATATATCGTTTCTTCACACAAAATGAGACTTTTCATTCAATTTAAGTAATAATAAATCTGAATATATCTGAACTAAAATGCACCATTGGTTGATATTTTGGGATCTACACTTTTGACAGAATTTTTTCTACTTGTGTTCTTATACTGTGTTCCTTTGTGGTGATAACTGCAACTAAGGGCTTAAGACATCCATGAATATGTTAATTGATCTCTCCATGCCTTAAAACAGTATTCAAAAGGGCCTGTGTGTTATGATACAGACCCTCTGTATAGTAGTTTCTCCTGTTATAACCAGAAAGTTCAAATGGATGCGACATGGTTTTGACAACCCTCTCCTCCTACCCCACTTCCTCTCCTTCCTTCTGAACTCTTTTAATAAACTGCTCCTTATCCTGTCACTCATGAGTTATCGCCGATAGTCAGCAGCGCGCTCCTCTTGCTTCTTGTGTTCCTTTTATAAATGCTTATATTGAGTTTTTCTCTCCCTCGCTCTCTGGCTCCTCTCTTGACAGATGATAGACAAGAGACTGCATTGAACCTGTCTACCAACGGCATTAGCAGCATCAACATGTCAATAGAAATAAATGGAGTTGTCTACACAGGTAAATAGACCGGCCGTTTGCTGATGTAATTGCAGGCAGGAAATTCAATAAGTTATAGCAGCACCCCCTGCGCTTAGTCCTCCACACAATTTGATGTCTTTGCTATAAAATCCATTGTAATGAAGTGGCAAGTCCAATAGAGTTAAAAAAGTTAAATATCTCGAAATTGGGCCCAGGCGCTGCAAGGTCGATGGGGCTTATTGTCTTTCATGGCTGAGAGGAAAGGGCCCCTGCTTAAGGCGGATACAGTGCTTGTGCCTGCAAGCGAGTGACTATAATTACCTGAAGATGGCCCATCAGAGTGGCCTTCATAAGTGTGCCAGGAAAGTGTTTTTTTTCTGAAAATGAGATCAAGTCAAAGTGTTTCATTTTAATGGGAACCTGTTTCAAAAGCAAAACAGTCAAGTCAAAACTTATCTCAATGGTTTTGTTCTTTCTCATTCACAGTAAAACAACAGATTTACAGACTGAATCAATGAAAATTTTTCTACCATGGTACCCAAAAATTGTGCTGGTGATTGCTGTCAAAATGTACCACTTGATAAGACACAATATTACACAGTGCTCTGGGGTAGCTGCTATTTCTTTTTGATTTTTTTGGAAAGCATAAGGCTGTTTCACCATCATATTGTGGTTTAGTAGAAGTTTGCTTAATTCAGCCACTTTAACTGATTCAGCCACATGAAGTGTGTGACCTGTGCATGATTATGTTTCAGTTTCATTAGTGTCATTTGTAATTCACAATTTTTGGTCAGGTTTACCATGTGCAGAATGTAAAAATCACAAAAATGTTTTAAAGGAAGTTACACAAACCATTGTATGATATCACATCTGTCAGTATTTAATTTTTCAACACTTTGTTTTTGTGCACCTTACTGCCACTGATATTATTCCTTAAAAAGACACTAACATTCACTCAAGCAACAACCTTAACACACCTTAGTTGCCTCACACATTTCTTTCTAAAGAAATAAGATAATCCACTTGCATAAGTAAGGGGAAAGTCAAAGAAAAATAGGTGAACAATAGTTTTTAGTGGGTCACCACTAAACTGACACCATCAGATGAACCATATTCAAGGCAAATTAAGCTCTTGCTTTAGATCTAAATAATCCAAAGGTGTTCTTGTCTCACTGCGAGAAGACAGCTCAGCATTGTAGGTCTGAATAGGTGTGTTTCTGTTTACTGAGAAAAGTAAATTAGCTGACAAATGTAAATTTAGGATTGGGAATACTTTAAAGGACTGAACATCAAAGACTGAACTAGAATCATGGAAAATATCTTCTGAAAAATAATGGAAGATAATGGAACATAATAAAGGCAAAGGGTGGACACACTAAATACTGAATTATTCGGGGTGTCAGGGCAGAAGTCTTCAAACTATGCTGGAAACTGGCTCCCCGGGAGTACCTCTGAATACCCCATACCACCGTTAAACTGTTCACTTTATTATTATTATTTAGTTATTCATTATTCAGTTATTCATTTTAAGGTTTATTACCCACTAGTATCTATGAAAAAGTCTTTTATTTAATATATAATTTGTAGGTGTTAGTTTAACATTTTGAAAAAAAAAGTAAATATAACTTGTAAATGTAAATTATACATTGTCATGTCATACGGGTGCTACAGGAATGAGGCGCAGGCGCAGGCTTCCATGCTTTCTCTTTTCTTTATTTACATAAACAAACAAAAAGGCTTGAGGGCCTACTTACTAACATAAGATCTCTCTGGAACACAGACATAAGACCCCTAACCAAAATGACTGAACCAAAATGATGGTGGACTGAACCCTGTTATCTAAACAAAGGTCCTTTTATACAACACAAAACACAGAGCAAACACCTTAATCATCTAAAGTAGGCACAACCGGCCGGTTGTGCCTATTCACCCGGCCCTGTCAACTTAAAAGTCCCCCATATGCAAACTTAAAGGGCCACCGACTGGGAACGTTACAGTACTCCCCCCCCAAAAAGCGGCACACCCGGGCGCCAGAGGGCCACCAGGCCCACACAAAAGCAGGGAAGGGGTGGAGGCAGGAATCGTGGACACCGTGGGCCCCACACAGCTGCCTTCCAAGGGTGCCCCCCTGGCCTGTCTGTGCATGGCCAGGGCAGCCCGTGTGGGTCCCACTCTTCCGCTGTCTCAGGGCTTCTGAGCTCGTCACCCCTCCGTGTCCTCCTGGGCTGGAGCCCCCTCGGGAGCCCCTGGGGCCCCACCCATGGCTCCCCATAGCACCAACCCCCCCCCCCACACACAAACACAAAAAAAAAAATCAGGGGGAGAAATACCGGTCTTCTATCAGGGCCCAGAAGGCACCCATCCTCCATCAGCACATCTATAGGGCGCCAGGGGGCTCATGCCCCCTCTAAGGTGGCGCCCGGGGAGGAGGAGACAAAAATGACCCCTGTGCCGAAACTGTAGTTTGGGGAGTGTCAGGAACAAGGGCTGGGGCTGCCTCTTCAGAGACAAGGGCTGGGGCCGCAGCTTCAGGACCCGTGACAAGGGCTGCAGCATCAGGAACAGAGGCAACAGCATCGGGACACCCCCGTGGGCAGCCAATTAGCGGACCTAAAATACCGATGTTACCCCTATATAGACTGTACTGTAATTCATGCAAGCGTGGTTTCTTTTGTATGCACAGGGTAAACACAATAATAAATAAATTGAATTTACAGTAATAAAAATACGGCGCTTTAAGAACAAAATGAAAATCACAAGAAATTCTGGACTGCCGCTGCGAGGGATGCATCACAGAACAGCAGCTAATCAGCAGCAAGGAGAAATAAATAGCATTCTCGGATTGGCTACTTTCAAACCTCCCACCTCTAAGTACTGCGGTATTTCACCATCCCAAGACGCGCTTTCTGTGTGTTTCTCTCAGTAACAAAACACATATAGTTATTTTTCATATAGAAATGTCACTGAATTTATGTTAATATGTATGTTACAAAATTAGTCAACTATATTGTTCTTAATAATTTAGCACTAAAATGTATGAAAAATTATAGATTGCCACAAAATAAACTGTGACGTCCAGGCCTCGACCGCCACGCCCTCTTGTCCTCGTGCTGGGTTGTTTATGTTTGGGCGCAGTGCTTAGCAACCCAGCATGAGGATGAGGGGGTGTGGCGGACGAGGCCTGGATGTCACAAAAACAGTTCGGTTTTCAGGAAAAATCCGCAATGGACTGAAACCGCGCCTGCTGATCCGCGTTAAAGTGGGGGGTTACTGTATGTGTGTGTGTGTGTGTGTGTGTGTGTGTGTGTGTGTGTACAGGTGTGTATGGAAGTCTGACACAGCTGACATTTCTTTTGATTTAAAGGAGTGAACAGTAAACACATAGTTTTTATTCATTTTTGGTGTTAATGGTTAGTGGTGTATGTGGTATTTAAGGAAGCTGAACTGCAATATACTGATATATTTTTGTCTTGCACTGACTGCAGGGGTGTTGTTTGCTCGCAAGCCAGCCATTTCAGTAATGCAAGGCAACCAGCGAGTCCAGCACCACGCCGGCTCTCAGGGAAAGAGCAGCAGTCCCGGGCTCAGCAGCCGCAACCAGCCATCCTCTTCCTCCTCTTCTTCATCATCCTTTCACGGACCAGCTGCCTCGCCTTAAGTTGCTCCCCAAAAGCCACAGAACCTGCTCCCCTTCTCTCACAGACGGAAGGCAGGCTGTTAAACTTTTCAGTTTTACTTTGTATCTGATGGTTGCTCCCTGATTTATTTTTTTTTTCCCCCTTTTACACATCCTCCTCTGATTTACATGGCAGATTCTGACTCCTGCTAAGTACTTCCATGAGAGAATCAAAGGTTACAGCCAGACGAATTAAAAACGCAACTTGTGGCAGCACATGTGAAGTGCATTAAATATACATATTTTCCCTCTGAGGGCATGGTTTCAAGTGCAAAGCTTCTTTCCCAGGCTCGCTACATGACAGTGCCATGAACACAAGCGGCCATGAGATAAGGGAAAAGGACAAAAGGCTGAAGAACAGAACGCTTCAGTTTCTTGAAGCATTCCAGCAGGATTCTCTGTATAACTACGTAACTTTATTGACTGTCAAGCATGAAAGTACACCCTGTCCTTCTTTGGGAACTTTTAAGTATCTTTTCATGTGAATCCTTGGATCAAACAACAGACTAGCTCTGCTTTCAGCTAATACCAAAGAGCATATGGATAACATTGTGATGGTGTGAGTGTGACGTACTTTGCATATGCACAGCATCTCCCATAATCGTATGTTTAGATGATACCCATGCAGAAATGGAAAAAATTGTGTGTGTGTACGTAATGGAAAGGTGTATTATAAAGCTGTAATTCTGTGGGCATCAAAACAGTCAGGGAGATAAGTGAACTTTCTGTATGTTGTGTTTGCTCTTTTGCTTTAAAGGAAAAGAAACATCAATCAAAAATCACACTTCAAGACATATGTCCACATAATCTTCTAGAAATTGGGACAGTCATCAAAAATAATAAAAGGATGACTATTAATCCTGTCGCCTTTTAATAACATCAGTTAACAAAGAGGGTAACCTTGAAGGTATTATATGTTGCCTCATTGCTGGTTTCTGATCAATAACGTTTTAGAAATGTCTTTGGAAAAACATTTTTGACACTGTCTTTCCTACTGTCACCACCTTGAATTAATGACAAGTGTTATGAATTTAAAAAAAACAAACAGAAAAAGCAGCACTGAGAGCTATTCAGACAGGAGTTTAATTCTGCTCAGCAGATGACATAATGACATGCATTGTTTGGATTGTGTATTTTGTAAAGAATTGCGGAAAAAATATGGCTGAGCACTTCGATGCATCTCTCTGGTGCAAGAACAGCTGGTGGGCTGAATGGGATTCTACTGGGTCAAACCAGTAGTTCATTTCTTTATTGTGAATAGGATTAAATTGATAAGTCATTAGAAGTGAAAACTTGAACGTTAGCTTTCTCTACTCCTCTTTCAGCTCTTTGTTATCTCTGCTTTGCTCCATTTATTTCTATCTGTAAGGGATTTGGGAGGATATTCTTTTGTTTTTTACTCTGTAAAAATTATTTCAAATTCTATTTATTATTATAATTTTTCATTTTACTGTTTTTAATCTTGGGCTATGTCAATGCAGCAGCTCTATGCTAATTTTTTTTTTTAATCCCAGAAGATATTTTACATACAGCCAGATACCTCACAAATCTACCTGTACATATATATATATAATAGATTATGAATACAAGATATACCTCATTTGTTTCATTTATATTATTTTTGTGAAGCCACTTGAAAATCAACGCTTTTGTTTCAACATATCACTGGATTTTTTTCCTATTTTGTATTGTTATACCAAAGAAGGGAATATATTATTAACACACATCTACCTCATTTGTTATAGACTGTGCCAACAAACATGACAACAATCACCAGTTTCTAAGTGTAACTTTTTTTTATCCAGGCTGTGCTTAAAGCGTCATGTGATTTGCATTGATTGTTTTTTTTTGTTTTTCTTGTCTGTGGCATTGTTTTTGTGTACGGAAAAGAATGCTAGAAGGATTTCATTGTGTGCACACAATCTTCACCAAGCAATTTAATATAGATATGAGGGTTAGTAAACAATACATCTGGTATGTTGATTTTATTCTGCACCAAATGCTTATTAATATACTACATAAGCAAAGATGCAACCACTGATTTTTCTTTGGATTTCACGTGTCTGTATATGCACAATGGTTTGATGTGTATATTTTATAAAGTCACTGTTTCTGTTGCACAAAATATTCTAGACTTCAGGACAGTGAGGGCTAGGTTTACTGTTGCATTTTATTGCTGTCATTTCAAAACCAAACAGACCAACAGAAAGAGTTATAAAGAGTGATTTGAAATAAACCCCAAATGATTTTGAATAAAATCTAACTCATATTTGAAGTTTAGAAGGTTTTCCCTTATAACAGTAAAAGTATGGAAGATGGCAGCACAGCCCAGAGACTACACCATGAGAGATTTAGAAGCTGAGTGAAATGTTTTTGCATAAGCTAAGACATTATGCTGCAGTGAACCTGGCCCTTAAAAACAAAACCAGGAAAAGCTTTCTTCTTTGTTCCTTGAAACTTATTTAAGGCTTAACTTCTTTAAGGAAATGAGATCTGAATATTGAAATGGGCCCATATGTAGATCCTATCATCATGAGATAACAAGTTTGATCCCTATTGCTGCCGCAGCCATTTGTAATTGGAGAGCACAATTGGTTTCGCGCTTTCTGGTTGGGTATGATGTCACCCCTACCCCAACACTCAGCGCTAGCCAGCAAAGGCACCTTTATCTGACATACCATAATTGGCACTCTGGGTTATCTTCCAACTGTCCAATGACAGTTGAATTAGAAGAAGACTGTGGGTGACTTGAAGGAAGCACATGCTCACCTTTACCACCAGTGTTGGAGGAGTCCTAGCCAATGGTTGGAATTAGGGACAACATTGGGCATAAAATATTGGAAAAATCCAAACACATCCCCCTCCTAAAAATAATGAGCCCAGATGCTGTATTTACAGTGATCTTTGTTAAGTTTTCACCAACTCACTGTCTCCTTAACATTTATTGTTTGAGTTGGAATGTATAACTAACCTTAGAAATCTATTCAGATGTTTTTATAATTTAGAAGTTAGCACAACACAGTAAATCATAGCTTGACGATCACTTTTGTCATGTAGTAGAGGCAAACTGAAGGAAATGTATGAATATATTTATTAAGTACACCAAAATGGAGCACAATCTTCGCACAACTGTCACATTTCTGACTGTTCATTCTAATTTCAAGGAATGTGCTCTTTATTTTCTCCACAGCAATGGCACAGTCTATTGTCTCATACAGCTGTCAGCAACCCCTTCAACCCGTATCGCTAAGCTGCAGGGATCTTTGCCGAGATCTCTGGAGTGTTTGTTGACTGTGAAACGAGAATTCCTGAAACCAAAGCTTTTTTGCAAAATGAAATGACGTTCGCTGATTCTTAAAGTGCAACGAAAACCACAAGAAAACTTAACAAAGAATGTTATAATTTTACTGAAGGTTAAGAAAAAAGGTTCTCTCATGTACTTACATGAGAAAAAAAACATGTTTACTTTGTTAGATATGTAAACAATGCTATGCTGTTAGGTTTTAGATCCTATTCGCTGTGTATGAAGCTTCTTTTTTATTTCCCTTTTATTTCTCTTTTACTTTGGATAAATCCAGTGCATTATGGGAAAGCTGGATTGTGGTGCTCAGGGGTTAAAAAGTACAAAAAAAACAGGTGAAAGAGTTTTTTGTTTTGCCATTAACTTGTAGCATAATTAGAAATAAAGTACTGCTTTCCACTTCATGAACTGGATGTAGTCGTTACTTCACTTTTTAGCTGTAAATAATATGCAAAATAGTGACAGAATGCAGCTGATTCTTCTTGTTTAGTAAGTTTGGCTGTCTCAGGATGCCGGTATTCACTCATTAATAATAATACATTCATTCATATCTGTCCTTTCACTAAAGATTCTCTCAATAGTACTATTATTTAACATGTAAAAGTTGTTTTCACTAGTCATATAAAGCAGGGTATAAATTAGTATAAATCATTTCTCACTTTGAGCTCACTGAAACTTGTCGGAAGAGTATCAACTGAAAGTTGGGGGGAGTGTTTGTATCTTTATTATTTTTGTACCTGTATAGTTTTGCATTGTTACATTGTTTCTAAACAACCATAAAAAGTTAGAAAAATCTGCATCTGTAAGGGGCCAGTGTGGGGCTGGGCTGGCCTCTCCAACAAGTGGGGGGAAGCATAGCACTGGCACTGCCATGTCAGGTAGAAGAAGAAGACCAATGCTGCCACCCTCCCACAATCAACTTTCATTGGCTGCCTCTGTGGGCAGTCTTTTATAACCGGTGTTCACTATCGGACTCATTGCTGAGTCTTTGTGTTATACAAACATAAGACTTGACCTGGCAATCTCAGTATTACAAGAGTTCTCTAGCATTTTCCTTAGCGTTCTTTTTCAAGAATGCACGCACATTTTTACTCACACCACACCCCTGTCCCTTTCCCTCTTCTCTCGTTCTGCCAGGTTTTGGTTGATAGTGTTTTTTGTTTCTCCCGTGAGTGAAGTGGCCAGTTTTCTTCCTGGCAGGTTCAGCTTCATAACCGAACTAATAATTGTCCGCTGAAACCCCCCCATTAACATAGAAACTGCAGATATTATCTGCATTTTTTTGCTTTTGTGACATCTGGGCTTCGTCCGCCACGCAACCTGATCCTCATGCTGGTTGTTTGGGTATGGCGGTTATTGAACCAGCACGAGGACAGTTATACAGTTTTACAACAATTGTGAATAAGAATAAATTAGTAAATGAAAAAAAGAGTGTAAGTGATCATAACAAATAAAATTATAAATGTAGTTATAATTATATAATTGTATAATATACAATTGTATGATTTTCCATACATTATTAAAAATATATAATTATAACCACACTACAATGTTGTATACAGTACACAGTAGAGTAAAAACGTAATATGTTAACATTTTGCTCTTTAACAACTGTTGGGGGGAGTTGTGTGTAGAGCAGGGTGCAGTGTAATCAGTTCAGTGTGGGAGGGGCAGCATGGTGTTCAGGAGCCGAACTGCTTGGGGGAAGAAACTATTGCACAGTCTAGCAGACCTGCTCCTGATGCTGCAGAATCGTCTACCAGATGGGAGGAGGGTAAACAGTATGTGGCAGGGATGGTGGTGGATCAGGTTGCGTGGCACATTGCTGTTGGCCTTACGGATGCAGCAGGAAGTGTAAATGTCCTGCAGGCCTGGTAGAGGGCTGCCGTTGATGCGTTCAGCAGTCTACACAATCCCCTGCGGTCGGAGGCGTGGCAGTTTCTATACCAGACTGTGATACAGCTGGTCAGGATGCTCTCGATGGTGCCTCTGTAGAAGGTGGTGAGAATGGGTTTGGGGAGGTGCACATTCCTCAGCCATCGCAGAAAGTGCAGGTGCTGCTGGGCTTTTTTTGTCAGGGAAACGGTGTTGTTGGTTCAGGAAAGGTCTTCTGTAATGTAATGTAAAGGAATTTCGTGCTCCTCACTCTCTCCACCACAATGTTGAGTGGAAGGTGGCCAGCCTGGGTCTTCCTGAAGTCAATAATCAGCTCTTTTGTCTTGTCAACATTAAGAGACAGATTATTGTTCTTGCACCAGACCCCCAGCCATCGCACTTCCTCTCTGTACGCTATCGTCTCTGATAAGCCCCACAACAGTGGTGCCCCACAACTGTGGGTAAGGCCGCTGCTGACCACTGCTCCAACCTCCCACTCATTTTCGGGTACCCCTGGCTGCAGCGCCACAATAAGCACATTGACTGTCTGACCCACGTTGATTGGCTGTCAGTGTCAGCCTAGGGGCATGCCTGTCTCACCTTAAACCTGTCCTTTGCAGTACAGCAGCCCCTAAGCCCCTTCGGCACCTCATGTGGTGGATGGGCCTCCCCCTTATACAGTCAGGCAACTCTTATAAATACGATGTGTCAGGGGTAGCACTTGGTTGAGTAATGGCCCAGAATAGCGTTCGTGGGTCCCTGCTCATCTCATCTGGGCCTTCTGGAGAGATCGTGCTTGGGAAGTCAGGAACCGTCCCTAGCAGGGGGGTCCTGTAAGGAGGGTGAACGTAGCACTGCCACTACCATGTCAGGTAGGTGAAGAAGACGAAGGCCACTCCTCTTCCACAATCAGCCACACATGTGGATGGCCCTTTACAACTGGTGTTCACACTCTGACTCATTACTGGGTAAAACTTGGTTATCTCAGTAATCTCTGCATTGCAAGAGTTCTCAAGCATTTTCCTTAGCACTCACCTTGAGCTTTTCTCTAGGCACATTTTCACTCACACCACACTCCTGTCCTTTTTCCCTTCCTCTCTCTGAAACAAGCCTGGGTTTTGCATAGCGAGTGAAAGCAGCAGCTTAACATGCCTCGAGTTTCACTTGTCACGGGATTGAATCCTGTCTGTGGCAAGTTTCACTTGAACTACGCTCACTAAGCGTGAAGTACAAGCTTTGTTCACCGCATAGTCAAATTGCACGCACAAATTGCACGCACATTATGCCTCCTCATGACAGTATCTGTAACCTGTTAATAATTTAATTTTAATTTGAATGTAATTCACTATATGGTTAGAAATGTAACTGTGTAATTAAATTTAACCGATACAGTAAATTAATAACATAATAATAAGACATGTAATAATATTATTGGATAATGTAATCAAATGCTGACTGACAAGTAAACTGGTGATGTGTGTTGGGAAGAAGACGTAATAAATCTCAGCTGTAGTCGAGAAATTTACATCCTTTAACCCAGTCCAACAAACAGAACTTTCTGCAATTATTCTGTCTTCAAAATCCTCTACCTGTTTGCTTGACTCTATTCCTACAAGCTTGCTTAAAGAGGTCCTACCAGTAATCATTGGGCCTCTCCTATTGGTACTAAACGCTTCACATTGTATTGGTTATCTACCAAAATCTTTAAAATTAGCAGTTATTAAACCGCAGTTAAAAAAACCTCACCTTGATCCATGCGAGCTCTCTAACTATCAACCTATCTCTAACCTTCCATTTGTATCCAAGATCTTGGAGAAAGTCGTGGCCCAACAATTGTGTTCACTACTACACAAAAACTGTATATATGAAAAATTTCAATCTGGGTTCCG
>JBBJLS010000041.1:13751470-13764977 GCA_037577275.1 Bryconaethiops microstoma | reverse complement strand
TAAGACCTCTGAAGGTGTGTGGTAGTAAGACCTCTGAAGGTGTGTGGTAGTAAGACCTCTGAAGCTGTGTGGTAGTAAGACCTCTGAAGGTGTGTGGTAGTAAGACCTCTGAAGGTGTGTGGTAGTAAGACCTCTGAAGCTGTGTGGTAGTAAGACCTCTGAAGGTGTGTGGTAGTAAGACCTCTGAAGGTGTGTGGTAGTAAGACCTCTGAAGCTGTGTGGTAGTATTTGGCACCAAGATGCTGCAGCACATCCTGTAAGTCTTGTAAGTTGTGAGGTGGATGGTTCATCTAGTGGAATGACATGACATATTGAAGCCCTAGCTGGAACCGAATTTTTCCCCCAGTTTCAATGCAGTCACAAATTTAAAAAAAAATTGTTGACGGGGTTGGGAACGTGGGCACATGGATTTTATGTCGCGTTTTACACATTGTATCAAGCTAATCATTGCTCTTCACTTCACCTGCCTTTGCACTCTCTGCTTTCTCCTGCTCTCCCACTCTTTCTCTCGCTCTGAACATGAAAAAACAAATAGAAATGCATAAACACGTGAATAAAAAATAATTGTCAGTCACATGCATTCACACACACACACACATGCTCACATGTGCACTCACCTCTCCCTTAGCAGCTGCCTTGCTGGCCTTTTTTTTCACAGGTTCTCACTTCTGCAGCTTCTGAATCCTCTGCTTTCCTTTATTTCTCCCCTGAAAAAATATGGGCATGTTTCTGCTTGTATCTGTCTTAACAGGGCAGTATAGAAGTCAAATGGGGGATTAAACGGGGGGTTTGTGAGTGGATAGGTAATACTGTAATCAAAGGCTCATGGAGACGTTATGGGTTAAACACCCGTAGTGCAGCCTGAACGACATGTGGAGCAGAATGACTTAACTTTGTTTAAAAGCTCACAGCAGTAGTGGTCCCTGCTATTATTTATTTAATTATATTTAAGGCTGAATTAATCATGTCTGCAGCTGTGTGACGTCCGCAGTCATTCGCCGCTAGAGGCCGCAGTGGTGTTATGATTTAGTTAGTTTATGGGACTCTTATTTTGAATGAGGTGTATGTTTGTATCTATAGTCACGTTGTCAGCTGTCCTGTGTTTTGTGAGTGATTGTGTTTTATGATTGGTTCTTGTCTGAGTGTGTTTAGTATTTAAGTTGCTAGAGTTGTGTATTCAGTGGCTGGTTATCCCTCACAAATACCATCTCGCCTTATGTGTCTTAGTTATGCTTTGTGTTTAAAGGCCCTCATGCCTATTTATGTTCTGGTGTGTAGGGTCTGTGTTTTTGTAATAAAATTCCATCCAAGCAACCTGCATCTTGCGCCTCGCCTCACTACCCCTCAGCCACAGTTGTGACAAGCTGAGGTGTCGTCCTCCATGGAAACAGCAGCTGTAATTCTCTCTGTTTAGCCGTGATGTGGGAGATATGTATTTACTGTCACCTAATTAATTTCTTTAAGACTTCCTAATAATGTCTTTTCTACTTATTTAGTGATGTGTGAATACACCGGTAAACACCACCCACAGGGTTTCTGTCTCAATCACTGAGACATAAATGCTTCTATTACAGCAAGTGGTAATTCATTAGAAAACTTATGTCTTCAGAGTTCTATTTAAGGGAAGAAAGATAAAAACATACAGGCTGATTAGAAGATTTGGCTTTAGGTTGACTGAGAATGCAGGCCAGGAGAGCTTAACACAATTTTTAGCACATGTGCAGAATTATGGTTGTTCTAATGAAGTGTAATTTGCTCTGACCATGTTTTTCAAACTAAAATGACCTCTCATAGTCAAGGTAGAGACTTGATATTCACATCGAGTTTGGATGGATGCGGTTACATTTTTACATTCCCTCAGCTTGCCTCTTAATTTTAGTGGATTTTGTCCAGACTTCCACTCTGCTTCAGTATTTCATTCAGGCTTTATTCTTTCTTTACTTTAAAACAGTGTTTAATCTGGCCTGCTGGAGTCACACACTCATACAGTTGCTGGATTGTAGCACTGAGGTCCAGGCTTGAGAGGAAGTGAATGCAGCAAATTGATTCAGAAGGGGACAGTTAAGTCCTCCCAAATCACGCTTGTATTCACTATGTTCAGCCAAAAGAGGCACAGAGGCACTTTGAGCTTCTCTTGAGTAAGTAACCTAATATCTGTTTTAGTAGCTGCTGTTGGTGCTTTCTCGGTTAGCTTATAAGGAGAATGAAGCTGTAACTAGTCTTTTGCTGGCCAGATGATCATATGCAGGGTGCAGGGAAGGACAACAGAAGCTCCATGGAAGTTTGGTGCATGTAATGTGTACCTTTGCCCTCATCAGAAAAGAAACTGTTATGCTGCTTGGCATCGTGATTAGACTGCTTATTGTATTTTTATTTATACTTATATACTTAAATTTTATTTATACTTATATATTTACACTTATATATTCATGCTGTTTTTTTACTTACACTATTTTGTGATGTTGGTACTTATTTCTTCCATTTTTACCGTGTGTAGCAGAGTCTATGTTGTACCAGTATGTGATAAATAAAAGTCTTGAACTCTGAGTATTTAAGTATTTGTAAAAGATTTAGAAGATTTAGTTACTACAAAAGCTTTGGGAGCAGGACCAGGCAGACAATGACAAGCCATTGACACCTGGCCATTGACAGGGAGAGGGGGAAGTTACAGGTGTGAAACACCCATCTAGTGAATATGCATGTGAAAGAGCAGAGGAAAAAGTGGTTAGTTTTACTCTTTCACAAACTGCACTGAAATTGCATAACATTTCTGAATGCTCTTCTTACATTTTTGTAGCCAACACATATGTTTACAAAGTTCAAACTTCAAAAGTCTTCATCAGACATATTTAAGGTGTGTTTTTTTACTTTGTTTGAAGACCTCTGAAAATAGTTTTTTGTCATGTGATGTTTACACAATATAAAAAAAAACTAATTACATTCACTTTACTCACATATTGTTGCTAAGGTTTTCCAGAATATAACCATATGTGTCACTTTTTGCATAGATGTTTTAATGAGATGACATATTTAAAAATGTAAAGGTGTAGCAAACTGCCTCAAAGTGCCAGAAAGGCCTCAGACCTCAGAGGGTTAAAGACATTATTCAGAAAAAGAACATCACGGATAACTCTGGTTCTGCAGTGCTTCCTCCCAAACAGCCCGCCATGACAGTGTGTATTAAGATTTTTGATCAGCTGATAAGGGGCTGAGTATTGACTAGTTTTTTATGGTCGAGTTGCCTCTGTAATAAAAGAGTCTGTTTGAATCCTTGCCCCAAAACATCACAGATTGTCCACTATACACTATACATAACCCCGCCTTTTGTATCTCTTAAAAATGTTTCCCTCATCTGACCATAGATACAAGTTCTAGTCAACATTTTTTCTTATAGTACCTTTGAAATAGCCATGGAGGAGGAGGAAAGTTACTTTGGCACGTAATTTTTAGTTAGTCTTCATTTTAGTGTTTTACTAATATAATTCAAATTGTCATCATATTTGTCACAAATCGGCCTGGTCCAAGTAGGTATGATGAGAAGGAGGCGCACCTCTAGTGGCTGCTGACTGGTATCGTGACAGGACCCCCCCTCAAGGCGCCACTCTGGGGCGCTGAAACAGACCTCCCAGCCCACTCAACAGCAGTGGGGTGGGGGACGAGGGGAAAATGAAGATTACTCCCAAGGCAGTGCCCAGAAACAGCCCATCTGGAGCAGGGGCCAGGGCGGGAGCCACGGCTGGTGATGCTGAGGCCGGGGTGGGAGTTTGGGTGGCCAGGGCGGAGACCGGCGCCGGAATCTGAGCGGCCGGTGTGGAGACCGGCACTGGAGTCTGGGTGGCCGGTGTGGAGACCGGTACTGGGGCCACGGGCAGAGAGCTGTGCACTGGGGCCATAGGTGGAGAGCTGCACACTGGGACCACAGGTGGAGAGCTGCTCGCTGAAATTCACTGAGAAGGCGGCTGGGCTGACTGACGTCGTGGAGAAAGTTAGGCTGCTGGCTGAGAAATGGGTTCGCCTGCAACTGCCATATGAGCCGCCATCTTGGATCTAGTACGGACTCCCCTCTGTCTCCGTGGCTTTCTAACCTTCTTGGATACGGGAAGGGCCATAAATAAACTCCGCGGATCCAAGACCACCACAGGTCCTACACATGAGTTTCAGGTTACAAAATTAATGCCAGCAAATGCAAATTTTTCCCACTGAACATTCTTCTTTGCTCAAATCTTCGTCTCTCAGTTGCTGGATATGGTGCCTAAATCTTTGTACTTTTTATGTGTCTCAGTTTTCATGTGGCAATATGGCACTAGTTCATTAGTCAACTGTACAACTTGTACTGTCTGTACTGTAGGGGCAGTGGGCATCTGGTGGCTCCATGCCCACTTCTCAAACCTCTGATCCATTCATTGACACCTGCGACCATCACACAGTTTTCTGTTCCCTTACAAATGTATGTGGCTAATAAGTCTGTTTTTGTTTCTGCCCTTATAGATTCCGGATCGGCTGGCAACTTTGTATCCAGGGCTCTAGTGTCGTCTCACTCTCTCCCGGTGGAGAGATTGCCCTCTTCCCTGTGAAAGTTTTAGATGGGTCTTTAGGGGAAAGTTGTTACTTGGGCCACGACACCCTTAAACCTTAGTATGGAACCCGAGCATCACAAGAAACTTAAACTCTTCTTCCAGAACCAATTTTAGTCTGAGGTCTTCCGTGGTTACATAACCCTTTAATTAATTGGCAAGAGGCCAGTATCTTAGAATCACCTCTCTGGCAAGTCCCTTAGCCAACACTCCAGTAAAGATTCCGACCCAGTATTGAGATATATTAGAGGTGTTAAGCATGTCTAACGCTGCCCGTCTCCCACCACAACAGCCTTGGGACTGCACGATTGATCTCTTGCCAGGTGCTAGTCCACCCCGGTCCAAAGTCTATCTCCTTATCGAGGCAGAGACCAAGGTGATGGAGGATTACGTGACAAAGGCGCTCTGGCAAGGATACATTTGCTGGTCCCATTCACCAGCATTGGCTGGTTTCTTTTTCATAAGGAAGAAGGGCAGCGGTTTTATGACCATGTATCGACTATCGTGGACTCAATGCAGTCACAGTCAAATATCCACATCCGCTCATCCCCCTGGCCATGGAGCAGCTCCATGGGATGAGCATCTTTACTAAGCTCGACATACGAAGCACACACAACCTTGTGCACATTAGGACAGACGACGAATGGAAGAAGCCTTTAGTACCACGTCTGGCCATTACCAGTATTTGGTAATGCCATATGACTTAGCAAATGCTCCATCATGCTTCCAAGCATTTATGAATGACGTTTTCAGAGACATGTTGCAATGTTTCGTAGTCGTCTACTGCAGTGTTTCATAGTGGCCTGAGCCCACAATAGTCAAAGAACACAGAAATTGCTCACTTAAATGCGCAAAACCCTATAGCTCAGTCTTGTCCAGTTGATAAAGTATTTGTACCTGAGACACTAAGAGCATCAGTGACAGATGGGCATACACTACTCCTGCTACAGGGCATCCAGGGGTTCACTGAACAGTCGAGGTGCTCAATCGAAAGTACTGGTGGCCTTTGCTATGGGCAGACGTGGAGAGGACAGTAAACTTCTGTTCTGTCAGCGCCATATCCAAGACCCCCCGTCAGTTGCCTGCTGGGAAATTAATGCCCCTCCCGGTGCCACAGAGGCTGTGGTCGCACGTAGCTCTCGACTTTGTCATGGACCTCCCAGTGTCAAAAGAGAACACTGTAATTTTGGTGGTCGTGGACAGTTTCTTGAGGGGGGTCCTGTTCCTTCCATTTGGTTCCTTGCCCACTGCCCTTGAGGTGGCTGAGGCACTGTTTCACGCTGTGTTCTTGCCCTATGGCCTCCTGGAGGACATTCTGTCTGGCCGAGGTCCCCAGTTTGTGTCTCGCATTGAGTGCGTGCTTGAGTGTGAGCCCCCGCTCTGTCCCTGGGATGGAGAACCCTCTGATGTCCCAGTGGTTGACAGCTGGTTTCGCAGGGCAGAGCGGGTGTGAGAAAGGGCACACACATCCATCAGCAGAGCGGTGGGCCATTTCAAGAAGTACACAGACCGGCGTCAGAGGGAGGCGCCGGTATTCTGGGCTGGGGATCGGGTCTGGCTGTCCACCCAGGACTTGAAGTTGAACTTGTAATCTCGTAAACTTTCACCTACGTTCATTGGTCTTTATGAAGTATACTTTACAAAATACCATTCCTTAAATCAATATATGTATTTATTTATACTCACATTCCTTATCAGAATAATCATGTCGTATGACCAGTGTGGGGGGTGTATGTGTGTATGTGAGTGAGTGAGTGAGAGAGAGAGAGAGAGAGAGATAGAGAGAAAGAGCTTGTGTATGTGTGTGTGTGTGTATATGGGAGAGATTGGGAGTGTGTGTGTATGGAAGAGATTGCGAGTGTGTGTGTGTGTGTGTGTTTGTGTGTGTGTGTGGGAGAGATTGGTTGAACGTATTTATACTTATTAAACTTTGTGAAATAACTGTCTTCAAACAGTGTCCGGGAGCTCACAACGCAAGGTTAGCAGTTAGCTACTTAGCTAGGAGACGTCAGCTAACCGTCTGAAACTTTCTGATATAACTTTTATACTTAAAGTTCAAAATAACACAAAAACAAGTGATCAAATAAACATCAGTCACAAGTTGCAGACACTACAACAAGGACGTGGGGGTTTACCCAGTACTAAAGTACCAAAGTGCATCTGAGAACTGAGCGTGGAGGTCCATCCCCATAGCAACCAGGATGCAACTGCTCCACCTGTGTCACCCATTTATGTTCCTACTAGGCACTAGGCCGTTCTAAAGTGATAATAGTTGGAAAATATTTATGAAAACACTAAACAAAAGTAATAATACACCTTCAGACCTGTCACCTATTTTGGGCGTGCCACATAGATGCCAGTGTTTGGAGACACCCATACTTTGGTTTTATTGGCAAGAAAATGTTTGTGTTACAACATGGATTCAAACTTGGGATCTGGAGGAGGGTGTGAACTTGCTGGCCCTGTCACACAGTCATGTGACTCGCATGAGGTCCTGGAAGTGACGTCATCACGGGGTATATAAACAAAAAGTAGATAACACACAGCACTCAGACATTGAGTCCCGATGCCAGCTGGTTTCACCCACCAGCTCAGGGCCGCATTTCAACATCCTGACAGTGAGGAGGAGGTTGACTCCCGCCTGTACCATCTGCAGAAGGGCAACAGTTCGGTGAGTTGCTACACCGTGGAGTTCTGCACCCTCGCTGTACAGATGACTTGGAGCGACTGACACCCTGGAGGGTATCATTCAATTGCGTCGACCTGCACATGAGCTCTCGTCTGAGGCCAGCTCTTCGTACCTTTACCTCCGTCAGATGCCCACTCATCAGGAGCCGGGGAACTCATGCAGATAGGGCGCATACTCACCTGGTCCGCTTGCTGCCACCTCCTGCATACCGGCTGTTTCCTGCCCCTCTCTCCAGATGCACATTCTGTTGGGCCTCTACGAAACCCTGGTGATGCCGTTCGGACTTTGCAATAGTCCGGCGGTCTTCCAACAATTCATTAATGATGTGCTTAAAGACATGCTGGGTTGTTGGTGCTTTGCCTACCTTGATGACATCCTTATCTACTCTAAGACCTTGGAGGAACACACCCAGCATGTCAAGGCAGTCCTAAAGAGGTTGCTGGCCCATCGCCTGTTCTGAAAGTTGGAGAAGTGGGCTTTCCAGCAGCGCTCCACCACATTTCTTGGTTTTGTCATCTCCTCCGAAGGTGTGGCCATGGATCCCCAGAAGCTGGATGCTGTGCATAATTGTCCCCTACCCAAGAGCTTAAGTAGCGTCAATGTTTCCTGGGGTTTGCTAATTTCTATAGATGCTTTATCCTGGGCTTCAGTTCAGCTGCGGCACCTCTTACTGCCCTCACCAAACCATCCCGGACACCCTTCATTCTCAACCCCAAAGCCATCAAAGCCTTTCATCACCTCTGTCACCTGTTCACCTCAGCACCCATCCTCCTTCACCCAAAACCATCTCCTCCATTCGTTGTGGAGGTAGACGCCTCCGATGTGGGCATAGGAGCCGAACTGATATTAGAGCACGTAGTCCGATTGCATGGGTTTCCCAGGGACATTGTCTCGAACAGAGGGCCTCAGGTCAGCCAAATTCTGAAAGGCCTTATGACATCTGATCAACACCACCACTAGTCTCTCTTCTGTCTACCACCCACAGACTAATGGTCAGACGGAGCGGACCAAACAACAACTGGAGCGCTTCCTGAGGTGTTCTGTCACAGACTGTCAGTACTCCTGGGCCTGCTATTTCAATTCAGCTGAGCTGCCCCACAACCTCCTCACCTCATCTGCCACCGGGCTCAGTCCATTTGAAGTATGCATCGGTTTCCAACCACCGGTGTTTGAACACCAAGAACTGGAAGCTGATGTACCATCAGCCCAACAGTTGGTCCGCAGGTGTCGCCAGCTTTGGCAGCAAGCCCGCATTTCTATCCAGCGGGCCAACACATGCTACTCCTCCCAACACCGCTGCTGACACCCACCGGGACGATTGTTCCACGTCAGTGACAGGGTTTGACTCTCCACCCGCAACCTTCACCTCCGCACTGAATTCAAGAAGCTCACCCCACAATTCATCTGACCCTTCAAGATCACCCACCGGATTAACCCTGTCACCTTCCGGCTCCAGCTGCCTGCCTCTCTCCAGGTTTACCCTGTGTTCCATGTCTCCCAATTTAAACCAGTGTTCTCCTCACCACTTAGGATCATTGACGGTGGTCCTGCCTACACTGTCCGGCAGATCCTTGACTTGCAACAGCGTGGTCGTGGCACCCAGTACCTGGTCGACTGGGAGGGCCACAGCCTGGAGGAACGGTCTTGGGTCCCCAGTCGGGTCATCCTGGACCCCTCTCTCATCCGGGACTAAAGTCTTCAGGTATCCTCTCAGCCGGGTCCCGGAAGTGACGTCGTCATGGGGTATATAAACAAGAAGAAGATAACACACAGCACTAAGACATTGAGCCCCAATGCCAGCTCGTGTCCAGTTGAATCGGGCTGGACACGAGCTGGGGAACCCATGCAATGTTCTCATCTAGTCTCCGTGAATTTCTGTTCTAATCAAAATTCATAGGCTGATTATTTAAATCACAACAAACAGTGACAAACAAGTCTTTTTATATAACTGACCTTTAGTGTCTTGAAGTCTGTTTATGAGTGTACTGTATGTTTTGCTCTATTTTTTTAATTTATTTATTTTTGTCTGGGTTTTTTGGCTTTCTGTCCATTAATGGCACCCTTATCCGTAACATCACAGGTGACTCGACCATTCTCTCACTTTCCTCATATATTACAGACGTCTCTCGACCATTTTTTAAATGATCAATACTCTGCCCCAGATCAGCCGACCACAAAGTTTTATGCATGCACACAACAGCTGGTGGCCTAGTGATTAGGGCGTTCATCCTGCGATCAGAGAGTCATGAGTTTGAATACCCAGGCAGCTAGTGGTGTGTTCATGTATGACAGAATGGTCACTTCACTTTACACAACAACTAAGCACCTCTGTGCAGACTCTTTCCCCACTATCTTCTCATTTTTTCTTTTGAGCTAAATTATTAAATGACCTTGTTTCCACATCTTTACAAAGGCTGCCAAGCTTACTGAAATCACTGAGAATTTCAGAGCCATCCATGTATTTCAGGGCACCATGAGTTTGTGCTTTGTTCATGTTACTCAAATCAGTAAATACAAAACTGATTAATTATTCTGCTATCCTAACTAACTTGCATGCTGTGTGTAATATAATCTCTCTTAAAGTAGGTCAAGAGAGACCGTGCTTATCTAGTTACTCCCAGTAATCCAAAACTTTCCATCTGTCTCTGCTGTAAAGTGGGTTTACACTCGTGTTCTGTTCAAATCACGGGGCCACCTGATGACGACCACATAGCTGAAACGTGTCTCCAAAGTATTCTGCATAAACACCGGTGTTTCTTTTCTTTGCTAAGGGAAGTTTGTTGAGCAGCCTGCACTGCTGTTTGGTAAGTTATTTAACCTGCCCGGTGTTCTGGGTGTGAGACTTCAGCTCTGTAACTCACATTCTCATTCATCTGCAAAGTCTGAATGTTGACGACTAATGAACGAAGCGTTCTTTTGAACCGATTCATTAGGAATCGAACTTTTCTTAGTTTACGTCTACAGCATGACATTGTTTTTTCATAACTGAATCCTATATAATCTTAGTATAAATTACCACAGTGCACCACATTAAGAACAACCTATTTGAAGCCGGTTTATCCTTCTCTATATTGGTAATGCGTTGCGATGCATTTGTTCCGGTCAACTTCCTTAAAACTGAGAGGAGCCGTTAGGGTCGCTGCTGCTTCAACTTAAATCATAATGCACAAACACAAGGAGAGAAAGAACCAACGGCAGTCTAAAGAGAAAATTTGTAATGTTATCTTTTCATTTACCAAGTCAACGCGGACGTAAAGCCCTGCGGAGTTATGTTCGCTGCAACGGTCGATTCGAACGAATCGTTTGGTGAACTGAATCACTGTACAGAGTCCGGAGACTGTCGCTGCGTAGCCGAGTTTCAAACCCTGAATCGGTTCATTGGCAGGATGAACCGAGTCAGAAAATGGCGGATATTGAGGAGTTACGGGTAGGCGAAAGAGTTATAATAGCTGATAGCGGCTTTGCACTTCTCTCAGCTTAAAATATTTTTTACTTTTGTTGCTATTTTTAACCCGACTGCCGCTTCTCGGCCTGCGAGTGGTCTGCAGTCAACACCGACATGCATCAGAGCCGTTAGGGTGGAGTGCTGCTGAAGTTCAGCAGAGAGCCGCTCCGTTAGCTTTCCCACCAAGGTGCTTCAGCTTTGGCTACGTATCATATGTACCATGGGCCTTGTTGCACAGTTTTCACTATGTACTCTGTAATATTCCTGTAAATTACATTTAATTGCTTTTCACGCCCAGACACAGGTAAAAAAGTCTTAAGTCTCTTCCTTAATGTTTGGCTTTTCTTTTGTTGTTGTCCATTAGCATCACAACTTAAGCCAGCAGGCTAATAGCTAACGTTCACATTTCTCAAAAGGTATGATAAGCAAACTCTAACTTAAGTTTATGTTTACACAACTGCTCCTCCGTAGTAAAGAACAGAGTGTAGTTATTTATGTGAAATGCAAACTCGACTATGTTTTGTTAGTGCTTAAAGTCAACACGTCGCTAACATGCTAGCACTGTTGCTCTTAGCTACCTAGCCACGTTAGCTTGCCTGCAGGAAGTCACTGGTGTTGATTTCTGGATTTTTGTCTGTTGGTGTTACCGTTTTCTAAACGATTTTGCTATAAATTAAAATAACATGATGTTTCATTGGGAGAAGTGTTGTAAGTCTAAGAATATTGTAAAGTAGCCTCCAGTTTCTGCAAGCTGCAAATCAGAAAACGTATTTTTCCTTGATGTATCAAGATTCTCCTCCCTAATTTCTAGCTAGTTAGGTAAATGTATCTTAAAGAGCATCCTCTCATTATTTTAGCTGTTGATCTTTCCTTTTTTCCTAAGTCTCACTAAGGAGCCTCCTTTAAGGTTAAATGTCAAATTAAATATGTTCTGTTTCTTGTATACAATGTTTTTATCTAATGGGTTTTGGAATTATTCTCAACATTTTAGATGCATTTCGCTCACATTTGTAAAGGATTTTTAAAGAAAAAAGGATTAACAAGTAAGGCCAATCAAGCATGGACCATGTGTTGAAGGGTCAGTTGAGATTTTCTTACTTTTCTGGGGAATTGTGTTAGGGGAATATTTGGGTGGGATGTCAACTCTATTGAGACAGACTTGGGATGTTATGAATTCCGGGTGTAGATATGTCTGGTAATGTGGAAAAGAGATTTTTGTTTTTTTAAGGCCATTTTGTAGACATTAATAACAAATGTGTTTAATTACTGCTAATCAGTTTTCTTTATGGATTTGATAAATACGCTTTTTGGTTTTCATGTGTTTAATAATTAATCGTACAATGTAGTCAACTTTCAAACGGCCAAAAGTAGGCATAGGAACTTATTTAATTTTTCACCTGTTCTAAAGATTCAGATTTACTCATTACCTTGTTCTTATCATAGTTTTAATGTTTGACTCTTTGTTTTGCAGAATATGGTATCAAGTTTCCGTGTCTCAGAGCTCCAGGTACTGCTAGGTTTTGCTGGAAGGAACAAGAGCGGTCGCAAGCATGAACTTCTGCTGAGGGCCTTGCATTTACTAAAAAGTGATTGTAGTACTGCTGTGCAGAATAAAATCAAGGAACTTTATCAACGGAGATATCCCAGGACGTTTGACAGTCTGCCAGAGTTGTCAAATATAAAGTCCAACTTTCAGACAGGCGACAGATTGGTGGCTGTGAGTCCGGACCTTCCTCTTGCTGCTAGTCACTCAGAATTGGTGCATCCACACTTGGTGACCAGCGATTCACCAGTGTTTCATGACTCGAAACCCAGGATGAACATACAGCAGCCAAGTCAACTTATGCCCCCCGTCCACCCGGACGTCCAGATGAAGTCCCTCCCATTTTATGACGTGTTGGATGTTTTAATAAAGCCATCAAGTTTAGGTGATGACGACTGACTGTTTTTATTGTAATTTTGTATGGACTAGGGTTATTTATAAAATGTATTTCTTTATGTAATGGCATCATATTTTTCAATTTGAAAATTCTAAATGAATACACTAATAGTTTAGGTAATGTAACACACGTGAGGTTTCTTTTGGTACCTCATATATAAACTGTCTTACCTACTATTATGATACTTGTTTTGTTGACTTAGACACGGGGCTTTAATTGTTTAAATTGTGTTTACTGTTTTGCACACAGGGCCCAGCACTGTTCAGAGATTTCATCAGGAAAAATACTTTATCTTTGCCTTGACTCCACAGCAAGTGAGAGAAGTTTGCATATCACGGTAAGAATTTGGAATTACTGAAGCCCTTATGGTCTTATTTGCAATGCACTGTTTTTTGTGTTTTGTTTTTTTTTAAAGATCTTTTTTGATGTGCGGTTTATTTTGCTTTTTATGTCTGCTTCTCATCACATTTTATTCAATGTTACAAAGGGATTTCCTTCCTGGTGGTAGAAGAGATTATATGGTTCAAATACAACTTCGGTAAGGAAGACCCTAGTTATATTTGATTTCAGTGGAATTATACATTTGTGATTTTTGTGTTCTCTTTTGTTCAACTGTTTTTTGTTGATAGGTTCTGTCTTTCAGAGACCAGTTGCCCTCAAGAGGACAACTATCCCAACAGTCTTTGCATCAAAGTCAATGGGAAGCTCTTTCCTTTACCTGTGAGTAAATTTGTTCTGTGCTATGATTTATCAAGTTGCAATAGACAAACTAGAGTGTGGTGTATAGGGGTGTGTGTGTGTGTGTGTGTGTGTGTGTGTGTGTGTGTGTGTGTGTGTGTGTGTGTGTGTGTGTGTGTGT
>JBBJLS010000041.1:13709187-13728984 GCA_037577275.1 Bryconaethiops microstoma | reverse complement strand
CTTAAAGCCCTGTATTTTTATTACAGTAAATTAAATGAATTTATTACTGTATTTACCTGCTTATACCAAAGAAAACAACAGCACATACATGAATTACAGTCCAGTCTATATAGGAGTAAGATTAAATTAGTGTTTTGGGAGCGTATTTGGGGGTATATTTAGGATTTACACTATAAAAAGGCATTTTTAGGCTTTTTTTTTTTCATATCACAGCATCGTGTTTTTTCGCTATACGCGGGTGCTCTTGGAATTAGTTAGGCTTTGTGAACAGTGAGGTACATCATTTGTGGCATATTTGACTGTTGCAATGGCCTGTCTTATTAGGACATATATATACATATAAATATATATAAATATATATATATACATATAAATATATTGATATATATAAAATTTATTTAAACTTATTTATTTTTTTCTTTTTACAGCTTACGCTATCACAAAACAACTTTATTGGATCTTGGTCCGAGCACTTTGTAAGTTAGCTATGGGTGACAGAAGCAAGATGTATCTCATTATGCTGGAGATAAATCCTTGGGAGGAACCAAGAAGGGAACCCATAATGTATGAGTGTCTGTGAGCGTGGTGTGACAACAGCACAAACTTCCCAGTTTACTTCAAACATCAGCTATCTTTATTTGACTTTTGAAATCTCTGCTTTACAGTAAGAAAACTTAGACTTTCCTTGACTTTACTTGAAAAAACTTACTTTACATTGCAACAGTCAAATATGACACGAATGGTTTACCTCACTGTTCACAAAGCCTAACCAATTTTTTTTAAGTTTACATCTGAATACCATTGATTTTCCAGGGCAGGCCCCAGAGTGCCCTCCAAAGTTACAGAAAGGCGTTGGAAGTGGACTTCAGCTGCCAGAGAGCGCTGTATCAGAGCTCATTAGTATACAAGCAGTTGAACAACATTCATGCTGAAAAAGAGGCTCTTCATCTTCTCCACTCTGTAAGTGATCTTACTACAGACTGTATTCATTTAGGTTGTTTAATTCTTTAGCTCTGATGAAGAAGCTGTGTGCTCATGCTCAGTATAGTGAAACCATGTACATATCATTTTCGGTTCAGTATAATAAAATAAGTCACAATCTGTGTTTTTGTCGAATGTTCACAGGCTACATTGTTGCATACTGAGGGAGTTTCATCAAGTATACCAGTGCCCCTCATATCCCCTGATGTCCTGCTTAGGAGTGAGCAAATGGCTTTCATCAGCCAAATACCCTCCCCTCTTTTAATATTGCACACTCTGGCACATAGATGTGTGCTTACTGACAGGCAAGTACACCACCATCAAGATCAAGTATTAAGTTCTAAAAATCAGACCAAATAATCAGTTTTGTGAATTATGGGTATATTACCACGAACTGCATAGCTCCTTAATATATATTTTTTGTATTAAATAGGAATTCAGAAGGGGCTGAGTTCTATCTTGATCTTTTGGCTTCTATACATTTGGACTCCAGGCCACATGTAAGTTGTGATCATGAGTAGACAAACGGTCGATATCATGGGTAACTGAATTTTCCTCCATTTATTTTGGTGAATTATTTTTATATATTACATTTTAAAAATTGTTTAATTGTAATTCTTCATATATTATCAAATCTGTGCATATACCCACAATGCAATACACAATGTTTAAATTGTCTTTGTACACAGAAAAGACTTTAGTAGACCATGTCTCTGCTCGACCTTATCCTGTCGAGTATGCTCCAGTTGATATCATTGGATCTAATCCCGCATATCGCCTACATCATCAATGGCGTCTTAACAACTGACCATGTCCCATCTGCTTTCAAGTCTCCAGTGGTCTCACCAGTTCTGAAGAAACCCACGCTGGACTCCTCAGATGTCAACAACTACAGACCAGTGCCACTTCTTCCTTTCCAAAGTCCTGGAACATGCTGTTTATAACCAACTCAACATCTATCTTTCTAAAAATAGGTTTCAGGACCCTCACCAGTCCATTCAAGGCTGTGCAGTCTACTGAAACTGCACTAGCTGTCTCCGAAGAACATTATGCAGCTAGATCAGCCAACCTGTCTTCTGCTCTTGACCTTTCTGCAGCCCTCGACAAGATTATCCAACAGATCCTCCTGGCTACTCTCTCCAGCCTTGGGATATCGGGCACAGTCTGGCAATGGTTTGCTTTCTACCTTGATGACTGGAGGTACCAGGTATCATGGCATGGCTCCCATTCTGCCCTATGAAGATTGTCCACTTGTGTTCCACAGGGCTTGGTCCTTGGACCGCTTCTCTTTTCTCTATATACAGTAAACGTTCCAAGAGCATCCACATATAGTGAAAAACCACAATGTTTTGATGTGGTAAAAAATGCCTATTTTTATAGTATAAACCCTAAATATGCCCACAAATGTGCTCCCAAAATACTTTAATTTCATTTTAAACTCAGCTTACATTACCCTTAAAGAAAATTTAAAGGTAAACCCGTATATGTACTGTACAGTTTACACTGAATTGCTGTCTCGCAGTGCTAGAATGTAAAATACCGATATTCATGCACACACATTTTCTTTGGTATAAGCAGGGTAAATACAGTAAGAAATTAATTTAATTTACAGTAATAAAAATACAAGACTTTAAGAAGAACAAAACTAAGAATACAATAATACTTGAGATGCTCCACAGGGGAAATTCTGGACTGCAGCTGTGTCAAAGGGCAGGAACCAATCAGCAGCAAGGAGAAATAAATAGCCTTCTAAGATTGGCTACTTTCAAGCCTCTGGCCTCAGTACAACGGTATTTCACCATCCCAAGACACGCTTTCTTTGTGTTCTCTGGACAGTATCAAAACATTTATAGTTTTTTTATTTTATATGGAAATGTAGCCGAATTTACGTTAATATTTGTTATAAAATTATATTTTTCTTAGTAATTTAGCACTAAAGTGCATGAAAAATGATATATTGTCACGAAAAAAGCTGTAAAGTCTGGGCCTGGTAACAAGACCACTTCAGCTGATTCAGAATGCAGCTGCGAGGTTAGTTTTCAGTGTTCCTAAATTCTCACATACTACGCCGCTAATACGAAACCTTCACTGGCTCGCTGTGGCCGCTTGCCTTAAATTCAAAACCTTAACACTTGCCTTCAAGGCTAAGAATGGACTTGCACTTTCTTACTTATCAGCAATGATCAAGCAGCGTGTCACTTCTCATCCTCTCAGAGCTTCAAGCACTGCTCCAAAGAAGACAAAGACATGTATCAAGACTCTTTTCAGTCTTGGCCCCCAGTGGTGGAACAAACTCCCTCTTATCCCTGACTGTCATCAAGCGTCTTATGAAGACCCACCTCTTCAAGGAGCACCTACTTGACTAACCAATCCTCTCGCTCGCTTATCTCTTGTACAACTTTTCCAAAATATAGTTGAAAAAAAAAAAACCCCCCCCCCCCCCCCCCCCCAAAAAAAAAAAAAAAAAAAAAAAAAAAAAAAAAGCCTAGGGCACTTACACTCTAAACTGTTTTTCCTTACTTGTGTATTAACCTCTGGCTTTTTTACTTTTTGACAGGGTTAACTTAGCTGGCAGTAACTTGGTTAAAAGCAGATGTTGGTTTAAGTATAGTAAAGATAGCTTTATATAGCTAAATATAATATAAAGTCTGCACAACTAGCACTGTTATGTTTATTTATATAACTTTTTTGCTTGTGTATTCTCTTCTATTTCTTCTTTGTTAATGCGCTGTATCTATGTAAAATACTACCTGGACAAATTTCTTGCAAGTAATCTTTTACTTGACCAATGATCCTGATTCTGATTTGCAAATCTGAATGACCTGTGTTTGTTTATACGATGCAGTTACCCACAAGTGATTGCCTACCTTTGCCAAGAATCCCAGTTATTTACCTAGAAGCAGCATTTGCAATGTTGAAAGCCAAAAGGTCTCAGGATGCCCTTGCCATTTGTGATGAGGTCATTGCCAACACTGTGGATCTGGTCCCAGAGAGACTGCAGCTTGAGCCACCTGCAGCTCATCTCCAATTAGTTGAACCCACGGAAATGGCGACTATGAGTTTGGAATCTGATGCTCCTAAAGAGAAGTTGGATAGTGTGATCTGGTCTGGGGCTGCTTACTTCCTCCAAGGGCATGCGTATTTGCAGCTCAAGGATACAAAAGAGGCCCTGACTAATTTTACCAGGTAGAGTAAATTGTCTCGCTGTTTTAATGAGCTTGCAGAAAATTAATTTTGGTGCGCTCACCTGATGCTCTTTTGTCTTGTATTACCTTTGCAGAGCTATCAACCAACTGGTGAAAGTGTTTATTAAACAAAAATGTAAGCATTTATTTTTTCCCTTGTGCTCTTGCATGTTGCTAGCTTACTAAAATACACTCAATATTCTTTGTTAACAAAGAAATTTACAGTATGTTCAACATTTCAGTACATTTTTTGGCCAGAAAATGTCATTTTTTGTTCATCACTTCTGACCCACAAGAAGCCACCTAATATAATTACAATGTGGATCACTTGACAAGTATTTAACAAGCTATTAAGTGACAGCTAATGGGATGAAACGGTTAACTAGTGTTAAAGGACAGCCTAGAATTTGACTCACCACATCACCACACAGGGCGTCAGACATGCACTTTTACATTTTCTTTTCATATTATAAAGGAAACTTGTTTTATCTGACAATGTAGTTATAGTTAACTTTCTAATGCAGGAATAAAAAAGGTTTATGAAATAAATGGTTAAGTGGTTGAAAACCTGTAGTATGCAAAACCATTGAGTGGTAGCGTATGTACACCATATGAAGAAAAGTAATGAGACTCCAAACCTTTACACCAGTTGTTGGGTAAATAACTATAACTAAAATGTCAAATAAAACTTAAATGAAATTGCATTAAAATACAAAGATTTTAATATAGAGTATAACAGCTTCCATGCTTCTTGGAAGGTATTCCACAAGATTTTGGGTGTTGTGCCCATTAATTCTGTAGAGCATTTATGAGGTCAGACACTGGTGTTGGATCAGAAGGCCTGGCTCACAATCTCTGTTCCAGTTCATTCCAAAGGTGTTGGATGGGGTGAGGTCAGGGCTCTGGGTGGGACAGTAAAGTTCTTTTTCTGGGATGCAATCATGCTCTAATAGAAAAGGGCCTTCCCCAAACTGCGTCCAGTCGTGGTATGCTGAAGCATTAAAATTGCAATTCACTGTAAGTAAAGGCCAACCTGAATTCAATAATTAAGAGTTGTGTCGCAGTACTTTTTTCCACATAGTTTATTTTGTTAATCATTATCCCAGTATTCGCTAACATGCAAATGAGCCTCTGATTATTTACAGTGTTAATGTGAGTATCCTGATCAGTTTCAGAGTATTTTCACTGGTCTTTTGATCAATCTAAGTATTCATGTAATAAAAAAAGAATAAGTATTTCAGAATTCTTTATTAATCCACCTGTTTTTGAGGCCATAGAACAATGTCAATATGTTGCAAAAGAATTTCAGTACTAGTGGTGTCTGTAGCTTGCATCTCTAATGTTAGTATCTTGTCTAAATATTATCTTGTCCAGTTATGTTGTTGCTCTTCTGTTTTTCTTGTACTCTCTTTTGTTCTGTCTGCACTTGTGGTCTTTTGGTGGTGTTTCTGTTCCTTGCGTTGCACCACGGTCCTGGAGGCACGTTGTTTTGTTTCACTATGCACTCTATATATGTGGTTGAAATGACGATTGAAATGAAGAAAAACTTAACAACTTTACAGTCACACTTGATAAGTTTCTCTAGCTATGTTTACATCTTAATGATTTATTTATTCAGACAACTAGAAAATTAGTGGAATTCTTATCTTAACAGATTTGTCATAATATATGATGCATCTTAAAATTTGTCCTGGGACTTGTACCGATTTAATTATGATCAGTGCTTTTAATTCAATTTAAATGTTATTTCACCAAATTTTCCTTTCAGACTGCACAGAAAACAATCTAGGTGAGAAGGGAGATACTGAAAAAAAATTGGTCACACTGGAGGCTCTAAAAGGACAAACATTTGCAGGCAGAGGGGTGTGTTTTGTAGAGAGAGGCCAGCTGAAAGAGGCCCTAAGGGACTTCCAGCTTAGTCTTCAGACTTCCCCAGGTGTGCAAAAATTTGCTGTCTTTCACCACTGTAATGTAACTTCTGTGATTCCACACTGGAGTCTAAATGTGTACCATGCAGTATCATTTTAGATGTTCTGAGTTACATAACAGGTTAAATTTGGATAAATGTTAAATTGCTGTGTTATGTTGAATTCTGCCATTCTGAGCTTAGTTCGGTGTCCCTTTATTAAACACTAAGTAAATGTGTTAATTTCAAACAATGAATACCTTGCCTGTAATGTAACCAGGGTGTAGGAACACAGAGATGTGGCTGGTTGAGATTTTGTGGAGACTGGACCGCAGGGAGGAAGCAGCAGCTGTGTGGAAACAAACCCATAATTCCACAGATTCACCTACACGAGAGTAAGCTTCTGAATCTGTTGTTTGTTCATACCGGTGCTACATCAAAATATTGTAAATATTGATGTTTGAGAGTAAGTACTACTTTGATTTGTTTCAGGGACCTCCCCCTGTATCTGCAAACATGGAAAGAGGATAGCACACATCCTGACCACAGCACCTTGAATAAGAAAATCAAGACATTCCGTGACATATGTTGTGCAAAAACAGAAAAAGCATAGATAAAACTAATCCATCAGGATTTGTATGTAGGCTCTGAATATTAGTTGTGAATATGGCATATATTTTTGTTGTGTGAATTAAAAGATTCTCATAAATCTACTGAAACATGGAAAAACTTTTTTGTTGCTCTCTCTGAAATAGGATTAAATTATTGAGTTTCTGCTGGGAGAAATAAAGAACCAAACTGTCTTTTAGCAACAGGCAGGACATCTTGAACTGACACTGAGACAATCCAAGCCTTATAATCTTAACTCTTCAAACAGGGACTTACTGTGTGCAACAGACAGTTTATTTTCAAGAAAATGGTTTCACGAATTTCGAGAGGATAAATATCTACATAAGCGAGCCACAGCTAGCACACTATCGATAGGTAACTGGAATTCGCTGGCCAACTTGTTTTAGTGTATAATTCAATTTGTATTTGAATTATAGTGTATAATTCAACTTGCTTCTTCATGAAGGGACTGACTTCGCCCAGTGATGCGTCGCACTGCGTCTGATTGGTTGAATTGGCACACGAAGGTATTCGTTGCCCGCTCTGATTGGCTCATCGGTCGGTGGGCGGTCGAGTCGTTTCTCCGCAGAAGATGTTAGCGAGCTGACCTGCTGTTTGAAACTCAGTGCGGAGGAGAAGTGCTGTCGGTCGCGTTACAGCTGGTCGGTCGGGAAAGCTACATTTAAATTTATTTATATCGCTTATCGGGGGAAGCACTATGGCTTCGGGCGGAGAGTGAGTAAAATTCGTCTGGTTTGAAATCACTGTGTACTGTTTGTGTATTGTTTTCTTATTTGCTCAAGTTAGCAAGTTAAGTTGCTACCGTCTCATGGTAGCCTTCGGTCTACACGCCAAGCTCGCGACACGAATTTACAAATGCTGGGCCTCGCCTAGTATTGTTTATTTAGTTTAACGTTTTTTTTTCGTGCTCACCAGCCCTTTCCTCTATCTCACTGAGGATTCTGGATACATTATCTCGCTGATACACTCGCTAGTTGCTCGGCTGGTTTGTCCTGGCTAACAGACCACACTGAGTCATTCTCTGGCTTTGGCCTACCGGCATCGAGCATGTTTATAACCTTGGAGTTATTGTCCGATCTCTTAATCTGCTTGCAAGATATCAACTGAATGTTGATCATGGGCGTTAGTTGAACAGTGTTCAACTGTATTAACTGTATAACGTATATTTTCCAGTTAACGTATGTGACCACCAGACCGAGGACTTTGGTAGCTAGTGGGCTAACATCTTACAGACTGCCATTTCGATGTATAAGAAACTTTGTGTTTCTGGCTAGATAAAAATATGAACGGGTTTCATTTCAGTAAACGTATGGTTTTCCAAAAATGAGCCTGAAATAGAATTACAATATCCGATTTCCTAACCATCATTGTGTTAGCTAGCGCAGTGTCGAAGCATTTGCTGTGTCATTCGGGCATCTTGACCGGGCTAATATACCGAACTGGTCTGAGGCTGAGAAAATTAATCAGTTATCGCTTAAGGAACAATCCAATCTAAATTACTCTGTACAAACACACTCCGTCCTCTACTGCTGAGATTGAATTATACACTAAAACAAGTTGGCCAGCTAATTCCAGTTACCTAACAGTAGCAGCGTCGCCGTCCGTGTTGATATTGTATGCTAGCTGTGGCTCGCTTATGTAGATATTGGTGCCTCGAAACTCGTGAAACCATTTTCTTGAAATTAAATTGTCTGTTGCACACATTGCTAACGTACAACAAACTGGTCACGACCCTAGCTAGACTATTATGTATTTTTATTTATTTTTGCCAGTTCCGTGACGGGCGAGCTAGCAAGCGACATCAGTCGAACCGCACTGAATCGTCTCTTGAACGCCAGAGCAGCATCGGTTAGATAACCCAGCTGTGCTTTAACAGGATTTGTGTGTTCCGAGGTTGACGAACAAATGACAGTGGCGTGTTTTTAAACGTTACGTTTCACTTTCGACTTCACTGGAATGTAATTTCCTCCATGCAGTGCTGCCTAGTTCTTGTATTGAAATTTGTTATTCAAGTCTTTTTTTTTTCCCTTCTCTGTGTAGATCCAAAAATGATGATCTTTCTACTGCCATTCTGAAGCAAAAGAACAGACCCAACAGGTTGATTGTTGATGAATCCATCAATGAAGACAACAGTGTGGTCTCGCTCTCTCAGGTAGGTCCTTATTTGCACCTTGATGGACCTTTTTGTGTTTTCTGATTTTAAAAAGCATGTCCTATATTTCATGTGACTACTACCCTTACAGGCCAAGATGGATGAGCTTCAGCTTTTCAGGGGGGACACCGTGCTTCTGAAGGGCAAGAAGAGGAGGGAAACAGTCTGCATTGTACTGTCCGACGACACCTGCTCTGACGAGAAGGTGCGCATGAACAGGGTGGTCCGCAACAACCTTAGGGTGCGCCTCGGAGATGTCATCAGGTAATTTTGTGAGGTTATTTTTAAAAACACAAATAAAGGGGCAGCTGGTGGCCTAGTGGTTAGGGAGTTGCCTCTGCAATCAGAGTTGTGGATTTGAATCCCAGCGCTGGTAGTGTAATCACTGAGGTACCCTTTAGCAAGGCACCATCCCCACAAACTGCTCCCCACTTTACTTTAAAGCCTTGATCCTGCTGTTAAAACATCTTAATTTAAGTACATTTTCTGAATCATTTTAATTTTGTTTTCTAGCATTCAGCCGTGCCCGGACGTGAAATACGGAAAGCGCATCCATGTTCTGCCCATTGATGACACTGTGGAAGGGATCACTGGCAACTTATTTGAGGTGTACCTCAAGCCATATTTCCTTGAGGCTTATAGGCCAATCCGTAAAGGTAAATCTTTCAGAATTGACAACAACAAAAAACTTGCTACCAATGATCTTGTTTGACTTGTATTATGGATTGTAGTTTTTGTGTAAAAACTGCTTATGTAAAACCAGACTGTTAAATGTTGCTGTAAATATTCACGGAGTAGAACATTTTTCACCTTTCCCCATAGGTGATATCTTCCTGGTGAGGGGAGGCATGCGTGCTGTAGAGTTTAAAGTGGTAGAGACTGACCCTAGCCCTTACTGTATAGTGGCTCCAGACACTGTCATTCACTGTGAAGGAGAACCTATTAAGCGTGAGGTATGTGGAGAATGTAATTTTTAATAAATAATCATTTGTAAAGACAGCGCCTACATAGTTCGGTTTCAGACATTCTGTACATGACCTGACAGTTTAGTTACACTGATTAGCAGTCCTGCATAATTGTAACATTCTGTGTTGTCACCTCTCATTAATACTTCAAAAGACGAGCAGTTCTTCTGGAAATCCTTTGAATGCTTCTAGGCTTTAATACCATTCAAGTGGACAAAGGTTGACTTTGGGTCTTCGACTTTATGATTAATCTTTAAAGAACTATGGAAAATTAAGAGTAATATTATGACGAGCACACATCTGTGTGTTTTTGTGTGTCTCTTTGCAGCACTGAGTATATTAGTCTTATATTTTGTGCCTGAATTATATTTAGGTGGACAATTCAGCCCAGAAAGTAAAAATCCCCTCCAGGGTTTTGTTCCAAGTGCCTCAAGGCCTCTGTGGCTGGTTTGAGCTCATCAGAGAAACCGAGTGGTTGGAACACAATCCTAGAGAGGATTTTTACTTTCTGGAGGCCTCTGGTAATGTGTAGTGATAATAAATGACTTTCTGGATATTGAGTGTCCCTTTGTACAAGAAAAGTGTGTTATGGACATGGTAGAATGGCCAACTCATTCAAACCCACAGAAGCATCTGATTGGTTAGAAGCTAACTTGTATATTTCACCCTTCTGCAATATCAGCATATGTTAAATTCATTCTAATGCGAAGGGCAAGATATTTTGCAGGTCCACTTTGTACTCATAAAACAAGTATGATTATGACAGGATGAGGAGGAATCACTCAATGAAGTGGGCTATGATGATATTGGAGGTGTTAGGAAGCAGCTGGCCCAGATCAAAGAGATGGTGGAGCTCCCGCTCAGGCACCCAGCACTCTTTAAGGCCATCGGTGTGAAGGTAAGAATTACGCGTTGTAAGACACTGAGCACAAAATTAGACTAGTTAAGAGATGAAGTCTTGATATATAAGTAACACATGCATACATTTTTAAAAAAATTAATTTTGTTCAGCCTCCTCGTGGCATTCTGCTTTATGGACCCCCGGGAACTGGAAAAACTCTCATTGCTCGTGCTGTTGCAAATGAAACTGGAGCTTTCTTCTTCCTCATTAATGGTAAAGGAATAATTAATTAACTTAAAGTTAAACTATAATTTATCCTTTTGTGGATGCGGATTTCTGTGAGAGTGCTTTTGAACACATGTTTTTATATGCTTGTTCTCAACTCCACAGGTCCTGAAATCATGAGTAAATTAGCTGGCGAATCTGAAAGCAACCTGCGCAAAGCTTTTGAAGAAGCAGAGAAGAATGCCCCTGCCATCATCTTCATTGATGAACTGGATGCTATTGCACCCAAGAGAGAGAAGGTAAGAAACTGTTCACATGTTAATTATTGCATTGCCTGTTGATTTGTATTGCTTAATTCTGAGGAATATATGCACATTATTCATTATTGCTGTGAACTCTTTTAGTACATAAATGAAGTATTACTTCCAGTAGACCAGTTTTGTTCCTGTTTTGGGTATATAACGGGTTGACTGTGTCCTCCATAATGTATTCTGTAATGAGTTTATGTGGTGCAGTAAACTGATCTGTTACTGCCTCCTCAGACCCATGGTGAAGTAGAGAGGCGCATCGTGTCTCAGCTGCTCACCCTGATGGATGGCCTGAAGCAGAGGGCCCATGTCATCGTCATGGCAGCCACCAACAGACCAAACAGCATTGACCCGGCTCTCAGGCGATTTGGTGAGCTTGCTGTACCATTTAATAAAAAAAAAAAATCAAAACAGGTAAAGAGAGGCCAGTTGAGACAAAAATATGATACAAGGTTGTTTATAATTAACTCCTGAATGCTAAGCATTGCAATGCATGCACACATACACAGGGATGTCATGATTAACCGGTTTCGCGATTAGTCACGATTTAAAACGGCACGGTTAATTCATCGTAAGGCTCCTCAACTCTGTGTTTCTGTTGGTGCACTTAAAAGCCTAGATTATGACACTGCTATCAACAGATTGGCGGACTCGCCTGGAAGAAAAACAGTTCACTGGCGGTGCACTTGTGCTAGAAACGCACCCAGTACAATCAGCGAATGTCTGCTCACTTGACCACACTAAACAATAAATACACTTTGTTTCCATCAAAGTGATCAAAGGTTTTTTTAAATAGAGAAATTAGCTAATATGCAAGCTTAAATTTAATTCTAAAGAAAGACTTTTTTTTCACCATGATGCATCGCTGGTTACATTATTATTTATGTTTCAAACGGCAGTATCAGTTTATTTATATTCCATTTATGGACCAAAGTATTTGTTTGTGGGTTTTTTTTAATGGTAAATAAAATGTAAAAACATCTAAAGAATGTGATTGTCTACATTGTGAAATTAATACATGCGAAATACTCATGATGTGAAACCATGATTATTTCCCACATGATGATCATACCATGAATCTATAATCCAATCCACATTCAAACAGATTGTGTACAACTTAAGGAATTTCAAGACCACTGTTATCCTCACTAGGAGTGGTCAACCAGCAGGTATCACTCCAAGAGTGATGTGTGAAAGTCCCCAAGATTTCACAGAAATCCATGGTCACTTCTAAGCAACAAAAGGCCTCTCTCACATTGGCTGATATTGATACTCGTGAGCGCACCATCAGGACAACACTGAAAAGCGTGGTGTGCATGGCATGGTTACAAGGAGAAAGCCACTGCTGCCTGACAAGTTTGATAAAGATCTTATGGACAAGCCAGAACACTTATGGAAAATGTTTGAGTAAAGAAAACCCTGCATTCTGACATAAGAACCTCATCCCATCTTTGAAACATGGTAGTAGTCATTAAATGCATTAATTATGAAGTATACCAGAAGGAAATCAGACATCTGTCTGTTAAAGGAATCTAAAGAGAATGTGATACAAGATGGTGTCCCTAAGCACATGAGTCATTCTATCAAAGAATGATAAACTAGATTGCATTTCTACAGGTAAATGTGAAGTGATTGTGCGGTTGCTATGTTAACTGTTAGTAGGTGCTTGCTAAGATGTAGTTAGCTGGGTGGTAGCTGTGGTATTGCTAAGTGGTTGCTGTTATGTTCTAATTGGGGGCTAAGGTGTTGCTATGTAGGTGAGCATTAATGTGAAAACCGTCAAAAAGACAGGTACCAATTCGTCTATGCAGTGATTTGGGTGGCAATAATTTTGACTAAAGATCAGAGTACCCAAACTTTTGTATTGGTTTATGGCTGACAATGGATGGGGAAAACCATGCATAGCAACGAAAGATTTTAAAATAGTAGAGAAATGAGCAAAAACATCCGGTACATTTAAACTCTCAAAATAACATGCTTTCGTCAACTAAAGGCTCAAAAAAATATATGCGCACATAGCACGGACGAAAACGGGTGCACATGTTCGTAGAAACGAGCAGCTCAAACATCCAGAGAGAAAAACTGTTATGCTCAACTTGTCACACTACCTCACTCACTGTACTGATCTGAGCTTTAGTGTCTTAAAAGCTGTTTGAGACAGATTTGTTGCTACGCCATAGTCGTGATGTCACATCTCTCCCAGACTGTTGACATATCGCCCCACCTCCCCACCCTCATACGTTACAGAGGTGACTCGATCATAAAATGAGAATTTAACGATCAGTTAAGTGATTACCTGATGTGAGCACTTAATGTGACAACTTCCACCTGCATCTCAAAGTTGAAGCTGTTTTGTATGGACAAATCAGCAAAAATTTCTGCAAGCCGCAGAACTTGCAGGGCTGATCAACAATTAATGGCAGTATTTGGTTTAATTTAAATGTTTACATTTGGGTATATTGGCATGATGGTAGATCAATATTTTTTTTTATGGCCTTTTGTTCTCAATAGTTCTGAATCTCCTCTACCCTTGAACATTAGAAGCCAAGGATAAGGATCTTTAGTTGGCTTAGTAGTGAAGAGAAATATAGGCTCAACAGCACCTTGGATTTACTCATCGAGTCTAGGATGTATGACTGTCTAAAGTTCTCATCTGTAGATGCTGAAGTTTGCTGCTGTGCTCTGTATGTTTGCTTTGTTTCTCTTATTTCAGCCCTGTAATCTTATTTCAGGTTTTAGTCCTGTAATATTTCAGTTGGAAAGGGAATGTTTTGTAAGGGTTTCAGTATGAGTAAACTGTTTATGCCCCATACAATGATGACAAACACAGCATAAGTTTAAAGTATATGTTACAAAAACGTTGAAGTGTGCTGGACTCTTCATGCCATATTTAATCTTCATGCCATATATAACAAGGTCACATACTATATATTATTCCCTTTCATAGGACGTTTTGACAGGGAAGTGGACATTGGAATTCCTGATGCAACAGGAAGGTTGGAAATCCTGCAGATCCACACCAAGAACATGAAGCTGGCTGATGATGTTGACCTAGAGCAGGTGTGTTGTCTGTTTTTTGCCATAATGAATGCGTATTTCACAAATGCTTGGCTAAGTGCTTGAAAAAGTCCAGACAGGATAACACATTAATGAATTTTCCTGAATTTTAGAATTTCAGCGCTAATACAAGGCGTTTTTGCGTTTAGGTTGCCAATGAGACCCATGGCCATGTCGGGGCTGATCTTGCTGCCCTATGCTCAGAAGCTGCACTACAAGCCATCCGCAAGAAGATGGACCTAATTGACTTGGAGGATGAGACAATCGATGCAGAGGTCATGAACTCTCTGGCTGTCACCATGGATGACTTCAGGGTATGAATATTAGTTTTTCCCTTCTAAATTTATAATTCAGTACTATGGAAAGTTCATGTGTTGTCCCTTCATGATTTTTCATGATTGCCCCTTTTGAGAATTAGCAGTGCATCTGCAGTATCGATCGGCACATGTGAATCGGAGAAAACCGCCATTCCATATGGAGTCCCTCAAGGGTCTGTTTTTGGGCCTGTCCAGTTCACCCTGTACAAGCTTCCTCTGGGTCAAATTCTTTAAAGCGAATGTGTCCTATTGCAACTATGCAGATACATTTCAGATATCTTTCTCACCAAGTGACTTTGGTCCAATAGATTTATTTTGTTGGTGCCTCAATAAAGTACATAAGTGGATGCATCAGCGCCTCTTCCAATTAAATAATGGCAAAACGGAAATATCTTGTTTGGAAATAAAGATGGTAGATCAGTTCTCGCCGCCCACCTGGAGTCTAGAGCACTTAAAGTTGTCCACCCATGTAAAATATCTTTGCGTGATCATGGATGGAGACCTTAGTTTTAGTGACCACGTTAAAGCTGTTCCGAACTCAGTAATTTAGCACCTTAAAGTGCTAAAGTTAGGGACTTTGTGTCCCGACAAGACTCTGAGAAACTTATTCCCTTCATCTCATCCTGTGTTGACTATTGTAACGCTCTTCTCACTGAATTTCTCGAAAAGTCAATTGGGCAGCTCCAGCTTATATAAAATGCTGCTGCCCGAGTTCAACCAAAACCAAGAAAAGAGCACATTGTACCAAAATGTAAAGAGCTGAGAATTTGAAGAGTTTATTTCAAAGCATTACTCATGTACAAGTGACTCAATGGTTTAGGCAGATATACATTTCTGATATGTTTGAAGTATATACTCCTGGTAGGTCTCTTAGATCTGCAAGAGCTGGCCAGGTAGTGGTGAAAAGAGCTGAAACTGAACATTGTGAAATGGCTCCTCTGCCTTCTATTGCATTTTAGTCGTCTTTTAATGATTTTCATTAAAATTCTATTTTATTCCTGTAAAGCACATTGAATGACCTTTTGTCCATGATGTGCTATATAAATTAACTTGACTTGGGGTGAAATGTAGTACGAGGTACAATAATTTACCTAAATGACAACCAAAAAAGGCTATTAGATACAAGTTGTTCTGGTACCGTTTATGTGGAAGAGTGACTCAAAGCTAATGGATGTTGCTTTTTCATGTAATTTGTTGCTTCACAGTGGGCCCTGAGCCAGAGCAATCCATCTGCTCTTCGTGAGACTGTGGTTGAGGTGCCCAACATCACCTGGGAGGACATTGGTGGCCTTGATGATGTCAAGAGAGAACTTCAGGAGCTTGTCCAGGTAACCAGCTTATGTTTTTCTTTCTTTAGCTGTTCATTCAGACTTATTAAACCTTTTTAATATCCGTGTCTCAATACTTTCTCTCCCCGCCCCTTTGCAGTACCCTGTGGAACATCCAGACAAATTCCTGAAGTTTGGTATGACTCCATCCAAGGGTGTGTTGTTTTATGGACCACCAGGTTGTGGTAAAACTCTGCTTGCTAAGGCTATTGCCAATGAGTGCCAGGCCAACTTCATTTCCATCAAAGGCCCTGAACTGCTTACCATGTGGTTTGGAGAGTCTGAGGCCAATGTCCGTGAGATCTTTGATAAGGTATGAGAAACCTGCATATTTCTGCAGTTTTTGTGTGTAGTTATGGTAATGGGATGCCCCTCAATACTGAACTGGCTAACTGCAGTAAATAGATATTAGGTGCCAAGTGTTTATCCTATTAGGTTATCGATACCTTCTGAAGTTATATAAGTAATTATTTTACGAAATAGTTACATATCCTGTGCCAAAGACATTATCACAAAACAATCGTAAAACAATGTTTTAGCCTAAAATGGGTTTTTAAATGTGTGCAGAGCTGAGATGTGTTAAACTCATACAAAGGTTTTTTGGTTCTTTTTGAGAGCAAATGCATTTGCTGTATTTGCATTGTACACCTTGCAACCCTTGATTTCGATCACCAGAAAAGTAAAGAAGTCTTTTTGTACTAAATCTGTCAAGAATCATATGAATCAGCAACTGTACATCTCAACATTTGAGTCAGATATTTTGAAAGATCAGTGATGTGTAAAGAAACCTTTTTGTTATAGCCTTAGTTATTAAAGGAAAATGAGGGTTCTGGGCTAAATGGAAATTGGCTTTTTTTTTTTTTTTTTTTTTAAATCTTCTACAGGCTCGTCAAGCTGCCCCCTGTGTTCTGTTCTTTGACGAATTGGACTCCATTGCTAAGGCCCGCGGTGGAAGTGTTGGCGATGGTGGTGGTGCTGCAGATCGTGTCATTAACCAGATCTTGACCGAGATGGATGGCATGTCTAGCAAGAAGAACGTCTTCATCATTGGCGCCACCAACAGACCAGACATCATTGACCCTGCCATCCTCAGGCCAGGCCGTTTGGACCAACTCATCTACATCCCACTGCCCGATGAGAAGTCTCGCATGGCTATTCTCAAGGCCAACCTCAGGAAGTCTCCTATCTCCAAGGTAAAAAATAATTTTTGAATCTCATTCAGGGCCCCGTACCTTTTGCCAAAACATTTCAGTGACAATCAGCACACCAAATCATTATCATTATCTTTGTGTTTTTGTCAGCCTTTTTGGTCTAGTTTGATCTTTGCTTTTTGTTTGAACTTTTTGCTTTTATAAGGGTTTATGGGTTCATTTTCAGTTTATCTGGCTCATATAGATAATCAAAGCAAGGACTTGTATGGAAATTAATATACAGGTACAATTTTGCAATCTTACTTTCTCTCGCACAAGGATGTGGACCTGGACTTCCTGGCCAAGATGACAAATGGCTTCTCTGGTGCTGACCTGACAGAGATTTGCCAGAGGGCCTGTAAACTGGCCATCCGCGAGTCCATTGAAAACGAGATTAGGAGGGAACGTGAGAGACAGACCAACCCTTCAGCAATGGTGGGTTTTATTTGTTAATTTTACTGTTCTTACTTTTCTATTTGTAGTGGAAATATTGGACTAGTTGATAAATTGATGATTCTGATTTTCTTTTCAATTCTCAGGAGGTGGAGGAGGATGACCCCGTGCCTGAAATCAGGAAGGACCACTTTGAAGAAGCCATGCGTTTTGCCCGCCGCTCTGTCAGTGACAACGACATCCGCAAATATGAGATGTTTGCACAGACTCTGCAGCAAAGCAGAGGCTTTGGGAGCTTCAGGTGAAGAGTTTGCTTAGACAGATATTTTTGCTCTGCCTTAAATGAGAAGTAATTAATTAAAAATAATTAATACCAGTTAAATTGCAGGGGAAACATCTTCATTTTATGGAATCTCAATGGCTGCTACTTTGGCCTATATAGACTGGGTTTTCCTTGAATTCTAATAAATTATGAACCCTCCTCTGTTAGATTCCCCTCCAGTAACCAGGGAGGAAGTGGACCAAGCCAGGGCTCTACTGGTGGCAGTGGAGGGAACGTCTTCAATGAGGACAACGATGATGACCTCTACGGATAAATGTGACCACATGGCTGATCTATCTAACACAGGCCACCATGTACAAAGCGAAAAACAACCGATAAATTCCACATTTTTAGGACTCTGTGCTTCTTTGATGGGTTTTTCTTTTTTATCCTTTTTGTTTTTTTTTTGTTTTTGTTTTTTTTCCCTCCTCCCTCATTGTTGGAGAAAAGCATGTAGCTGCTTGTATTTTGCTCTGGTTTGTGAAAGGATGATTATTGCAGAACCTTGATCATAATGTAATGTGGGTGGGGGTGCATTTAAGTGAATACACAGTAGAGTGGCTTCATTCTTAACTTTTCACAACCTCTACAAGCAGCTTTAGTGATGGGATTTAATGCTAGCCTATGGAAAGTTAAAAATAAGAAAATACAAAAAAATAATTGCTAATGACTTCATTTTTTATGAATGTAGCATATAATGTATTACAAGTTTGAAAAAATGTTAAAATAAAGTTCACAAAATGGGCCCAATTTCTATTCATCTGTCAAATCTGTACTTAATGTGTTTGCTCAAGCCCTGTCACACTATTGTATTGGGTAACTGAACAGAAACCAGTCTTCAGCATGATTAGTATGGCATAAAATGTTACACTGGAAAAAAGATTTTGCTACTGGATGTAAAATGTGATTTATATGAAATCAACTATGCTGAATCCAAATTTGCAATTAAAAAAAATTCCTAGCACGTCCAGATAGTAAGTTATAGGCATTTTTTTTTTTTTTGCGATCATTTGGTATTTTGATGCACATTGTTGTGCCATGACATAGCTGTTCTGTCACGTGTATGTTCGCAACTGCATTGTTTGAAATACTTTTCCTGGTTGAATTCAGTGCTGTAAGAGTTTAAGCCTGTCGATGAGCTGATGTCTGAAAACATGAGTAGGTGCAGCTGTGTCAACCATTCTGACAATTTTTGTTACATTTGTGGCAAATACAGTGATCATGACCAAGAAAGTGATAATGGCTTAAAAGTACTGTTTCAGATATAAAACTGGAGAGCAGGATAAAAGCTGGATGCCTCTGGGATGAGAATGTTGTAAAGAACTGCGTCACAGTCTGCTTTTTCTGAGTAGATAGTCAGACCGTGGTCTATGTGTGCCCACAAGCAGAGCTGCTAGATCAATTAAGCTCTGAGGAAAAAATCTCCAGATGTATATGAACTATGATTAAGATAAACCTTTATATACTCCCACAACTGGCAAATTTGCATGATGACATATAGCATGTGCAGTTGTGGCCAGAAATTTTGAGAGACAATTTTTACAAATTTTGCTTCAATTTTTATGATGGCAATCTGCATATACTTCAGAATGTTATGAAGATTGATCAGATGAGTTGCAATTAGTTGCAAAGTCCCTCTTTGTCATGAAAATGAACTTGTGTAATTCCAAAAAGCATCTTTATACTGCATTTCAGTCCTGCCACCTGCCAACATCATTTCAATTATCCTCTTTGCTAACACAGGTGAGCGTGTTGGCAAGGACAAGGGAGATCACTTGGTCATGCTGACTGAGTTGGAACAGCAGACTCGATATTTTAAAAGGAGGATGAAATTGTTCTTCCTCTGTTAATCATAGTTACCTGCAAGGAAACACATGCAGTCATTTCTTTGCGTAAAAAGGGCTCCACAGGAAAGAAAATTAAAGCCTTAAATGGCCTCGCACCCGATTATCTCAGTGATCTTATCTCTTACTATAAACCTCCGCGGTCACTCAGAT
>JBBJLS010000041.1:13693941-13709087 GCA_037577275.1 Bryconaethiops microstoma | reverse complement strand
GAGCGACGCACACACACACACACACACACACACACACACACACACACACACACACACACACACACACACGCATACACATACACACACATACACAGGCATACACATAGACACACACACACACAGGCATACACATAGACACACACACACACAAACATTCCAACATGCCACAGCCATGCTTAGAATGAACCATATAATACCTGCCCACTGCTGGTCCTGTGGGAGTACTGCCAGTTAATGACCAGAGTAAACCGGGCAAACAAATGAAGTAGAAATGAACAGATGCAGTAAAGTCTGTAATTGTAAACTAGGTGAAACAGAATTTTTCTGCCTCCAACTTTAGTCCAGCCATAATTTTCTTGGGGGGTGGGGTAGGGATGTCACGATTATAGATTTGGATGGCACGATTATCGTCTGGGAAATAATCAGTTTCACGATTATCATGATTATTTCACATGTATTAATTTCACAGTGTAGACAATCACATTCTTTAGAGGTTTTTACCTTTTATTCAATGCTGTCACAAAACCCATAAACAAATAATTCTGTACATAAATGGTTTCCCTTTCCATCCTTTATTTCATCAGTGAAAACCAAAAAGGCACAAGAGCCTAAACAAACCAGAACTTGCAAATGGTAACATATGAGGGGATAATGACGGTGGACTGACACAAAACACAAAACAAGGCTCTTAAATCCCCAAAAGAAGTAAAACATGAACAAATCAAAACACTGAGTAAACTAAACCAATGGCCGGGGTACACATGTCAAAATAAAAGTCCCCTCTAGCGGCCGTTGACATTTACATGACAATAACAATGTAAACAGTGATGCATAAAAGTTAAAATAAAAATAAACGTATATTTCTTTAGAATTCAATTTAAGCTTACATATTAGCTAATTTCCCTATTTAAAAAAGAAACTTTGATCGCTTCTTTGGTGGAAATAAAGCATATTCAGTTTTTTCCTCTGCCTTTGTTTAAGTGAGCCATGTGGTCAAGTGAGCCATCATTGTACTGATTGTACTGTCTGTGTGTTTCTAGCACAAGTGCAAGTGAAAGTCCCACCAATCTGTTGATAGCTGTGTCATAATCTACATTTTTAAGAGCACCAACAGAGTGTTGAGGAGCCTTTACGATTAATTAACTGTGTCATTTTAAATAGCGGTTAATCGTGAAACCAGTTAATCATGACTTACCTAGTTGGGGGGTACCTAATTCTATTGCCTTGATCCAATGGAGCTGAGTGTTGTCAAATTTACAGGCTAAGATTGACAGCGCTCTGATCCCGTGACGTAAGGCATTGTTAGGTTGACAGCACTCTAGCCCAATTGTGTGGGGGGCACCTGAGAGAGGCAATCATAATTCCCTTGGAGGAAGTTTCATACCAAGATGCAGTGAAATAAACTGATAAAGCTTAGAAGTCAGAGGTGTGCCTAACACATTCAGTAGTTCATTTTTTCCTGATAGACATTTTATTCACTTTTATAGATCATTCCTCTGTTTGATCTAAGTGCCTGTTTAATCTTACTAGTAAACATAATTGTATCAAAACTCTACTATCCAGCATAGCAGATAGAGGTGAATTGTTATGCAATAAATGTGATAAACACATCACATTATTTGATAGGTGATTTTTAATTGTCAAATGCAGCTTAAAATCATACAATTATATTTTCTCCCTAATATCAGTATATTAGCAAGAAAATATAATTGTATGACTTTATGCTGCATTTGACAATTAAAATTCACCTATCCCATAATGTGATGGGTAACTCCTATGTATCATCTGAGCATCTGCAAGTATCATCACATTCAGCATACTTTTTGTCATTTACAAATCCTAATGAAATACTGTTAGCTTTATGCCAAACTGTTCAGTCTAGACCTAATTAAACACAGCCTTTTACTTAATAAATGCACTTACAAAATATGCAGACAATTCTGAACTATTCAGTGTGGAGGTGGGTTACTCTCTTTTTCAATGACGCTTGCAAAAGTTTCACTTGTGGAGAATCTTGAGCCTGCTAAAATGGCCTTATGACCTGTCGATACCCAGGTAGTTAACAGTAACACCAAAACCTTTCCTCTTATTTTGAAGAAAAATGGTGTGTATTATTATATTATTTGGTTTGCTTTACCTCAGAATAGCTTACACAAGAATTTCACCACACAGTAATTCACATAGTCAAGGTTTTTGGTTTATTTCTTGTACTTGTAAAACAATTTTCCTTAACACCAAAAAGGGTCATAATATAGCCTAACTTCTAAAAAAAAAACACCACCACATTCAAGAAAAAGCTTTAGCCCTGCCAAAGCACTAGTCCAAAAGGCCTCAACACTGAAATCACAGTGAACCGAAACACTGCTTCATACCTACTGAATGTCACTTGCTTAGCAAATTCCACACATTTTGTACCCAGTTACAAAGCTGGATTTGATTCAGTACATGAGTTCAAGGGTGATATTACAAAATGGACATGCATATTTTGCAGGAAAGTAGATTTCTAGGAGGGTCGATGAGCACTTGCCTAATATAACCAGCATAAACATCAAAGACTTGATCTAGGAGGCAAGAACCTAAAACAAATGTCCAAGGTTCAGTGTCCTAAATGAACACATTATACTGCCGAACACATAAATAACAAGTAAAAATTATATAAAATAAGCAGGAATCTTAGTGCCAAACACAAAGAGGTAAGCTCCTGTGAGGTACCCTCCTGGGGCAGCAAACAGACTTTGCGTTCTAATTGCAATTTTGGCAGGCCCAACTGATACATTTATGATACTACATGTGCTGAGGTTTAATTCTGACTTCAAAAGAGATAATCTATTAAGTTTGTAAATGTAGCCTCGAGCTTGTCTGTAGAAAAACTACCTATCAAATGCAGTCTATAATGCAAAAAGGAAATACCTCATAAATGGTTTGCAAAGGATACAAATATATATAAACCTTTTTGTTTCAAACTCAAAGCTACAGCTAATTAATATATACTTTGCACATCTAAATTGTAAAATGTTGTGTATCAACAGTCATACTCAAACTGAAAAGTGGAAATGTGTCTGAAAAACCTACTTTCTTTTGTGCATGGCTGTTTTTGTAACAAACACTGGTATTTTAACAGTATATAGCAACACATGTTTACCTGTAAAAGTGCTTATACAAGTTTCAGACATACATATGGCTAAAATGAATCTTTATGATTTGGATTTTCACTGTTGCTATAGGTTAACTATATATACACCACTATAAGTTGACACTGAAATTCCTCTTCAACCCAATATGACAAAGATGCATGATTGTCTGATAGTCTGTGTTGAGAATATACTTTAATTAAAACCTGCTCTGGATCATTCCATGAGCCTCAATAAGAAAACATTAACAATGATAAATACTGAAGTGATTTCTAAACATAGTCTAAACCAGCGGTCACTATCCCTGATCCTTGAAGTCTACCTTCCCGCAGAGTCTAGTTCTGTCGCACCTGCTGCAGCTAATGAAGGAAGTTTTTATTAGAAACTTGACAGTATATAAACATTCAACCAATCATATGCATTTGATCCATCATTTAAAAATGAATAGAAATAGAAAATTGTCAGGCATTTTATGGTGTTCACTATGTTGTGCAATTATACAGCTGAATTTGATAGGCTGCATTGATTGTTGTGTTATATGTTGATAATTTGTTTGCATTTTAAACTGGCTAAATTGGTTAAATCTACTCAAGGGTGACCAACATATTTGTGGGTCATGAATGACTGAAGTGTAGGTCAGACCCACTGGAAACAAATGAAACCATTTTAGTATATTTAGGATATTTTTGGATATTTCAGTTTACTAGCTTTAAAGTACTATATATACGAGTCTCTGTCACTGTGAGGTGTAGAACAGACAACTGCTTGATAAAATGTGTTTCTCACTTGTAAAATTGGTTAAACCCACCCCATGCAAATTTGGCAGGAAAGTAGATCTCTTGTAGGGTTGTAAAGCAACCAACATAAACTCCTAACAGCTACAGTACATGATCACAAATTTCTCTCTTAGTACATCTGCATATAAATATATATAAAGGTGCTCTACAGGGGACAGGAGACAGAATCATGTTAAACCTGTACTGATATAATTATTGTGACCATTTTTGCTTATTCAGTGAAAGATACAGTACCAGAATACGTTTTGGTTGAGGTGAAAACACTGCAGTCCTTTGATTACAACAACTGCTGTAACAGTATGCTAAAAATCTAGTGAAAAAAAAACTGTTTGTTTGAGCCATATTAAGGCACTCAAAGATTCTGAGAATACCAAATGTGGTAAACACACCATTAAAGACCTGTAATACATGACAGCACCCAATAATCTGGTCACAGAGAACAAAGCACCTTTAGACTGCTGGGTTGGGTCTACACCTTTAAATGTATCAAATTCTATCCAACTTGCTGGTGCTAAGTCAGCCCATCACTTTGAAGAACCCAAAGGCTTAACCTAAAATCTGCTTTATTCATAGGTCAAATCTGAGGTCATTCATATGGTTTAAATAGGGGACATAATAAAAAGGTGCAGTAAATAAGCAACACTATCTTTAAAATCATCATTGCCTACGTATGAACTTCTCACTAAATGATCAAGTAGCAAGTCTTTTATTTTTCATTGTTATTTTCACATTGCCTTTAAGTCATCCTTTCATGAATAAGTTGGGGAGCATGAAAAGGATAGTTCATTCTTGTCCTAAGACAAAATCTGGATGAAAGCCTTGGGGTTCAAGGTGGCAAATTGCTTTGAAATTGTGGGAAAAATTCCCTCTGCTTCAAAAAGGGCAAACAAATAAATTAAAAGCAGTAACAAAGTATGAAAAGATCCTCAGGTCCTGCACATTATGCATTCCTTTTAATTAATGTTAGTGTTTGAGAAAAGATCCAATGAAAATCCTTTAAGACTGGGGTAAGTGCTGTTTAATGATCTCTTTGGACTGAGCAGGTATCCGGTCTGGAAAGCGCACCTGGAATTCCACTATCATGTCCCCACGATGGGAAGGATTCTTGGGGAAAGGCAAACCCTCACCCCTAAGTCTCTTAACAGTGCCGGGTTTGACGATGTCGTTGCAGGGCAGCGAGATCACACGGTTCTCCATAGTGGGAATGTTCACTGTGCAACCACACAGAGCCTGGGCAAAGAGAAGAATAGAGTGAATCTTTCCTTGCAAGATGCCATAGAAAAAGCATTTTTTGTTCCCTAAAGAACCTTGGAATGGACAGTTCCCAAAGGAACCATTTTTGTAAATGAGATGGGTAAGTGTTAAGAAATATTTTAAAGATTCTTCACATAATGCAAAAGTTCTTGGAATTGGTGTTCTTTACATTATTTTTAAGTTCATTATAAATGTAAAACGTTCTTCACACTATTCCCTTCATGAAAGAGGGAATTAAAATTACAATTAAATTACTCTTCTATGGCAAAACTCCAAGAACCTTTGTGGCACCTTTTTTGTTTAGTATAATGACTAAGAATAGGTAGATTATAACAAGATACGTGATACCCAAAGCAAATGGTAATAATTAACAGAATGCAGAAGTTCTCAAATCAGTCCTAAGGGAACCCTAGACATTCCACATTTTTGTTTCATGCATTTTGCATGAATAGAGCAAAAATGTAGACACTCTACATGTTACTGATGACTGAGAACCACTGTGACAACACCATGTGATGAATGCCTAGCTCACCAAACAAAATGATCCATGCAGTCAAATCACAAGTTTTGCTGATTTTGGGCTGACCTGTAATTATTATATTTTTAATGTGAGGTATATCCATTTTAACACCTTTTATCTTCAAACAGTACACTCATGGCAGCCCAAGTTTTGATTTGTTAATATTAAACCCAATGATACATTTTATCAGGGAAACATTTACCTTACACATTATCTTATTAAAAAAGTACTTATGATACATGCATGCTACAAGTGGCGTTGTTAAATCAAACAGCATGATTGGTGCTTATTTATGATTGTAATGGGAACGACAACTGCTCATATGAAACAGGATGGACGTGATGCATGAAAAGACCAATAACCAATGAAAACAAGGATCCTTATCAATATATTAAAAAATGTTTCTTTAAATTTTTCGTACATTACAATGATTGCAATCTGTTCCTGGCTGCTCCTCGCCACATTTGTTTTCATGTTTGTTCATGGGAAATTCTGAGAAATCAGGGTCCTAAGATGCAGGGAACTGGTTGGGACTCTGAAAATTGTATGGTGTATTTTTTCTGGTTGAAAAAAATCCCTGATAAAAAGTCTGTGAAATATTCCTTAGGGCCAGGCAATAACACCACCACTACAAATAAAACTTCCTCAGGGCTTTACATTAAGTCTGATATCACTGTACAAGCCAGGAACATCTGGAACAGACTGCATAATGAAATTTATTATTGTGGCCAACCACTATGTGAACCAAAAACGACATATCAAGAACCAATGGGAAGAAAGTGATATGGGAAGATTATATTTTTTGTGCAGAAGTCAGAAATTGTCATAATTTACCAACAATCTTCATAACACAAGTTGAAGTTAGCCAGGAAGGAGTGAACACATTTAGAATTTGGAAAACCTTTTGAAACTGAATTCAAAAACAACTTGAGGTTGTTCTGGCTTGGTGATATCGAGCCCCTTAACCAGTATACATTGTCCATTTTCTTATCTGGTTAGATATGTGTAAAAAGTGAATGACTGCATTCATGGTACCTTCATGTAAGGTATGTGACTGAATGTAAGGTAAACTGCAGTGATAAACCTAGTAATGGTAGTAATGGAATCAATTCTTTCATTTCTAGAGATTTGTTAATCATTCTTCTTTGTCCCTATTATACTGTGAGACCATTTATCACCTCACGTGATTTGTCTAGGCTAAACTACTGGATGGTATGGTAATGACTAAAATAGCACAGACACTGAAGCAAGTCTTTAGATGGTTTAGGACTTGGCTTACGTAAATATGCATAAGTGACTGATGTCTGCTATCTAAATGAGTGTGTCAGTTGGTAGTGAAGGGGGGGTAAAGCCACATACCGAAAGCTAATTTTAGCTGCTGCTCTCATTTTGCAGCACTGATGGAGTAACTGAAGAATCAGCCGAGGTCGTAAATAGTTGGCAAGTTTGTCAGAGAGGTATAAATCGAACCATGACTACAAAAAATCTTGCTAATTTAGACTATATTTTGCTAAATCGATGGTAAGCACATCATGAAACAGATTTAAGAAATTCAACAGACAGTACAGATTAAAATGGAGGCAGAGTATGACCCAACAAAATGGCACCTGGCTGAAGCCATGACAGAGTTGATAAAGTTAATAAGGACTTTTAGAAGATAATCCAAACACCTCAGTCACAGCACATGAAATCAAACCCCCCAAGTGGTAGTTGCCACTTCCTAACTGGCTAAATACACAAAGTTTATTCTGTGACAGAAGTCCAAGAACTCCAACTTCCAAGAGTCTGCATTCTTTAACCACTAATTCATCCAGTTTATGGAGAGACTGCTTATCTTCAGCTTTCTCACTGTGAAGCTTGCCATAATACACAGCCGAAGAAGGCTTCTGAGCAGCTGCACCAAGAGATGTGTTGGTAATGACATCACCTTCTTCCTTCAGCAAAGGGATTCATGGAAAGAAGGATGTGGCTGTGGCTAAAACAAACATATGGCCTTGACCACATTCCATTACTGACCTTATGTGGAACAATAGCTGAGGAGTGAAGGTTTCCCAAACAGCAACTAGCTGCCAAAGTGAACTGACTCCAACATAGATTTGGTTTAATTGTGGCTAAGACAAAGTATAATTAAGCTAACACTACAGTGTATTGAACAACAATGATGAATTTATCACCAAGGCCTTAAAATGACTCTGAAGCACACCAGCGTTTTCCTCTTCAAAAAGGTTTTCCATTGGGGATAATGTGTTCTTGAAACAAGTGTAATCTGCCTCCAGTCTTTCTCTGCAAATGTGTTTACAACAAACAGGCAAGCAAAGATTTATGAGGTGAGTTGGCATACCCATGAGAGAGCAGCAGATGGCAGAACACTTTATTGCCTCTGAGATATTATAGCTGCACTAGCCACTCATCAAGTTTCAATGTGGGCATCTAATGAGTATGTGGAGGAAGAACATATCTATGCCATTTTCTGCAGTTCTTAAACACTGTCCCAAATTAGTGGCTTTACAAAATGAAGAAATGTTGTCAGAGCACTTTGGCTCTGAAGACAACATCAGAAGTAAATGCAATCTAGTTGATTTTAGGTCGAGCAGGATATGTTTTATAGGCTTAGAGGCCCTGCTGAGAGTTCTTTAATAAGGGGGCCCAAGGGATCAACTAGCTTGACTGAGCTGCTGTTGTCATATTTCCCTTGCCTACAGCAAATTATTAAGCCTTCAAACAGCCAGGCAAAAAAATGTCCTCTTTTATTGGACTGACAGTGATGCTCTGAAACACATCAAGGTTACTCAAATTGTGGATTAAGCCTTTTTGGGGTTCTTCTTCATGAGAAGAGTTAGACATCTGACTTGTTTGCAAGGTCAACAGTGTTACATAGACATTAGATTTCAATTTTAAAAAATCAATCAGTAATATTTTTCCATACTGCTTTTATTAAGATCTTGTGATTGCTTGTTAGTTGGTGGCAAGATTTCAGTAATTCCAATTTGAGCATTAATCCAATCATTTAATTTAATTTTGCTCCATGGCTGCTAACTCTTAGTACTGTGTATTTTCTACACTGGCTTTCCTGTTCTCTTGATTCAGTGGAACGTTTCCTCTGAAATAACATTTGCAATAAAACCTGCAACCAAAAATACTCAGCCTCGCCTGTTGCACCACTTGCATAACAATTCTGTCTGTAACACTTGGTTTTGCTGGCTTTGCTTTTTCAGAGCAAGGGCTCTGTGCCGTGGCATATGACACTGCACCACGACATTCTTGGGTGCTCACACTATTGTGGGAAAGGGTAAATCATACATTCGGCAAAGTTAAGCCACAGAAGACTTTTCGGGACCTAAAAAGCTGTTTTTTGTAAGGAGCAGACACTAAATTTACTACTATGCTTCTTCCACTACATCCAACTTGACCATTAATCCAATATTATAATTTAATTTTGTTCCATGGCTGCTAACATTTCTTTTTTTTTTGGTACTGTGTATTTTTTACACTGGTTTTCCAGTGTACAAAATAAACTCTTTTCAATTTGTTACTAGAACCATTCTATGTAAAAGCTATTTAAGGAACAAAAAGTGGTCCTTCTACAGAATCGTTTTGAGTCTTTATTTGTAAGAGTATAGATAACAAGTAAGTTTATACCCTAACAACTAAAACTAAACAAACTTAAATCACTTACCTGCCTCAAATCAGTAATTTGCGTGGAGGTTGTGTATGTGGTTCAGACATGGTTTGGTCTGTATTTATGTCTATTTTGCACTTCTCTGAAAGTGATACTCTGTAGAGGATGTAGTAGTCGTATTCCTTTATTCGCGATGTTTCTGGTCCTCAACACATTAAGATGTTCGATACATAGTAAAACGTTATTACACCCCCAAAGTCATTGCACTCGCTGACTTATCCACAGTACACTAGGAGGAAGAGAGGGTTTATCTGATGATGTCCAGAGAACTTTATGCATGGTATACAGTAAAACAAAACTAACTGTTTAGCTATCACTGTAACATTATGAACAATATTAATGTTTATTTTATTAACCTCTATTCTAACAAGTGCTAAAAGTTAAATCACAGTGTGAAGCTGGTTCAGCAAGTATCTGAGCTGGGGTCATTAACTTTCCCCCACTAATGAGCAGGTGAAATTCTCGATACCTGCATCTACAACACCAGTTACTCAACAAAGATCCCACTAACATTGCCAGCAGGTTAATACCTTAACTAGTCCCCTGCCTCAGCACATCACAAAACAAGTTAATGTTAGATTCTCCCACCCAAACTTAAGTTAATTTTTTTTTTCCATTCATTGCAGAAATCAAGTCTGCCCTGTGGTTTTAATCTGCTACTCTGCAGGTGCTTATTATTTTGCTGGTGCTTATTTACTGATTGAAATAAGTGTCTTAAAAAGTGAGTTTTCAGTGTAAAAGGCTTTCAGTGTAAAACATAAAAAAGGAAGAATGTATTACTCAAATTTGTTACAGGATTCAAACACCTTTGTTTTAGCTGGAAGCTAGTATTAGCAGAAAAAGTATTCCATATGATTGCTGCACAATAACACTGTTAGAATATGTGCTACCACTGCCCATTTCCAAACCCCATCAAAATTAAGTTAGTACCGGGATTGGTGGGTTTGGAGGGTTTGCTTGCTTATGATTGAACACATCTACAGGCAACTCATTCTTGTTGGGCTAAAATTCTCCTATAAGAACCTATTAAAATTGTGGCTGTTAGGATTCAAAAACTGCACTTTTTTAAAAATTATTTTGATTAAAAGATAATTTATTACTCCTTTTAGTTAAAGTTAACTGGGTTAACTTTAACTATAAAACTGTCCTAGCAAGTCACAATCTGGAGAGAACACAATAAAATGTGTCTTCATTTGTTTTGTCCAGAAATTACCACTGCTGCAGTAATGCTAATTTCAGATGGTCCATTTATGGGGTATCTGTTTTATACTAGCACCACTTTAATTGTGGATTTTTTACTATTAAGCAGTTGCATTTTCAGTGTTACAACAGTACTGTATATACTTGGTCTGAAGAGACAGTTACTAAATGGTGGTCTGGTGATGGGCCTGCAGTAAACCTGTCTTATATATGTCTGGGCCTCTGATTCATAGGATCACAGCAGCCAACTGATAAAACAACCATGCTCATTTTTTTCTATCTGCTAATGAGGTTGAATGAATGGTGGAACTCACTGGCTCAGAAGAGCCAATGTGTGAAAGGCAGGTAATAATATTTCTGAACATGGCTATATTGACGCTTTCCAAGGGATGTAATACCACGATTAAATGTGAATTGTGACAATTGTAGAAATGTCATGACGGTTGTTTTTTCATGTCATATGTTATGGTGTCAAGATGTCTTCAGACTCCACTCAAGGTCAAAGCTTGCTCAACTTGCTCAATATGTTCAAATTCCCCCAAGGACAGCAAAAAAGTTGGCTCAGTGTAAATGATCGACTGTTCATTCTGTCCTGTATTCCACATTTATACAGGCCCCAAAAGCAATTATCTCAAAATGGTCCACCAGAGACTGCAAACAACAGAAGTATGTTAGTATGTTAAGTATGTTAATTGTCTCCCATCCTCTATGTTCACACGATTATTCTTATACGCAAGATTTCTCTGAATACCTCCTCACTGCCACTTACAAAATGCAAAAAGGTTTAGTAACTGGTAGTACAGAATAATACTTCTAGATACCTAAGTCTTCTATAACTCCAATTTGGGAATGATGCAGTCTTCTCTTGGTTGTTCTAGCTAAGGAGGGTACTGAGGTACTGATTTTATGCACCTTAAATTTCAATCTTTGCAGGATATTACATATAGGGATGTTATACATGGCAGTTTGGGGGAAGCCCTACAATGAATACCATCACATACTGCAGCTCTGGTCTATGATGTTATGACCTCCCCCACCCTCATCCTTTTGAATGCTTATTACATCTCTTTCTCTTGCACCACACAGTTGATGCTATCTAATCTTACGGGTAAACAAAAATGTTTGATTAATTACCAAACTTTACAACGTTATCTGGTTTGTGTATTTTGGTGACGTTTCCAGCTATAAATGCAGGCAGGAATATTAATGTATTCAATATTACATGTTGATGGAAATTTAAGGAATAAAAAAATAAAAAAAATTTTCATGAACTTTCATAAATTAAAAAGATTTTTTTAAAAAAGGTTTCACCACACCCTGAAACCTTTTTTACTTATTCTGTGCAACACTTTGTCCCTAATTGTTGTCCTTGAGTACTCCTGTCCTGCATATTTTGGCAGTCTCTATTCTAATTAACAAGACTGAATTCGTCAATTCCTGAGCTGAAGTGGAGACGTTATAGCTGGAAAGGAATAAAATGTAAAATGGGTTACTCCAGAAGTAAGGTTTGGAACCATGTAGAACATTTGAAAGCATTTCAGAAACTGAATTAAGAACTTCATATGTTGATGCATACATATGGCTACAAGGAAGTAAAAAAGGGCACATACCTCCTTAAGACTGATTTTGGCAGTGTATATAATGTTGGAGCCATCCCTCTTAAAGTGTGGGTGCCCTTTGTCTTTGAGCACGAATGCAATGTCAGCTGGAATGTTCTCAGGCGTCTCATCGCCCTCCTTTGGGAAAGTGATCTTGGTCCCTTCTTTCCAGCCTCTCTTGATGACAATATTAAGGATCTTGTCTTCTGTCCGCATTGTCCTTCCATCCGGATTGAGTCGGCGACGAGTGATGCGCATGCGTTTGGTACATCCATGGAAGACCTCCTCCAGAGAAACACGCAGCTCATGCACCACAGGGGGGTCTTGGACCTTCCTTCTGCCACTGTGCAAAGGCTCGTTACGGTGCCTTCGGCCATGATGAAAACCATTGATCCCATTGAAGCCAAAGTGGCTGAAAGAGCTGAACGGGTCATCATCTCCGTCCATGTCAATGTCTATATCATGGTCTCCTTGATCTGCAAAGCCATTGCTGCTTCCCCGATGTCGTCCAGAGCCGAAAAAAATATCAAAGGGGTTAGAACCCCCAAAGAAAGAGGCAAAAGTAGCATGTGGGTCCCCATGGAAGGTGTAGTGATATGTAGTCCCCTGTCCGCTAGATGAGCCAGTTCCGCCAGTTTTCAGTCCTGTGAAAAAAACGAAGTTGAGAAAATCCTGAAAAATGTCTTATTTTTCTGAAATAATAAAAGATCAGAATCAGAAGATACCCATATAATTACAGAACATATATTTTTGACAAAAGAGACCAGCAAAACTTCTATAAGTTCATTATTGCTAACAACATCTACTTAGACTACAACTTATACTATGTTCCCTCTGAAGAGCTGAGCAGAATGTGTTTTGAGTCATTATTCTGTCCCTCAAACCAGTCAAGTGCTTTACATACACAATAAAAAATAAAGGTGTCACTAAAGGGTCTTTGCACAATGCAATAACCACATTTGGTTTGTGTGTTGCTCCCTAAAAAGGAGATTTGTAAGTGTGAAGAACCTTTAAAGACTTAAGAACCTCTGCATAATGTATAGATCCTAAAAACTATTCATTTAAGGCTTCTTTAGGGAACCAAAAATATATAGCACATACATTTTTAAGAGTGTAACTTGTGGTTACTTTAGGTGGCCATTCTGTACTTAACCAGGTTGGTGCTCTTCAGAATATTTATCCAAAAAGTTATCCAAAAAGCATTGTCGTTTCTTGTCAACTTGTATGGTCCGTTTATGGGAAGGGCTAGTACATTCCTGCAGTATTTAAATTTGAGATTAGTGTTAAAGACTTTGGTGTAATACATTATTTAAATGACTAATTTAAATTAATTAATAATTATTTTAATCAGTGGTTCTCTAACCTTTTTGACCTGCTGAATGCCTTAAGACAAAGTGTTATTCTTTAGCACTAGAAATGTCCATATAAATGCAGATTAAGACAGAAGTTAAATCATATATCTTGATATATCACATTTAAGCTATATAATTTTATGACTGCATATGACGTCTTGTAATAAAAAGCTAAGAAAAGGGGGTTTCCTAACTACATGCAATATCAGTGGCAGACACTGTGGCAACTAGACATGGAGATAATTTCATGGCCAGTTGGACACTAATTAGCAAGTGTGAGTTCATGACATTGCAGTGAATTTGATTGCATTGCAATTGCTCACACTTCTCCATTTTGAGGTTTAAAGCTTGCCAGGCACACTGCCAAGTGCCACATTTAGATACTGAGAAAATACAACGTAAATTCAAATAGATGTACATAAATAGATGGAACAGCACACAGATGTTCTCCTACACAAACAGCTTACCTCGTTTCTGTTGTTACCCCTTAGCAAGTTTAACTCTTTAAACTGTGACAACCTGTCAGCAAATCCAGACTTTATTACACTTCCAGCAACCTTACACAGTTGATTCATAGTAGTTAGATTAGTAGCTGTGAAACGAGGGGTTAATGTGGTGGTCTGGAAAATACAAGCTGAAATAAAGAGTAATCCAAGTTAAAGGACCCATATGATACTTTATGATACTTACTTAGGACCTACTAAAACACCCCCTCTCTATATTTAAACAGGCTGCTTTCGTTAGTGTGCCCTTAAGACTGATATATGGAAATGCCTTCTCATCTGATTCTCCTCCTGTACTTCATAGCTGAAATATTCGTGAATGTGCGTGGCTAAACTCCTGTAGGCCGAACAGTTGGATATATGTAAATATGTAGGTTTTACTGGCATCACAAAACACTGAATTCTAAATGGGTTATTCATTTTCCATATTTTGACTGGGGTGTGAAAACAGTGTTTTGAAAACAGCGAATAGCCTATAGGGATATATATGAATGATTGTCTAAATACACAGCTCAACAGGTCAAAATCATCAGAGATAAGTTTATGTGGATTGTGTAGTGTTTTTCATGCTGATTTCAAATCTGGTTTTAGTATTTCCCTAGCACATACAGTTTTTGTGATGAAGTTAGTCATACATTGCATGATAGTGGTATAATTAACATATAATAATCACATAATAAGCGTTTTTGAAAAAACGGTGGTAGCTGACTGACACTGATCATTATATCTATGCCACAGTGTGTGCGTACCTGACTTCGCACTGAAAATATTAAAAGAGTTACTTGATTGGTGCCTGCGGTTCAATAAAAAACGCACGCAAGTCTATTGCAAACTAAAATTTACTCATAATTCAAAAAGTTGGAAAAAACTCAAAGAAGATCTGGTTTAGAAAAGTGTGTTGTAGTTTCTGATTCTTACAAAAAAAATCTTTTTGTTGACCTGTGATATACAGTGGGGCAAAAAAGTATTTAGTCAGCCACCAATTGTGCTAGTTCTCTCACTTAAAAAGATGAGAGAGGCCTGTAATTTTCATTTTGACAGACAAAATGAGAAAAAAAATCCAGAAAATCACATTGTCTGATTTTTAAAGAATTTATTTGCAAATTATGGTG
>JBBJLS010000041.1:13653682-13682436 GCA_037577275.1 Bryconaethiops microstoma | reverse complement strand
CTTGCTCAGGAACCCAGTGGTGGTTTGCTGAAGGTAGGATTCGAACCCATGACCTCTCGATCCAGAGGCAAGTATCCTACCCACTATGCCACCACCACCCCGATCCTCCTCCATATTTAATAGTGTACTTAAGGTCACTTTTAATAGTGTGGATAAGTTATAAACTTTCCTCTTTTTTACCCCAAACAATTCTTAAGTGTTTGTTACCAAAAAGCTTTAGTTTAGTCTCATTTGACCTTAGACTTCTGTTACAAAACTTCAGGTGCTTACATTTGTGCTTAGATGAAAGTAAATGGCTCTCTTCTGGCTCACCTTCCAAATAATTTGTAGAAATGCAAGGGAATTTGCTATATTTTTTAGAGACTAGATGATGACAAAATTCTACCATCTTCTGGACATCCCTAAAGAAAAGTATTTGTCCTCATGACTGTGTGTGGGGGCAAAATAAGCAAGGGTCTTCTTCCAGGTTGGTTCGGTACAGCTTCAGTTGTTTAAAATTGTTTACCCAATTATATAGCCATTATCTGAATTATGACAGTCACCATACTTTATATAACAATTCATTTGAATATTCACTAAACTTCCCCATGCTGATGAACAAGAGATATTGGTCTTTAGAGAACCTCAATGTTTACACGCCAGTCAAAGGAAACATGGAAACCATGGGATGAGAGCTAAATTTTTCTTGAACTCTGGAGTAGAAATATAAATGGGAACATGGTTTCATTATATTTTGTTAATAAAAATGTCTATGGATGACAATGTGTGTAAATTCATGTGGTTTTGTTTCAACTGTTTTTTTGTTTTTTTTATTCTCAGCGTAAGATTCACTACAAAAATGTTTTCACAGTCTTTACCAAGGGACCAATAATAATGGAGCTGATGGTACATGGTACAAGAACCCAACAAAATAAATTTTCCATGATGTGAGCCCTTTAAGAACATTTTTATTCTATAATATATATTACATTCACATTTATATTACATTAGCCTTGAAATAATAATTTATCTCACTTGGCTTGGTGCTGTAGCTTTGTGAGATCCTCCTGGATGAGTGTAGCAGATGCTTGCTCATCAGACAGACATTCTGTGGGAATATCTGGCACTGGGGCCTTCATAGGTATCAGTAACAGTGGCCCCTGGGGAGCATCATGTTTCTTCAGGTTGGTGAGGATACGATCTTTAGCTGTATGGAACCAACAGAGCAACTTTACTTATTTACAGAAAATCCGTCTTCAGAGCAACTACAGTTATTTTTATAACAAAGGAAGTCATTCAACTTAGGTGTACAATGCTATAAACACATTATGATTAGTTCGAATTTCCTAGTGTCATATTTACATATAATATGTAATCAAATTAATATAAAATTTAATATAATCAAATCACAGCACTTTAAATTAAGTTCACTTCTATTAAAGAACTTTTCTTCCACCTCTTGGGAGCATAGTTGTACATATGAAGCGAATGTGGTACAAAAAAAAGTATTTTTGTAATAACCTATAAACTGTCCTCAATAAAATACTGTGAAGATCTAAATGTACAGTCATGCGAAAAAATTAGGACATCGTATTAAATATTCAGTTCTTTATTAAGAAATGTTTACATATCAAAGTCTAATCTTGTTTTAATTTATCTCTGGAAAAGAAACTGATTTAATTGCAGGTGAAAAACAAAAAATTAACCCTATTTTACACATTAAACAAAAAATGAGAGGTCAGGACACCCATCCCCCTAATAGCTAGAGTTACCCCCTTTGGCTGAAATAACTGCGGTAAGGCACTTTCCTTGTGTTTTCTGTAATATAAGTTTTTGATTTATCATATTGTATTGTTCATTTATACACTTTATATATAAGTATATTATAAATAGTATAAATGTTATATGTGCAAATAATACTTACATACATATTAACATTTATCTTTATATTTATAAATATGAATCTGTATTGCATATTGTAGATGTGTCCCAGCGCATCCCAAGATGTATCCTTTAGTCATACAACCTGGCTTAGCCAATGGCACCCAGGAATAGGCTGGGAGCCAACCAGGAACAGAGACAGTTGGAAGCTGGGGCAAAGACAGACGGCAACCGGGGCAGGAAGGGGTAGCATCCCAACTTGCATCTTCCATGAAGAGGAACCCAGAAGAAGCTACAGATCGACCTACTGAGAAATACCCCTAGGAGATCCAGAGAGGGGGGAAGGATGATTTCCCTAACAGGATGGATTCAACGGTGACGACATCAGCAAATGGCTTAACGACAACAAAAACCGAAAGACGCATTTGCAGGAAGATTTGCAAGAACAAGCATTGCCTAAAGATCCACCAGGGCCGCATGAAATGTCTGGAGCAAAAGAGTGTAACACAGCGCACAGGACGACGGTGAGATGACGAAGGAGCCCGGCCGGGAGACAACCCACAGAGCCCAGAACCTCCAAGTGCTAAGCTCTCCAGCTTCCAGCAAAACATTTCAGTAGCCTTATATCAAGCGGCCTCCTGCTAGCCAGCACAGAGTGTGGCACCAATTCGATGAGAATGTTGCCAGAATCACTGAATCAAAAGGAAAAGAGGATGTTGACAAATGGCTCCAAACCATGACCACAATCATTGTTACCTTCGGGACAGAGAGGCTTGGTGTGGAAAAGGGCGAGTCCATCAGGCCCAACTACACCAAGAATCGAAGGGCTGAGAAAATCCACAAACTGCGGAAAGAGCTTCAGACTCTCGCAAGACAGCACAAGGCAGAAAGGAGGAACGCCGGGTGTATCAGGGTGTCTAGAACACACTGGAGTAGTTACCCAGCTGATCAGGGAGGAGCGGGAGGAAAAAGGAGACCTGGTCATGCTTTGGCTTGACCTTGCTAATGCCTATGGCTCGATACCTCACAAGTTGGTGGAGACTGCCCTGGACCGACACCATGTACCCAGGAAGATCACGGACCTCATCATGAATTATAATGGGAATTTCAGGCTCAGAGTCACTTCTGGGAGTGTAACACCTGATTGGCATCGGCTCAAGAAGGGGATTATAACTGGGTGTACCATCTCAGTTAGCCTCTTCGCCCTTGCCATGAACATTGTGGTCAGCTGCTGAAGCAGAATGCTAAGGCCCTCTTTCCAAGTTTGGCACTCAGCAACCCCCCCATCAGAGCCTTTATGAATGACCTTACAGTCATCACAACATCGGTGCCTGGTGGGAAAAGCACATCTCTTGGGCAAGAACGAGCTTTAAACCAGCAAAATCCAGGGCCATGGTGTTGAAGAAGGGCAAAGTGGTAAGTATTGCTTCTGTATGGATGGCACAGCAATTCCATCTATAACTGAGAAACCAGTCAAGAGCCTGGGCAAAGTATCTGACTGTAGTCTCAGGGACACAGCATCAAGAAGCTTGAGATTTGGCTATCGGGGGAAGACAAGTCTGGATTACCTGGGAGATTTAAGGCATGGACATACCAGCATGGCGTCCTACCCCAGGTACTCTGGCCTCTGTTGGTATACGAGCTGGCCCTGTCAACAGTGGAAACCCCGGAGAGAAACATCAGCAGCTATCTCCGCAGATGGCTGGGTCTTCCTTGCAGCCTCTGCAGTGCAGCTCTGTATTTGAAGACCAACAAACTCCAGCTTCCATTCAGCAGCCTTGAAGAAGAGTTTGGTTTATGCCAAACATGTCTTCTGTTCTGGTGTCCACATAATTCAAGACTTATCAGTCCAAAGAACATTTACATCTATCTTAGAGAGTAAAAGTTTCTTCCTTGCACCTCCAATGCAAGTTAAACATGTGCAGCCTCTTTCTGATTGTAGAGGCATGCACTTTCACATCAACAGAAGCAAAAGACTGTAGGACCAGTGATTACATTTTAGCGTTTTTGGACACTTCTTTTAGCAACCTGCGGCCTGCTCTCGGGGTGTACTTCCTTGGATGGCCAGACCTGGGCATGTTGACAATTGTTTTGAAAGTCCTTCACTTGTAGACTATTTTCTGGACACTAGAACGGTTGATTTCAAATTCTTTTGAGATCTTTTAAAATCCATTACCAGACTCATAAGCTACTACAATCTCAGACAGCTCTTTTGATCTCAAAATTGTGTTCACTCTTACTTCAACAGTCAGGAGCACACCAAACTAAATGTCTGAGGCAAGCCATCATCAAAATGCTGAGTAACAATGTTCTAATCATGTGCACCTGATGTGATACACCTGTGTGTGATCTGAGCCATTTTAAGTCTTAATAAATGTGGGGATGTCCAGATTTATTCCGAACCAGAAATTGCACTTTTGTTGAATTACATTTTACAGAAGATTTTGAAAAATCTTTTCTTCACTTTAATTGCTTAGTTATATTACATAAATCTCCCAGTATTGTTACAATTTAGATTAAATATCCATATGTCCAAGTCTTTCATTTTTTCACATGACTGCAGACATTAAAGGTAATATATTGCAAATAAAGAATGTACAAACCAGACTGAGGATTAATGAAGTCAGTGAAGATGGAGTTGCTACTGCTCTGGGAGAATGAAGGTTCACTTTTGACCTTTACCCACAAACTAAGAACTTCATTCAGCTCATGCTGGACTCGCTCAATGTCCACATACTCCATCCATAACTCCTAAACCATATTAAAACATAGATAAAATTATGATGTGGTTTATTAAGAAGACATTAAAACAACACAAGTATTGTGTTCCCAGCTGATGGAGACTTACAAAGAAACAGTCACAAATCATTACTTATATTTCCATCAAAGTAATGGCTCCCAAACCTGGTCCCGGAGTAAACCTACCCTGCTCTGATAAACCTGATCCCCTAATAAACTAACTGGAAAGCCCTTCCTTAGGTGGAGGTGCTGAAGCAGAAAAACACTAAATTATCCAGGGAAGGGCTACTAGAGATCACACTAGGTTTGGAACCCTGTACATTAGCTAGCTTGTTGCCATCATATAGATGAAATCTTACTACTTTCACACATTTTTAGTCAAGAACATCTAGGATCACAACTATTAATGTATTTTTAACTACAAAAAGAAAACCTCTGAATGGATCTTACCTGTTGGCCCTGCATAATTGTGGCCAGACGATGGGTGTCATACTGCTTTGGTAATGATGGCAAGTACACTTCCCGTTTCTGTAGATTCTCGTCATCCATCCACATGGCAAAGGCACTGAAAAGTCTAGCAAATAAGAAATAAACGAAAGACTTTTACATTGCAAATACAGTGCAGCAAGATATGTCCAATACTGCAACGTAAGGCTAGTGATATACAATATAATCCTAATAGTATATGCAACAAAATATAAATAACAAATCCCAACACCTTATTAACAGTTTGGTTTATTTTTAATTGTTCTGACACTGGGATAAGGTGATTTCACAAATATCTGGAAACTATTACACATATGTTACATAATAATAACAAGTTTTCTTCATTTAAGACCTTTTTCCCTTGATAGAATATCATTTAACCATGTTGACATACCTAACCAGTTCGGTGTGCAGCTCAGGAGAGGTCATATACTGAGTTATAGGGGTTGCAGGGGTAGTCTCTCCCTCACTGGCTGTGTCACTGGATGGGCTAGGCACTTTCAGAGCCTTACTGGCCGCATGATGAAAGTCACACACCTCCATCAACCGTAGCCTAAGATCCTTGAGCAGGGAAATGTAGGTGGCACTTTGGAAGTAGCGCTTTCCAATGCAACCTTTAGATTCCAGTCTAAGAGAATGAAGAACAGTTAATAGTTATTGAACCTGCATGAGACATCTTGAAGCTTGAGCATTCCCATTACCCTACTTATAGTCTATATATTTAACCTGGTCTAGTTCACTTCTAGAAGAGATTCAAAGCTAATAAATAAGAGAAGCTCATAGCATAGTGTTAGCATCATATACAGTAATCTGTGTAAATATACATTGTAAGAATCTACATAAACAACCCTATTTAAAATCACTTAATAACTGAATCAAGTGGGACAAGATGTAGTCATCTGATCTGTACATTGCTAATGAGAGGGCACAAGGTTCCACTACTTGTTATCTGCTTCAGAACTTTGAACACCAAACATTTTTTCAGCTGACTGATAACATTTTGGGGAAGAGGAATATATGCTTTTTGCCTGAATCATCACATTCTGTATTCCTATAGTTCCACAATGCAATATTATACCCTTTTGTCTAAAACTATTAATTTCCAATCCTTTCTCTAAAGAACTTCTGCCCTGCATAATTAAATTTTTAATTTAAATTCCCGGCCCTTACACACCCAGGTATTTTCTATATGTGTAAAGGTAAAAAGAATATTGTGGCATATGTTGTAACATTTCGTTGAACAGTGTTAAACTCACCCAAACTCAGGCCCTGGCTGGCGAAGGTAGAGATGCAGGAACTTCTGCCAGATCAGGGGCAGCAGCGGATGATCTGCTGGTGTGGCCAGGGCCTGCTGAGCCCAGCGATAGACCATTAATCTCTGAAGGGAGGGTACCACATGCAGCTTAAGGCGCACCTGAGTTTTCTGATGAAAACAAAACAAAACCAAAAAAAACAAAAAACAACAACAAAGAAAGAATTATTATAGCTCAGTTCTTGAAGTATGATTTTTGACTCTTTAAACATGTAAAGTGTTTGCTTGAGACACAGCTATGTTTTCTTTTCCAAACTATTGTTGAAATAGAATGTACTCAAAACACCTGCAAGGTTTAAGTGCCAGTATTACAAAAAGGGGACAAAATGCATGGGTTTTGCATAAATAACAACACAATAGTCTAAAAACAGAAGCAATATTCTGAAAACATTTTTCACGCTTTATTTTCCAAATGTAATAATAACAGAATAACAGACAGATAAACAATCGCCCCCTCAACATCAGTACTTTGTGGAGCCATCTTTGGCTTTAATTACGGCCATGAGTCTGTCAGGATACTACTCTACCAACTTTGCACACATCTAGACTGTGCAATATGTGCCCACTGTTCTTTACATTCATTTTCCCTTCTATCCTGACAAGTGCTCCAGACCCTTCTGCAAAGAAACACACCACAAAAAGATGCTAGAACCTCAGTGCTTCACTGAAGGTACGGTTTTCTTTAGATGGCGAGCTGTATTGGCTTTACACTAGATATACTGTTCGGTAAACAGCTCTAATAACACCATATCATAACACCTTTTTCCACTTGGCCTCCGAATCTTCAAGGTACTTAATGTGGACTTTCTTGAGGAGTGTTTTTTAACTTGGTGTGCAATGGAGGAAGCGATCAATTACACCTGATAGAGTTCAATTATTTTTTTTAGATGGAGGTGACATCTCTTTGACATAAATTGAGTAAATACAGCTGGGAAATTGTGTGTGTGTGTATATTAATTTCAGGCTGCAAAGAAACTGAATATTTTTAGGGGGTTATTCTTTTCTATACCTCCTGTAATTAGGGAGCTTCTTGGCCTTAAGAACACAAAAAGGGATTCTGTACTGAATTTTCCATATAATTGAAAATGGGAGTTAGCACACATTTTTATTTAAATTACAGAATCTCCCTATAGGTTTCAATCTTCAATTAGTTAATATCATATTCTAAAACTGTTTGCATGTTTTCGTAAGTAATAATAAGTTCGAAAGCAGAAAAAAATATAAGAAGTATTAATTAATACTTTTAGAGCCTGGTCTGGGGAGAGGGCAGCATTGGAGAGGAGCTCATGCTCCACACAGCGCCGTAACTGAGAATCCTCCTCATAGATAGACTCCATATTTAAAACCAGCCAAGCAAACCATACCTAAGGACAGATAAAAGGTAGTAGTTTAAAACACCACATCATTTTAATTCCCTTTATGTTGTTTGTTCTGGTCCTTCACTGTTAAATTACTTTCGTTATTAGAATGAGGCAGCTATTAATTATTGGTGAACCAGTTAATGAATAACTTGGTATCACTCTATATGTGCAAATATTAAAGAAAAGAACTGGAGAACAAAAAATTGTCTCAAAAATATACTTCTTTGTCCAATACACATACCTCACTAGTTTGAGCATTGCCCTCGATGAAGGAAGGAGTGATGTTTCCTGCCATGATCCATGCCATTAAAGAAGACAATAGACTTTTGTCCCCATGGTAACCTAATGCATTCTGTAAGGAGAAAAAAGAAATATTTGGTGAACTGTTTTACTATGATGTTTGATGTCCTTCTTGCTGTGCTAAGGTATTTGTCACCTTATGCTGTTGGTAGAGGACTTTATGCAGACATTCCTCCTGCTGGTGGAGAAAGGCTGCACGGCACAGGTGATCCAAAATGTAAAGGACGGTTTTGTCTCTGTGCCAAAGGTTATTCCCAGTAAAAATATGCAGCCAGAACTCCAGAACAGCTACCACACCAACACGACCAACCCGGGAGCTCTCCAAAATATGGGTCTATAATAGAAGCAGAAAGTTCCTTTATAGGACTATAATGATCTTGTATAATTTAGTTTACTTTATGTAGATATGGTTTAGGTTAGAGCATTAATGACTTTTCAGGTTGACTTATCAGCCAATAAAGTCAAAATTAAGTCGACAAGTCTTTTGATGACATCATCACACAGACACAGCAGAGGAACACAGGCGTCCAACAATGAGCAAGTTTTATTAAAGTTCTCTGTAACATTAGCCTTTGCCTTCTACTGCAACTAAATTTCTCACATCTTTAACGTTCAGAGGCTTTTCTGTAAAGCTACTCAGCGTCCTCTGGACTGGACGACTCCCTGTAGTGCTAACATCACCATGTTAGCTAGTGGATGCTGTTTCAGATGGCCGTGCATAACGCTGGTACTTATATTGTACTTTAACACCAACTTGTAGATTGCGCAGGTCACCGTGCTGTTTGTGTGGTCTAGAGTAAAGTAGCTCCATACATGTGATGTGTGTCTGTCACCTACTGCCTCTGCTGTCATGTCTCACGTCTTGTTGTGGTCTTGTGTTTAGATGTCAATGTCACCGCCCTTTTTATGAAGTGACTATAATAATTGGTTAAGTCAAGGAACGCATGTCAGCATAAGCCAATCAGAGGCAGAGATTGCATTATGTACAAGTGCGCACACAGAGAGAGGGAAAAATTATACCTTGACAAATCAGTTTTTCTTTTAATGCCCTTGTTTAAGTATACCTCAGGGATTGATGAAAAAAAGGAACTCTGCAATAATACAAAGACCTACCTGAATCACACTGTTAAGGAGTTTGATATTCTCACAGCTAGAGCTGCCTGTGAGATGTTGGGTCACCTTGTGTGTAACCTGTTGGGTCATACCTTGCGGGGTCCCACTGTCTAACTGCAAAAACAGCTGAATACAGTTCAAGAACCTAAAAGATATACAAAAAATCTGAATGAATATGCAAACAATTAGAACCAACATGTCTAATGAATTTCTAGATACACTTTCAATGTCAAATAAGAGATCCAAATAAGGTAAGATTGTAATTTCAAATTGTCTTTCATGTCTATTCTGATCTGAATAACTCAAGTCATCAATATTTAAAGTCACACAGTTTTAAACAAGTAAGTTCCTCAATAATTATATATATACACTGAAGTGAAGTGACCATTCTGTCATACATGAACATATCACAGCAGACAGTGTGAATAACACGAAATTCTTCCTCTGCATTTAAGCACCGGGCAGCCAGAAAAACAGTGCCCAGGGAGCAGTGTGTGGTGACAGTACCTTGCTCAAGGGTACCTCAGAGGTGCTTAGTGGTCTTGAGATTCGAACGACTTCCTGATCACAGGGTTACTGCCCTAACCACTAGGCTACCAGCTGCCCCAAATACACAATGGCACCATGTTTATTAGGTTTTGGCAAACTAAACCACAATGATGGACCATGCTAGCCCTGAGGCATCTACGGTGCTCTTTAGGACTGTCTAAAAAAAACTACCAACACAAATAAAAAACAGTGCCATCCCTAAGCGAATACAATTTTTAAAAAGGGGGCACACTAAACTGGCCAGATTTCTTACTTTATGGTCTAATATCGTCCCATCTGTTCTGTCTGCAGTTTCTTAATTAAGTTAGACTTATGTAAAGTGTGGATTACAGAATGCAATGGGGTGCACTCAGATGCCAGCTTGTGAGAGTTGGCAAAGATAGGACTGAATGTTTGCCAACAAGACTGTAAGCCATGGAGTTTAGTGAATGTACCAGCACAATCTGTCCTACAGGAAACTACAAACATTTCAAGTGCACCATTACAAGCAAAAGATCAAAAAACAGAAACAAAGTTCATAACTGTTCATTTTTGAGCAGGTAGAACTGGCAGTGGTAGGCCAGTGGCAGAATATTTTCCAGCACATGGACGACAGCTTTGAGGTGGCGAGATTGGACCAGGGTCTTCAGCAAAGGAATGCCTTCACTGCAGAACTTCTCCAAACTAGAACAAGAAAAAAAAAACCATCAACCCACCAGATATTAGGCTGATGTACACATTCAACTTTCCAGCCATAATTAAGAGGCACTTGTTTTCTCAAAACAGCAGCAACTCAAAGGGGGAAAAATTAACTTGTTTATGTTTTTTCTTGCACTGTCTGACTTAAGCAAGAAGAACAGACAATGGAAAAACAAAATGGTTCATTTTTATATGTTGCCATACAGTTTCAGAAACCAGCAAGTCTGATGACTTAACTCAAAAGTGGCTCGAGAAAAGTACATGAACATTTAGGGGAAAAGCTTTCACTACTTTTTAGCTTCATTATACAGTGTGAAGTTTGCTTTTATGCAAAACTAACAAACTTCAGTCTTTCAATCTGAATATGCTGTCTATTTCCAAACCTGTGCCCAATGGTGGTCAAGTCAAGAGCTAAGAAACAGCCAATGGGGATGCCAGCTTTGACAGCTTTGAATACTGGATGCATGGTAGGTGTATCTGTGATATCAGGCACAGTGGGACCAGAGGACGAAGGCAGTGGGCACCAGGCGTCCTGGGGATTCCTCTCATTAGTGTGGAGCTTTAGACGCAGCACCAAGTCCCAGGCCCACTGGTTAAAGGACATCTCTGGGCTCTGACCGAGTCGCATGACATTGGCTAGATAAGACACCTAGAATGCAGGGAACAGAAAACAAAATAACTGATCAGCCAAGCAACTTAAGGGTGAGTGCTATCGGGTAATAAGTGAGATGAAAGTCCATGGCTAGTTACATGATCCAGTGTAATCTAAAGAGGCAGATTTCTGACAACAAATACGCATAGTTTAATCAGTCACCTTTGTAGAAAAGGGGAAAATTGCGAGCATTTGATTTTTTGCAAAAATATCACTTAAGATTATGGTTGTTCCAAAGAGCAGAATGTTTAGTTAAGTAAACAGCAGCAGGATTGTGTAAAAAAAAGATGGTTCTATAAAAACAAATGTTACGTCACATAACATATTTGCATCACAGATTATTATTGAATTATGTGACAAATAATCAAATAATCGATGTACATTTGGAAAGTAAATGTGAAGAGCTGTAACAAAAATGTTTTTATTCAAAAGAAACACACAGTATGTGTATGTAAGACTTGCAATATTAAAACTTTACACATTATTGGAAAACTACTTCAGGAGAACCTGTTTGATTCCTTCTGAGATAATGCCAGAATAGGGTTTATCTGTGAGGTACTTCTGATAGCCTTCCACCACCAACAGCGCCACTTCTTTGTGCAGTGCAACTGGCAGGGCAAGGCAACCATTCTGAAGACAAAAAACAGGATGAGAGTAGTCCTACAATTGCCTAGTCAAAGCAGTACAGTAGTTTTTCCACCACAGTACTTGGCATGACCATATTCTACTTCAAGACCTGAAATAATATCATAATATTAATATTATATTTTTAACACAAATACAACCTGGTTACATTAGAGAGTGAGATTTTTTTAAACTTTTTTTTGCACTGGAGTTGGGATAAAAGCACAGTTGACTTAACTAAAACAACTGACCACTTACAGTTTGGAATCCCCAGTTAAGGCCCTCCAGTATAATGCAAGCCAGTTTGTTCTCTACTGTAGACAAGCTGTAATCAAGCAGCCAACTTCGAATAACTCCAACTTCAGCTGGGTTGGGACTCCAGAAGTGCAGAGGCAGCTCCTTAAAAAGGTACAGTGACACCTGGAATACCATGAAGGATAGAAACACATGAGAGGATATGAATATAGGATAAAGTATTCCAGCCACACTGAAATGTCATTATTGCAACACCTCATAAGACCTGGAAATGGTACACCTTGCAATTGTTTTAATTGTAAAGGGACTTGTGGAAGTATTTTTGTCAGCTGCGCTGTGCATCTTCAAGTGATTTAACTTGAGAAACTGTGTTACAAACACCAGAAGGCAAATCTCAAAGCTGCGCTAGTGTAAATCAGCATTATACATAGTAAAAAAGAAGTGAAAGTGATGACGCAGTAGTATTTAATACAGTAACTAATGCGTATCATTACTCAGCAGCTTTTCCATCTCAACACTTTTTTGGTTTAAAAGCATGTACAGTTTCAGACACGTATCAAGGTTAATTGCTGTTACAACACTGTTTGCTTTGTTGCTTGCTGCAGTTTAATCTGCATCATTTGAGTGTTGCTTTGTCTCACGTCAGGTGGTGCACAAAGAAGGATATGCAGATGGCAAGAGACACACATGCATGTGCATATGCACGTGAATCCATAGCTGAACTCTCCAGAGTGCGCAGTAATTACAAAAATTATTAATTATTAAAATGATTATTAATTATCTTATAAGGCCTTGAGAAGTCATGCTTAATTGTGCTCTATCAAGCATTATTATTCAATAATCTTAAGTATTCTTGTTCAGCTTTTTTGTAACTATAATTATACTAACACAACTAATGTAATTATGAGGGTGAGGAACCCACCATCCCAACTTTCTCAATAGTCACCGTCAGCCTTTCTAGCAGCACAGAGATGATGTGCGGGTGGGCCGTTGCTATAGCAGCCAGTAACTCTCGTCCCACTTTAGAGAAGATTTCTCGTGTGGCCACACAGACATAAGACACCTGAAAAAAGAATGGAATATTGCTGAATTTAAATTTAGATTTCATGTAACATAAAGCACACTAGCTACTGTCTGGTGTAATAGTAAAAATGAGACGTGAGCAATTGAGGGTTCTGTGGAGCAAAAGTGCTAATAAAATATTTCGCTTGACAAATATGATTTATGCATGGAGAAGGAAAAGAAAATCACTTTATTATTTGCATGCCTTCATATCCTTCTCAATTCAGAAATGGCCAGGTTTGAGAAATTCCAGGCTCAAGAGCTAAGTCCACTAAATTACCTCATAAATTTCCAGCACAATGGTCCTGACAAACTCTGGATCTGCATTAGTGCGTTTGGGCTGAGCCATGTGAGCAAATGTTGTCAGCAGGCAAATTCCATCTGAACTATTTATCTCTGACAGCCAGTCCCTAAACTTTTCTTGGTGACTTGGTTCTAGAAAGACAGATAGACATATATACACACACACAACAATAAAAGCAAAAAATTATTACAGCAATAATACAACACATTATACCAACTTTTAACTCTTAATTTGAGCTTGTAATCAGTGCAGCACTGAGCATAATAACCATATTATAGGTCAGACTGCATAAGACTTCCAGTTAAGAGCTATAGGAAGAGAATATAAGAGAACTTTTACAGACAGTGGAATATCATACAGTGTCAGAATCCAATGTAAATGTTTATTTAAAACTTTATGTAAGCTTTTATTGTTTAACTTTGTGTGTCTTAAATTACAAAGTTTTAAGTAATTTAAATAGCATGCTTAAGATTAGCCATGTATTCTCTTACATGTATTTCGAGAATAGTCCTGGACTACACTCTTTTAATTACAGAAACAAGAACAGAAAGGGAGGCTACAGTAATAAAAGCTATTTCTATAGACTTTAACTATATCGATAAAGCATTATATTTAAAAAATTGACTTGAAATGAAAGTAGTAATGCATGTTGTAACTCATCAAGCTAGCTGCGGCTAGCACCTTCCGGTCAACACCACCTGGAGCAGTATCAATTATAATGTAAAAATGATCATTAGAAATTATAGTTTCACATGCTTAAATGGTCAAATCTTATAATCTAAAGCAAGTATGAGGCTACTTTATGAAATAACATTTTCAAAAAACAGCACTAGGTATATATAAAGGCTAAGAGTGAAAGACACAAAACTCAAAAGATGAAACATTCTGTCTTAATATTATTTTTGAAGTTGTAAGTTAGGAAAAAATGCTTTTAAGAATATCTTATTTCATGAGCTGCTTTAATGAATTTAGCTGGATAACAGGCTTACCTCGAATGCCCTGGAAACAACTCTCAACACTCAGGTTGCAGCCCAGCTGGTCAAGACCATTTGTCTCAGCACACTGCATGATGCAGAATATCTTCCATAGCATTGCACTGGACAAAGTTCCATAAGGCATCTCTGACATGAAGAGCCAGATTCCTAGCCTGGGGGAAAGTGAGGAAAGAGACAGGATGAGAACGGTTTGACCACAGAAAACTCCATTCAGTAATTTAGGACATGCAGTAAAACTTGACGTGATGACTCAACAGCAGTCGTTCTCATGAAAAAAACTGAACAACTGCTTTGTAGATAAGCAAAAAAACAGCAAGGTCAGGGACTATATGTGCTATAATGAAAACATTTTAACAGTTGAAAAATGCACATCTCTTTTATATACATAGACACAAACACAGAATTTCATTCACCTAAGACACACAACCAGAAAACTAGAGCTCACCTCTTGGCCTTCAGGACATGTAAGACAGCACGGAGAAAGAGATGGTCAAACTCAATTTGCAGTTTCTCCATGGAGAAGGACTGCTTGTGCACAGTGGTCCTGCTCACCCCAGTCAGACTAATATACTGTGCCCAGTGGTCACTTACATAACACAGCGTCATTCTGGTCCATTAAAGAGAGAATAATCAGACAGAACAGTACTATGAAGTTAAAGGTTTCATGGTAACCCATTACAACCCACTACAAGACTCCCATACCAACCATAGGACAAGCAACAGACATGATTTATAGGAACTTACATCTTGTCATTTTCTAGTTAAGCTGTAGCTGATGAAGGCTCAGAAAATGTATTGATCCCAGATGAAATTGCTTACATTGTACCACTGCTTTGAAATATAGAATGACTGTTCAGGTAATGGTACACATCAACATTGTGGTTTTTTTCCCTACTTTTTTTTACATTTCTGTGTATTAGGTATGCCTCTATAAACAGGGTTCCAGAAAATTTACAAGATCATTTTCCTCTTTAGCATCATCCACTTATCCATCTCAAACCCCAAGTTAATCATTTAAATGTGGAAGCTAGCTAGACAACTAACTTCATAATTTCATTACTGTAATTGGGAAGGGCCTCCCAAATGTAATGCTACAGTGTGTGATTTACTAATAGGGGTTACTGGTTTTAGACTTTCCATAAATATTATGACCAGCTGTTACTGTTATCATACAAATATTTAATGCACGTTTACTCCAGTACAACTGCTGAGCTATTTATTTTGATCTGGCATATTAGAAAAGCCTAGTGTTCAACAACAGAAATGGACTTTTTAGGGGAAACAGCTGACCTAATCATGTGGCCAATCCTCTTTACAAACTGCCTGTAGCGTGCTCGATTGTAAGTCTGCAGGCCAACGGCCAGGAGCTCAACCAGCGAAGAAGCAAAAGCAAATATCTTCATCATCTTCTGACTGGTGGTGGCTTGAGGCTGGTAGTTGCCTGATGACACAAAATACATATATTAATAACATATACTAATACAGTAAACCCCGGCTTTTCACGGGGGTTATGTTCCATGAGCACCCGCATATAGTGAAAAACTGCCTTGTTGTGATGTAAAAAAAATTGCCTAAAAATGCATAAACCATAAATGTGTAAACCCTAAATATGCCCCGAAATATGCTTCCAAGACACTTTCATTTAATTTTAAATTCAGCTTAATACATTACCCTTAAAGAAAATGTAAAGGTAAACCCGTATTTGTACTGTACAGTTTACACTGAACTCCCGCAGTGCTAGATTGTAAAATACCGATGTTACCCCTATATAGACTATACTGTAATTCATGCATGTCTGTTTTCTTTGGTATGCACTGTCGTTTTCTTTGGTATAAGCAGGGTAAAGACAGTAACAAATTAAATGAATTTACATTAATTTGTAATAAAAATACAGGGTTTTAAGAGGAACAAGACGAAAAACACGAGCACACTCGAGATGCTCCACGGGGGAAATTCTGGACTGCACCTGCGTCAAAGGGCAGCAGCCAATCAGCAGCAAGAAGAAATAAATAGCTTTCTCGGATGGGTTACTTTCAAACCTCCCACCTCTCCCACCATCCCAAGATGTTTTTCTCTCCACAGTACAAAAACATTTATAGTTATTTTTATATGGAAATGTAGCTGAATTTACATTACTATTTATGTTACAAAATTAGTAAGTCCGCCACGCCCCCTTGTCCTTGTGCTGGGTTGTTTATGTTTGGGCACGGTGCTTAGCAACCCAGCACGAGGACGATGGGGCGTGGTGGACGAAGCCCGGACATCACAAAAAAAAAAAAAAAAAAAGGGGGGGGGGGTATGTGCAGTTTCCGCATTAGTGCAGGGGTTTCAGCAAACAATTATTAGTTTGGCTCTCAGAAAAAATCCGTGTTGGACTGAAACGGTGACTGCTGATCCGCGTTAAAGTGGGGGTTTACTGTATAACCTTGATGATAAACAGAAATGTATCATGAACCTTGACACTATACCACTGCTTTATTACTCATTTTAAGTCAAGTTAATAAAGCTGTATTGTTAATGGAAAAAGCACACCATTTGAGGACATTCCCAGTAAATGTTTGAAGAGTTCATCAAAAGGAAACTGAGAGAACAGAGCAATGAGGTCATCTTCTGATAGCAGCAGCCAGCTTGTTTCTGGATCTTCATCCTAAAAGGAGATAAAAGCAGGTAAGCTTGTATGGAAAGAACTGGATTTCAGAAACTACTTTTTAATAATACATTTGTGCACATATCAGCCCTCATTATGTTGGGACAATCTCTGCATCTTAGCAATTTACAGCTACTATACCATGAGGCAATACTTATATGTAATATGGGATGGCAGTATGTAATATGGGGCTCCTGAATAAAATAATTTATTACAAGAATTGATACTCATCTAGGACCTTAAAACACTATGAAAAGGATGGTAAAAAAAAACTAGTGTTTGGTAGAATACAAGAGGAAGACAAAACTGCAAGCTATGCAAGCTGGGCATTATTTTAAAAAATATGTTATATTGCAACAATAAAAACATCAGCAATCAAATATGTCTAGTTCAAGCACAACACTGTCTCTGTATAATGCATAGCCTTTAGAAGAGTTATTGTGTCAATCATTTATCTGCAATATCAACATTTCTGAAACTGTCAAAATTCAGATACGTTTCACTGTCAACTGGAAATTTTTAATTGTACTGAACCATTATACCCTTGCAAGGTTTAAAGTAAAACTCTAGCAAATTGTAGAAACAGCCTCATTATCTATGATCAACAGAAACAAACAGTTCAACTCAAGTTTTTTAAGACACCAAGTGATGCATAAGGAAAGACAGGAAGACGTACTTGTGATTATCACGTGGTGGCAACATTGTAAGTCATGCAGCATTGTGGTCTTTGTGGTCAGCATTGTGGTAAACAAACAAATTCTGCTCTTCACTTTTGTTCATAAACTGCAAAAAGCACCCTAATGACTAGGGCAGCTGCCCAAAAGCAAGCTACTGACCTCTTCTCCACCTTCATCTACCAGAGTCCAGTTGGCAGATGTAGGTCCTAAATAGCTGTTACTTTTCACATCACTGGGCTTAATGTGGCAAAGAAAGTCAGCCCGCTCCCTGAAATTCCCAAACAAAATACAGCCTTAAACTTACTACAAGAATAAAGGTTCATAATTTATATAAAAAAACCAGATCACAATATGAACACAAGAGTGACAATTACAATAAATAAATACTTCTTGGGAAAACAAAAAACGAGATTTGAGATCAAATGCGTACTGGACGCACTGCTCTATCGTCAGTCTCCCATGTAGTGATGCTTACCTCACTGGAGACATGAGAATCGCTAGTGCCTGCATGAAGTGATAAACTCCAGATGGGTTGTCCAGCACTTTAATCTATGGGAGAAACACATACAGTGACAACAATGGAATTAAGTTTCTGTAGTCTTGAAATTTAAATGAACCTTCTTTACCTTTTAGTTCACGCTCCTGGTCCTAATAATCATGATTCATATAATGATTTCTAATTTGTACCTGCATCTGACTTGACTGTGGCAACAGCAAGCAGAGAAAATTAATATTAACCAATAATATGTTTCACCTCCCCTATGCCCATCTGCAGGGGTCCCACACATTCTTGAACATCAATTTCAATGCCTTTCCAAGATCTTTCCAGGTCCAAATTCCCAACACACCAACGTTTCAGAAATGGAACAAGGTTCATTACTGTTACAACAGTAACAGCAGTTAACATTAGCTTTCTTGCTTGATTACCTCTATTGAACCTACATCATTTGACTTCAGTCACTCATACACACGACTGTTGCACTTTCTCAAAGCAGGTGGCACATGAAATAAGGACAGCGGAAAGCAGCCTATTTATGAATGTAAAGTTAAATCAAAACTTCAGTTTTTAAAATTCAAAATGAGAACCATGAGAACTGTGCAGCTCAGAAACCTTCCCTGATACAGTGAAAAATGCAAACATGGGATTCTGATGCAGTGCTGACTTTATATAGAATATAATTATAATAAGAATGCAATGTAATTGTTCAAACAATAACACATTATGCATAATCTTCCAGGTATTACAAAACAGTTTCTTGGAAAAAGATGAACTAGGAAGCCTAAGATCTGACAGAAATATAGCTATATTTATATAATTAGTTTTGCATTAGTTATTTGAATGTAACATGACATTGGAAAGAAACCTTTCAACTGATATTAGAAGCCAGTAATGATGGCGGGTAACCATTGTTATCAGTATAAATTACGTGAAATGTGTCATTATAAAATTGTAGGAGAATATTGTAGATGTCAGTACTTCCAGAATACTGGTCAACTGCTTGTTTAATTACAAAGAGAAAACAGTCCTGTTTTACTGGATTTGGTGTGCAAAACACTCAAGAGAAAATTATATGCATTTCAGGTTTTGACTTTATTTTGTAAAATGGCACTAATGGTTATTATTTAAGGGTGACGAGGGTTCCGCAGCTATTGCACCAAGGCTATGGCACTCTTTACCAGCAAGTATCAGATATTCCCCATCTATCCCAGTCTTTAAAAAAGCTCCAAACTTAGTCAGGCATTTGAGTGAGTTTAGTTGATGAATATAACTGATTTGATTTGAGGGTATATGTCTATTCTTTGGGGTGGGTTATCTTTGTTTCTGTTTTATTTTATTAGTGTGATTACAACAGCAATCACATTATTGTTCATCAGTGATGTTTATTTATTTATTTAGTTTTATTCCGCCTGTTTCTTGGTGAATGTTTGTTCTTTAATAACTGATGTGTTGCACGTGTAGTCAGATTTTTGATAGGCTGATCAGGGGCTTAAAAAGTATTAAAAATTGGATTTTTGTGGTTGAGCCAGCTCTGTAATGTAGGGGGAGAGAGAGCGGATGGGCAAGTTGACTTAAAAGTGTGTAGTGAAAAGACAGCCTGTGACATCATGGCTATGGCTGCTGGAAAGTAACAAATCAATCTTACAGAGCTAAACACACAATGAACTCAAAAGTACAACGTTAGCGTTGCCAAAGTTTTTATATCTCTTCCAAAATATCCCTGTTTTTATTTTTAAAATCTTGCTTTAAAATGCAGGATAATAGCATTATATGGGGAAATAAACCTAATCAAACCAGTAAATCGCACCAGCAGAGACAGAAGTAATCTAGGACGTCTGGCTCTCCCTAATTTTCTTTTTAATTATTGGGCATGCAATGTCCAGAAGCTGCTGCACTGGGTTGATGATGTACCAATAGTGAGAAAGGCAGACCGGATGCAACTGGAGTTTGCATGAAATAAACACAACTTGGGCTCAGTGGTGTTTGCAGCCTTACTGCTTCTTAGCAATAACTTGACTCCAAACTTCACTCACTATGAATTATGGGGTCAGCTCAGAAAACATTTCAGGATGCAGGGACCTTGTACCCTTTTTCCTATTAAGTCAAATCACATGTTTATTCCTTGTATGGATTCGGCTTTCTGCTTATGGTTTGATAAAGGAATTAGAGCAACCCATAATGTTTATATAGGAGAAATGTTTGCAAATTTTTCTCACACAAACAATTTACCAAAGAATCATTTCTTCTGTTATTTACAGATAAGGAGTTTTGTACAAAAGCCAGCTTTCCAAATAAACCCATAAAATCACATTGATTATATTCTCGAACTAAAGACTATAAAAGAATGATTTTTTAGATTTATGAACATATCAGAAATACTCACTGCACTACAAACCTAAAACAGGCATGGGACTCTGATCTTGGACTAGTCCTGACAGACGACCAATTGAATTCTATCTTAGACTTAGGATTCAAATCGTCTACATCTGCTAAGCATGGCTTGATGCAACTGAAAGTAATACACAGAGTTCACCTGACTAATGCTAGATTAGCAATGATTTATCCTACCATTGACCGGTCATGTCCTCGATGCAGAAGCCAGTTGGCAGATCTAATACACATGTTTTGGCAATGCCCTAAACTTTCCCCCTTTTGATTAGGCACAGTAAAAGCCTTTGGTGATGTGTTGGTGATGTTTGTTTGATCCTGATCCGGTTTGTGGCCGACTCACCTTCAGAGGTGGACAGTAACGAAGTACATTTACTTGAGTACTGTACTTAAGTACAGTTTTTGAGTATCTGTACTTCACTTGAGTAGTCTATTTTTTTCAGAAACTTTTAACGTTCACTTCACTACATTTGAAAGACAAAACCGTACTTTTCACTTCACTACATTTCTATCAAGGTTCTCGTTACCTTTTGTTCTGAAAGTGGGTGTTATTGTCTCACTTTTCTAAAACGTGATTGGTTTTTAGCAGGTGACAGCCTATCAGAAATCACCAGTAGTGTTACGTCACGTCAGTACGCTGTAACACTGCAACGTCAGCATTTCTTAAACACGGTCAATCAGTGGCGGGAGAATGGACGGAGACGGCGACTCTTCATGCCCACATCCATGGCCATATTTAGAGTCGAAGTTTAAGTTTACGGAAAAGATTTTAAAAATCGTATTGTTTTAACCCTCTGAGGTCGGTGGATCCAAAAATGGATCCTTTTCAATTTTTCCAAAACAATCATTTAAAGCGCCGCGAGTGTTTGTCCTAGAAACATATAAGTAACAGCACTAGAACCTTAAAGCCTCTAGTTTTCAAATATGTATGTTGTAAAATTAAATATATCGATGGTGAATTGTAAACAGAATAAAAAGAAACCATGTGATTTTCTGTCCCTGCACGCTGTAGCCACACCCCTCAGGTATTCAGATGTAAAACAGCAATCTGAATACATGAATAGCATTGGCAAGATCGGCTCATTGTGCAGCAGGGTGCGGTCTCTTTGTTCAACATGTCTCTTACAGAACATGTCTCTTAGTATGCATGTCTTAGGAGTGAAAGATAGCCTGCTCTTTGTGTCAGCTACATTTGCAAATGTATGTCAGGTCTTGCTAGGAAGATATGCAGGCATACACTGAGAGCCACTGACAGGGGGAGGGGGAAGTTACAGGTATGAAACACTCATGTAATGAATATGAATGAATATGCATGTGAAAGAGCAGAGAAAAAGTGGGTACTCTTACTTTTTTCACAAATTGTAGTAAAACTACATAACATTACTGAACGCTCTTCTAAACTTTTTGTAGCCAACACATATGTTTACAAGGTTCAAACTTCAAAAGTCTTGCTCAGATATATTCATGGTGTGTTTTTCCAGAATATAACCATATATGTCACCTTTTGCACAGATGTTTTTAGATAGATGAAATACTTAAAAATGTAAAGGTGTAGAAAACTGCCTCAAAGTGCCAGAAAGGGCTCGGACCTCAGAGGGTTAAGTGTGTGCCATTCCAGCTGCATTTACAGTGGTTCAGTTGTCAACTTCGTTCAAATATATAGTACAAATACATACCTTTTGTGTAGGTGTGTAGTGTACAATTAATAAAAAAAAATATTTTTCTTCATCAGTTTGGGTTGTGTTTCATTCTGTAACATTCTACCTTATTCCTTGTGCTACATCTTCAACAAGCAGGTTAGATGCATTATGTATTGTAAGTGTGATGGCAATAAATCAACAATGCAGTGAAAGTACTTTTAATACTTAAGTATTTTTGGAAGCAAGTACTTCAGTACTTAAGTAAAATTTGATTGCACAACTTTCACTTGTATTGGAGTAACATTTGACTAGTGGTATCTGTACTCTCACTTAAGTAATGAAGTTAGGTACTTTGTCCGCCCCTGTTCACCTAATTGTCCTAAGAAGCTTATACTCTTTTACCAAAAACTCCTGCACAGTCATTGCATTTGCTACCCTCCTTGAAAGACGCTTAATCCTGCTTAATCCTTGCAAGGACAACTAAAAGGGTTAACCCAAACTTTTACTAAAATATGGAGTTCCTTTCTTGATTTGTATGACTCTTTACAGGACCCCCTTGATGGTGTATAGTACATGTCCTGTAAATATCTTACTATAATGTGTAACATTTCCCTGTGCCCCATGAGCAAGGGAGACGCAGATGTCCATTACTTATTTTACTTTAATTTTACAAACACAAAAGGCATGAGGCCAGAACACAAACAAAACCAAACTCAGAAGACAGGACAGGTGAAAGAAAAAACAAAAAAGTCAGGACCGACAACAGGGTTCAACACAAAGAGAACTAAATACTCATTGACTAAACACAAGAACCAACAGCAACTCATAATATCATTAACACAGAGACACCAGTCAGCTGAAACTCATTACATAAAACAAAAACCTTCAACATAAAAGTTCGTCTTACAACTGACCAGGGATGTCACATAGTGGCAAGGAGTTCACCCTTTTTTCTTTTAAATTTTACTGCTTATTTTTTATTATTATTTTACTTTTTATTTTATTTTTTCTATATATAATAATAAGTGATGCTTATTCCACTGATATCCTATATATTGTTTCTTTTTAATTACTTTTTCCCCGCCCCGTGTATTTTGAGAAACTGTGGGTGGAAAGGAAGGGTGGGATAGTGTTTTTTCTTCTTTCGAAAGTTCTGTTTTTACACCCCTGTGAAAAAAATCTTCAAAACTCAATATATTTTTAAAAAATGTTTGTCACAAAGAGAGTCTGTGACGTTGGGTAAGGAGGCCGGAAATTGGAGAAACTCAAACACAGAATAAAAAAAGCGTAACAATTAAACGAAAGAGTTAAGTCTTTTGGAGCTCAGGTCAGTTATAAAAAAAAAACTTAAAAATAAAGGGCTACTTGCCCTAAAAAATGGGAGAGAGAGACGGGGGGCTGAGTCCCATTTTAAATCTATGCGGAGATGTGTGTGACTGTTGTGGTCTATTTAAACGCTGGTACACATTCAGCCATATCCATAAATGGCTTGGTAAGAGCTGGTAAAATCCTGTCGCTCCTTATAGCGTAGTGGGTAGAGTACAAGACTCAACCATACGACCGTGGTTTGAGCCTCAGCACAAGATGATGATTTTTTTTAATTTACTTTTTTCTTTTGAAAAACATGAAACCTACAGTTCAACTCTAGAATTAACCATAACCCTAACTAACCCTACCTTTATTTTTATTTTTGATCATAAAAATGCAAAAAAAAAATATGCTGTGTGTGTGTGTGAGAGCGAGAGAGAGAGTGAAAGTGTGTGTGTCTGTGTGTGATTCTGTGTGAGAGTGAGAGAGAGAGAGAGAGAGAGAGACAGTTACTGTAACAGATTACATTTGATTGTAAATATCTGTACATTTTATTCCAAATAAATCTTATAATAATACTAATTTGCTTGTGAGTTTTCCAATGGACTAAAAAAGACACATTTTCTGAATGGCAACACCATAGCAACCACCTAGCAACCATCTAGCTGGATCTTCTAGTTATTGTTATTTTTATTCCACCCCTTTTGTGGCGTCACTTACTGTCAGACTCTGTATTGTGTTTGAACACAGCTTATCGGTCAGATGACCAGAGGCCAAGTATTGACTGTTTAAAAATTTGATTTTGTAGTCAAGTCTCCTCCATAATGAATGGGGAAAGGAAGGGCAGGGGGGAGTCACCTTTATAGTATTTAAAGAGAGAGGAGCTTAAGTGGGCTTTGTGACATCATCTCACTCTTCTGGGTTCAGGCTGAGCTGCTTAAAGCGGCTGCTGCACAGAACAGAAATTGCAGGTGGTGTTAGGAGAGACAGACCAGTGACCGAAATGAGTCAGAAGTGTTTTTGTTTGAGACTTTAAATGAGCACACGACAAAAATATTAATTAATATGGTATGTCTTCACCCATATTAAAGTTCATACAGTATTTACTTATTGTTAGAAACTATAAGAGGTCCCATAGGCTGTCTCCATATGGAGAACATCATGTGCCATTTGACCTCTTGAAAGGAGCCAGAAAATTCTAAACAATCCACAAAGGTACTCTTTCAGAGGGCCCAAATGTAAAGCAAAGACAACTGTACTTAAACATTTAGTCTACTAGAAACAAAAGGTCACCAGTCAAAGATAGGTGATGAGTACGTTTTTAATCAGGAGGTCATAAGAATTATATATAGTCAGCATGGGCATGAAGAGTGGGCTATTCAGGGTCCAGTGTCCAGGTAAAATTAAGTGACACCTGACCTCGCATCCATGAAAAAGGCTTGGGAAGGTGGAGACAGTAGAAAAGAGGTGGAAATTTGAATATTCTAACACTGATTGTAACTTATTGTTAGGTGGGAAGCATCAATGCTATTCTATGCCTATAAAATACCCAGCTCGGGTCCATACTCCACCGGACCACGAGGCTGCTTCATTCTTCAATAAAACAGCAAGCCGCATTTCTTCAACTGCGTTTGATTTTTTGAGTTAGAAAAAGTTTCAGACTTAGACTTTTGCTCTAATTTTCTAAGACACATACCGGTCTCAGTGCCTGTAATTTGATACATATTTTTTTTTATTGTTGTTCTAGTTGTTAAAAAGGAAATGATCCATTTCTGTTAGAGTGATTTGAAGTGAGTTTCTGCTTTGTACTGTTTGTTTCACCTGTTTTCAACTGTTCTTGACCATGAATGGCATCTTAATTCACATGGAACAAACTTCTGCTTTGTAGCTCACACTGTGAATTAGAAACATGATCCAAGTAGACAGTTTTTGATCAAGTGGACTCATTTCTCATTTTCAGGCACAAACAGTTTGCTCCACTGTTTTCAGCCATCCTTAACCATAAATGGCTTCGTAATAGACAGCAAGTTTGATGCTTCCCTCTGTGGTTTAATGGTAAAGCGCTGCGTTCAAACCCGACTGAGGGGCAGCTTTTTATTTTATTGCAAACTTTGACCATAAAATCAATGTTTGGGTAATCATTGGTTAAAAGTATTGGCACTCCTCTGGTTGTAAAATAGTACTGGACCCATGTCTTTTTGACCAATGTTTTTACCCTCACCTGTGAAACCACAGTAACCACCTAGAACCATTAGCAACCACTAGTTACCACAGCAACCAGCATGCTACACCTTAGCAACTAGCTAGCAACACCATAGCAGCCACCTGGCAACAATCACAGTTACCACATCAAGCACTCACTCACACTTAAATTACTCTAATCAATTTTTTTCTTAATAGAATAAAGCAGTCTAAATGAGAAGTTGTGGCATTTCTGCATGGTGTGACTGCATTCCTGCCACTTGAACGCATAAAGCAATTTATACAATTTCCCCCTTAACCCAAATGTACTTAATCAGCCCAGTTCTCCAGTTCAAATCTGAAGAAGCAACTCTCAGACATCAAACCTTGTTTGGCTGATCTGGGGTATGGGAAATAATGGCATACATCTGCTTTGCTGCCAAACTAGTGCTTTAATGCCTGTCTATCTCTTTGCTGGTAATAAACTTCAGTGCTACTGAATCCCCAGCACCATTAAACACTTGAATAATCTTCTGGACTGTCATATTACCTAAATTAAGATGTCCAGGCAACGAGTAATGAATTACCTGTAGAAAGGGCACAGCCCATTTCCCAACTCCTGCTGGACAGCATAGCAGGTGATTAAGGATGTACAGGTGGTCTCCAGCTGAACCTACTCGATGCAGTACTGACACCTGAAAAAGAAAACTACACTGCAATCTTTTCTGAAGCATTCAAATGTTACTGTCTGGGACCCTGTGAACCTGTGTTTAGCCTACGGGACACCTCAACTTTGTGCTACTGTCAGCAGTGCTCCTACTTTTCAACTGTGTTTTAGGAGGAATTTTGATTCTAAAAAGTTTGTAAATATGTTTTAGTGTTAATATATCCTTGGACTAGACTAAATAGATGCGTACGTCCACCGAGATGTGATTCATTGATCAGCCCATCTAAAATACATGTGGTACTATATTATTGTCTACCACTGTTTTGCTGGTTTACATATTATTGTAATATAATATTGTCAACAAATGAACTACAATTTGTAGCTTTAATAAGTAGGCTAAAAGAAGGCCCAATCTTCCTGTAGTCCCAATCAGCCAGCCTTCAGGGCTTCATTGTCCAATCCATTTGCAGTGTTTTGGGGTGGTTCCATTACTTCTTGCCACTGGCCCTTTATTGGCACAACCTGTGAATATGTTATTTTTTTAAATTAATGTTTAATTAATAAATATTTTTATGAAAACTAACTCAAGCAATTTGGTGTATCTGTTATTTTTTTGAAAATATCAATTGGGTGCAAGAGCCTCTTATGTTTCAAATTTAGTTTACTGTCATTTCAGCACTGCTGAATTTAGTGGTAGCGACGGAAGGCTTGAAAGTATGAAGGAATTACGGTAGGATAAAAGCAGATCACTAAAGGCAGGATGATGGTAGTGCCTTGATGTTTAATTAGTATTAACGAACTGATAGGAAGAAGAAAGAGGCAGAATTAGCTTTTGGACAAACAGGACAATGACATCAGCAAAATGGCAGAACCACAACTATTGGGAAAATGTAAAATATTTTTAAATGTACCTGACTAACAAGGTGGAGTCCCACTGCTGGCTAATTAACTACAATTTATTTTGTAAAGTAGTTTAATACACTTGAACACTTTTAGTGAAATGCAATTCATAAGCAAGAAATGGTCCAAAAGAGCTATTTAACTATTTATAAAATTTAAAATATGCAGTAACAAATATTTTGAATGATATTGCCTTGTCCTACCTCTTCCCTTAGATTGCCCTGTAAAATTTTTATGCTTTTAAACTGCTTTCAAAATAAACAGTTGTGTCCAAAGATTTTGCACGATGGATACTGAATGGATATGGAATAGAACTCCGGCCTAAAATAAGTAAAACGGGTTAATAAAAAGAAGAATGCTATTAGCTTAATTCTCAAATGATCTAAATATTCCTGCTACTGAATGCTTCTCAAGCATGTCTTTTACCAGTTTCTGCAGCCACAGATGAAGGTCACTCTGGAATTGAGAATCATCTAGAATTCGACGGGTGAAGCTGAACATCACACTAATGCTTTCCTTCAAAGGCTGCAGAGACGAAAGTTGGGATTTGGGAGCACCTGAAAAATTTAAGGGAAACCAAATCTTACAGAATGCAGCAACCAATAGGTGAATAGAGTGAGTTGATATGTTATAAATTGTAGCTTACCTGATAGCTAAATCTGTTATTAATCCTGAAGAAAATTTCAAGAACTGTGCAAAACATTTGCATATTTTCTGAGAAGCTAAAGAGATCTACAAAAACCCTTACAAGCGACCAGAGACAATAGTAAGGGTTTTAGAAATGTGTGCAGAAAATGTAAAATATTTAGGACACGCTTGCACATCATGTATGCTATGCTTTTGTGACGCTGAAGGCAAATTTATTGTACAGTGACAAGCCAAAACATTATGACCACGTGCCTAATATGCTGTTGATTTTCCGTAGGCCAGCCAAAACAGACCCACCAAGCCATGAACACTACACGGCCTTGGAGGGTGGTGTCCTGTGCTACCTGGCACCCAGACTTTAGCAGCAGATCCTTCTAGTCTCATAAATTGTCAACAAAGGGTAGGTTCTGGCTCCATGTTTCCCTTCCAACCATTTAGGAGCACACCTGATTCCAATTCGTCTCAGTTTTGAAGCAGGTGATCAGGTGAGCTCCTGCTTGTTTGGAATAAAGACCTGACCTGCAGCTAAACCAGACTGTTGTGGATAAGATTTGACATCCTGCCAGACTGAGATCTAAGGAATTGGAAGACCAAGGCAACTAGCTGAACTAGCAAGTAAACAATGCACACATACATAACTGTCCCTGTAGTGCTTACATATATAAAAAAAAGGAAAAAATTAAATAAATGAAAAAATTTTTATATATCACACACACACACTACTGTGCAAAAGTCTTAAGCACATGAGAAAATTATACTTAAAACCTGTTTACTACTGGACAGTAGTGTTGAGTTAGTGTTAAAACAATATTACAAAAAATACAATTAACATTAATACAGTAAAGAGTGGTTTTATGTGTGGCAAAATGATTATACTTTCATTAAGAATTTAGCACTTAAATGTATGAA
>JBBJLS010000041.1:13477037-13491900 GCA_037577275.1 Bryconaethiops microstoma | reverse complement strand
AATGTGGAGTAGAACCGTAGTGGAATAGGATCACTAACTGTGTACCAACCCGACCGTCACAACTGATGATCCCAAACGCATTAAGAAGGCAAGAAATTACACTAGTGAACTCTTGACGAAGAAACACCTGTTAATTAAATACCATTCCAGGTCCATACCTCATGAATCTGATTGAAAAAATGCCAAGAGTGTGAAAAGTTGTCATCAGAGCAATAGGTGATGTTTTCAATATTTATCTACAATGTAGCCAATAATAAAAACTAAGGCAATCATTGAACGAGAAGGTGTGTCCAAATTTTTCACTGGTACTGTACACCAGTGTCTTAAAGTCGACTACCAGCCTGTGCTACTGGTTAGATCATGACCCTACTCTATAGTGAGTAGAGTAGTACTCTACAGTAAGTATGTTAGGACACTGCATTGTGTGCCTGTATTATTGGTATGGAAATATACTTAATGTTGTGCTGAAATGAGAGCTGATCTCTTGTTTACAAAATGTGCCCATAAAAACAAGCGTTTCACATTTTTAAATGGACATTTTAAAATGGACTTTCACTTTGTCGCCTCCCTCTGGTGCGAACAGCAAGTGCCCCAGACATACAGAGTATGTACTGTATGTACAAAGCATTATGTATAATGTATGTACCTATGTACAATGTCTGTGTTTTGTACATAGGTTATTATTGTTCTCGGGAGGTTACACTGTTAAATATTTTGATGTATGAACCACATCATCTATCTTGATAACAGGACAATATTCTCAAAGTTTAATACCTTGTAAGTATATCCTTATATTACAACTAGCATGGAGCTCAGTTTTTTTCTTTCTGAACAAACTTCCTTGATCTCACCAAGTCTCAGCAAAAAAAATCATGAACTCATGCAACTTAAGAACATGCTGGGAAATAACATTTTCCTCCAAGTATGACCATGAGAAAAAAAAATATGACAATCAAACAATAATGAACACTCTTAAAGGTAAATACGGAATTCTTGGCTTGGATGTAAAGTTATAGGGAATTACTAGAGAACCTTTAGATTGAGTGGAGGTTTCTCCCCACTCACACATCTCAACAGACATGGTTTTTCAAGCCAGTACTTCTCAAAGTGGTCCCTCATTCACACCTTTCAGTCCATATGGCTTTGTTCTCATTACAAGCCTCAAACTCAGTCCCAATCTCTCGATCAGATCCAATCTTTCCAACATGATGCTTCACATTTTTATTGGTGACTTATATCTGTGAACATCAAATGCCTGCCTACTCCCTAGTGCACTCACGAATCTGTTCTCTACACTCAAACAGTGCACTCCCAAATGTCCCGCTGTTTGTTGGTTGAACAATGGATGTGGACTTGAGTTTAGCTTTACAGGATTAAGAAGCAGATGTAGACGACTTAAACACTGATGTACGTCGCTCTGGATAAGAGCGTCAGTTAAATGCCCTAAACATAAACGTTTAAGTGCAGAAGCCCTATGTCCATGACTCTTCCAGTTCACTATAAAGGCAGTAGAGAGCCATCTCAGACACAGCCTAAGTAGAAGCAAAACACATCATTTGCTTGAAACCCCATTTAGTTGAGAAGCCCTACAATAAAACATCTATTGAAAGGTTCTTTATGCAGACAAATATGATTTTTCTATAACCACTCCAAAGAATGCTATTTGGCACCCTTTTGAAAATATTTTAAATGTTCTGACCTTAACCCAGTAGAAAGGTTGTGGAAGGACCTGAACTGAACAGTTAATGAGAGGAAACCCACCAGCATTCGAGAACTGAAGCAATTCTGTACAGAGGAATGAGCTGAAATTTCTTCAAACAGATCAACATTTAGATTCTTTCATTACTGCACTGGTCCCCAGATACTGAAAGCAAAAGTCCACATATATTTGCCACTTACAGATATGTACGATTGGAACATTTTCCTCAATAAATAAATGGCAAAGTGGATTATTTTTGTCTCATTAGTTGAAATGGGTTCTCTTTATGTACTCTTAGGACTTCATGATGATGAAAATTTGAAAATGGATCATCTTGGTGTGACGGTTCCCCCTTCTTCCCCAACGAGGGCTGGCGCGGAGGCAGATATCCATGCTGGTAGTCTTTTATTTAAACGCTCAAAACAAAGCTGATACGAGGACCAGATACAGAACTGTAGTTCGTCCCAGAACACAAAGGAGACAGAAGATAAACAAAGCCAGTGCGACAGTTAACCCACAATGAGAACTAAAAACACAACCCCTTAAATACGTGAATTCAAAACCCCACAACCAATAAGCAAACACAATCACTCAGTACTGAAATACACCCAGCTGTGACTAATACCCGACACCGACATAGAAACTTAAGCAAGGGTGGCCGCTATCAATGTCCCCAGGCCTGACACTTATTATTAGTGTGATTGTGGCAGCAGTCATACTGTTCTTCTTAATTTTTGTAATTATTATTCTTTTTGTTGGTGGAATTTGGCACCTCTTCTCCTCCTTGATCGCTTGATCAGAGGCTGAGAAGTGATTGTTTAAAAATGTGTCCAAAAATGTACCTCTAATGTATGGTGACAGTGTTTGTTCGAAGAGAAAGTCGGTGACATCACAGCTAAGGTAGCCAGAAAGTGACAAAATGTGGAGTAACAAATTAGTCTTGGAGAGGAAAACACACAGCAAACTCAAACAGACTTCAAGACACCAAAGCTAAGGTCAATCATAAAAAATACGTGTGTCACTGTTGTAGTTTGTTTCAAAATAATCAGCCTGTGATCCGTGTGCATGCTTTTTCCACCCATTTTCAGGTGAGAGCGGTTGGCTCCACTTTTTTTAGCCTTCCTTAATAACCTTGGTAAGAGACACCAAATTAACATCCCATCTGTGGTTCAGTAGTAAAACTCTGTACACTAAATGCAGACGGTCAGAAGAGGTGCTGGTTTGATACCCTGCTGTGAGCAGAATTTAACACCTTTTTTCGGGACATAAAACCAATGTTTGTTTGTCTCCAAACTCTGGTTTTATAGCAGCCATGCAATCACACTTCACATTTTCTCTCAGAAATCTGGATTATTTTAAAGTCACACCAGTGTTGCAGAACGTCAGTAAGAATCGATACAAACATCAGATTTCTGCAGACATGTTTACTTGAAAACACCTACAGAATCTAGACCTGACCTAATCTTTACAAATTAGTTTTTTTGACATTATCATGAATATAAAGGAATCTGATCCAAAATCAATCCTCCTAAATAGCAGCCCTGGCTGCCTGCATGTTATTATTTTAGCTCACTGAGTGTTAAATATCATACACACCACCTTAACAGAGAGCTGAAAGAGGACTGTCACTTCCAGGTTGCCACTTCCTTTCAAAGCCCCAATATCATAAAAGGGATCATTTTTTCTCACTCTTTTGAAATAAGAGGTTGACGTAGTACGTAAACATTGGTAAAGTTTCAGAACACAAGATTCACACACCCGGTTTATCTCCGAGTCTATCCAGGTTATAATTGAAAACTAAGCTGCACAAGCAGCCTGTTTTATATTGTCCGTTTTTGTGATGTCATGAGAAAAGCAACACATATACCTACCTATTTGCCTACAGAGGTTTAGCCCTGCCTGTATATACTCATACACTATATGCCTTTTAATAGCAGCTGTTTCCATATATCCGTCTTAGGCACAGTAACAGAAACAGCCTGTTTAAGTCCAACAGATAAAGAGAGGCTGTAAAAATGGGAAAATAAAACCACATAAACCTCATAAGAGAACCTCAGGGACAAAAATAATAAAACACAAGGAAAAGTGTGGAATATTGGCCCTTTAAATGGTGATCTCACTAATCTAGGATCACTATTCATATCTGTCTCATATGACTGTCTAATAGACTCAGAGTCAGACTGTTTAGACCTCATCTGCCAAATATAGAAAAATACATGAATTAGAGATTACAGTTATTAATAGACGCAGTAGAATTTACATGTTAATGGTTGTGGTTTTAACATTTACCAAGGGTACCACAGCCTAAGCAGCATTAGGAATTAATTAATCAAAGGAGCTGTGCTTTATATATCTCCTTTCCCAAATGTAATAATAATCTTAAGTGGATAAAATTGGAATGCAGATAATAATGTTTGAACAATACATATTAAAACACACACACACACACACACACACACACACACACACACACACAGATACATATATATATATGTGTGTGTGTGTGTGTGTATGTATTAATATGTATGGCTCAAACAATATTATCTTGGTTCCAATTTATATATTTAAACATACAATATATATATACAAGAACCTTCTTAACTTATAATTTTTTTTCCATAAATCATTTTTGATAATCTCTACTCAATAGAGATTATCAAAAGTTGGCCCAATGAGGTCAACTTATGCTTTCAATAAATATTTAAACAACAAAATATGGATACATAAGTATGAATTTGAATACAGTTTTGACCCGACAGTGATATGTATGTGTGTTTGTGCTTTGTTCACGGTAATAAAATCTGGAGTTTTTTTACATGATTACCCGATTACAAGACAGGAATTTTTTTTGTGTCTTTTCTTGTATATTTTACTGTTTCCTCTACATGAAGGAAACTGATTCAGATTGATAACAATCCTCATGTCCAAACTTTAGAGCACAAGCCAATGATCTGTTAGTGTCTTTGCTCATACCAAGTAAAGTACATAAATACACAGAACTGACTATGGTGCGTCCACTACATTTACCAGATGCTTTTATCCAAAGCAACTTCTATTCCCTAACTACAGGGGGCAGTGTCCCTGGGGTTAAGGGTCCTGCTCAGGAACCCATGACCTCTTGGTCCAAAGGTAAGTATCGTACCCACTAGGCCACCACAGAGTAATCATCAGCATAGCTAACATTATGAGAAAGAGAGAAAGTCAGAGTGCAAAAACTGATGCTGCATATGTGAAAGAAAGAGAGAGAATGTGAGCAGAAAACAGACCAGCGCTTGATGTAGCAAAAATCATCCCAAACCCGGCCTCAAGCTTGGATCAGGTAGCAGACATCTAGTGCAAATGGAGGAGGCCAGTATATAGAATAGGTGCATCAGTGATTTGCATTTACTTTAAAAGCAGAATATAAGTGAATACTTATAAAACTAAATTTCAGAAGTATTCAGCTGGTCAGTGCAAATGTCACCACCATAGCAGTAAACATCCTCATTCTGGCCACTGCTAACACACTTCACATGACTAACTCACCCACTCTCTCCTCACACATGCACACAGTGTGGTGTTCGAGGTGTCATACTATGTGTGAAATCACCTGCAAGGTTACACGCCAAGCCTAATTTGATTGACAGCCACAGAGGAATACTCTGGTTTCCAATGGCAACCTGATTTCCCCCAAAGCTCGCACACACACTTCTTACGCATGAACAGGGCAGTATTTGCCTTCAGAATACACAGAAAGAGAACAGCCATTTACCTGTGTGCACTCTAACAAAAGCTCTATAGTATTTAGATTAATTTCGAACAGGGAAGAGAGAGCGTTTATAGTGCTGCGCCTACCATTAAACACTATGTCTTTGTGATAAGATGCTTTCAGGAAACTCAGCCTGGGGCAGTAAGAGGTTTTTGTTTTTAAAAAAAAGTTTTAAAAGTATTTAGGACTGGCTAAAATATCTGAGTATGTGGAGGATTGGTCATGTTGGTTTACTCTCAATTTTTAAATACTTTGTATTTAACACTTTTGACTCCAACAGAATACTACATCACTGACATCTTTCAGAATAAATGATGCCATTCTTTCGAATAAGAACCAAAGGTGATTGTCTGTTGTGCATGATTTGCATATTACTTAACACATAGTAATTGTATTTCAGTCTGATTTCCCTGAGACCTTTTGAATACTAAGTGTGAATGCATGTGGTTACAATCCAGTTACTAGTTGCATGCACTGACCAGGTGTAACCGGGTCAAAGATATTTCCACAGTATTGATTGTCTGATCTTAAAGTGTGTTATCAAATTATCTGATCACATGTTTACATTGAAAAGGGGGCAGTAACAGTTGATAAAGGGATGAGGATTTAAACACTGTAGATGTCTTTAAAGGACTTAAAAGCCTGCTCCCGAAACCATGGAGGACAAGGGGGCGTGTTGGGTTGGTGGAAAGGTCATTACAGATTAAGCGCTTTAAACATTTCTGTAAATAGCAGCAGCAGCAAGATGAACTTTTGTACAGGGAGGCTGACAGTTGGTGGGTGAATGCTGCTCATAGCGATGTGATCAGCAATTCCACAAAAATACACTGATGATAAACAGTGTTGGTGTAAAACACCAGTTCATTCTGCAACACAACTTGAGTGCTTAGTAACAAAATAACAAAATAAAACATCTCTTTGACCGACGCAGACAATTGTGGTACAGACTTAATACTTAGAATTCTCACACTGAACAGAATTTCCCCACCTGTATACATGTACATTTATTTCATTTAGTGTTTATCCAGGCATAGTGGGTAGTGCTGTCACCTCACAACAAAAAGTTTCTGGGTTTGATTTCCAGCCAGTGCAGCTGAGCATCTTTTCTGTATGGAGTTTCTGTGTGTTCCCCCTGGTACTCCGGTTTCCTCCCACATTCCAACGACATGCACATCAGGCAAATTGCCCAAAGATGTGGTTGTGCATTGACGTGTTTGTCTGTGTGTCTAACCTCTGATGGCCTGGTGACCTGGTAATGGATAAATGGCATTTATGCAGAGCAACGTCCTTTGCTGTCTACTCATGTATGTATCCAAAGTTAGAATAATAGATCCAAAATATGCTTGAGCTACAATACTGTTAAGAGTCATTGTCGTGTGGGGACGGTTACTTGTTTAAATGTACCTCAGTGGTGACACTGGTAGTCCTGGGATTCAAAACAAAGACCTTACAATCACAGGGGCAACTTCCAGGCCACCAGACCACCATCTGCCCCAAGTCATCAAGTAGTGGGAAGCTGGACCATTTTTCATCTTGTTGGCAAGCATCAGTGTTTTGAATCAGGAAGCCAGTGAGGACCTGCCTGCTGCTGCCTTCTGCATCAGTAGCAATGGGCTGATGGTCCTCATAGGAAGCCAGCCAGGAGCAAGTTGCAATGAGCTTAGAGTTGACAAGTCAAAATACACAAGCAGATACAATAGCAAATATCCTGTAAAAAAAATGTTTCTAGTTCTTCATCCTGTCTGCACTTGTGGTCTTGTATTCAGTTCTGTTCTGCTCTTGTGTTGCACCATGGTCCTGGAGGCACATTGTTTCTTTTCACTATGCACTGTGTGTATATGGTAGAAATGACAATAAAAAAATACTTGACTAGACTTGACTTGAGTTATATTTTTAGCATAGCCAGACTTTGTGCGAAGTCCCAAGTCTTAAAAATAGAAACATAAATGTCTCCTACATAGATTAAATATAATGCACTTGTTAATTAAATTCCTTAATCTCTACAGTTCTTTCAATATAGATAAGCGCAAAGCTTGCCACCTACTTCTTTAACACGGTTTTCCTGCGAATTTAAAACTGTGAAAGAAGTGATGCTAAAAGGTTCTTAGCCATCGCCTCCCCCACAGTCTATTTCCAGGAGATTCGGCCCTCTCACAGGCACCCCTTCACTGACACCTCACGTCCACCTAGCAATTATAACAAAATTAAAGCTATTTTCCATGGCCACTGTTTGCCCTATTAATAAGCCCACCAAGATAACCTCTTTTCATTTAGTGCTTTAGCTCAGGCCTGTCCTCATCATATTAAGGCAAGCAAAGAAATCAAAGTGTCACTCAGAAATTCCAGGCTAATGGCCTGACAACAGCCAGGGTTGCCTTTTTTTCCTCCATTTCTGCTTTCCCTCCATTTCCCTCTCAACCCTATCTCTCTCCCAATTACGGCTTTTAATCTATATGTAGATAGTAGTGGCCAGCGAACCCACCCCAACCCCTCTCCCCCCCTTGTTGAAATGTCAGGTGGGAATAGGTTATTAGCTAACTTTTAATTACTGTCCATCACTTACGCTGGCGGCTGATAAATGAGGCAGTTCACATGCAGGCCTTTTATCTGCTTTCTGGCCATTAGTGGTGAAAGGGAGGTCAGCTACTTTGCAACAGGGAGCAGCTAGGCTGATTTTGATGGTGTTCTAACAAACCTGGTTCCGAAAATCTGGGGAACATTTCAAAATGCAATATGATCATGTTCTCTGAACCGAAGATCCAAGATTAAAGAAGCTTCCTGTTAGACACCCAACCCCCCGCCCCCCCCACCCCACCCCCCGCCGCAAACCTCTCAAAAATGAACATTTTGCACCTCAACTTTTAATGACTTTATTTGCTGCTTGTTTACACAAACATTAAATGTACCTGAAACTGGTCCTTTTCTAGGTGAAAGGATGAAATACTTCAGGCATTTAAGAGTATCTGGTTTTCATTACTTCATTAGCATAAAACCAACTGAAGCTAATACTAGCTCAACTAAGCAAGGTTAAAAGATTCATCCATATTCCTTGAGAGACAAAACCCATTAACTGAACCGAAGCCAGTGGCTTGATCTTTGCTGTTCATGACGTGAGCAGAAGATGGTGTGGTCTCCAGATTGAAAGTGTTCAAGACCCATCTATTTTAGTAACTGATCCCCAGGATGCTCACGTGCAGACAATTCATCTCTATCTTCACTACTTCCGCTTTCTGCTTACCATGATTCATAATCTGTCCGTTACATGTTTAATGCGGCTTTAATTGAGGCTTCAATCTTCTGTCATACATGTGGTTGTCTTGGTAAAGTACAAAAGGGGTTTACCATACACTCCTTCTGTGTGTATGGTAAACCCCTTTTGTACTTTATGGTTCTTTGATACAAAAGAAGCCCTGTTGGTTTCCTAAAACCTCATATAAATAAAAAACAATGACTGTAAAGAGTTTAAAGAGCTTTCATATACAGGAGTCCTCGAGTTATGACACAGATCCTTTCCTACAACAATGATGTAACCTGGATTTTGGTGTACGTCAAAACACACCCTAGCCTAAGTCACTTACCGATCCTAAAACAGCTGTAAAATCATAGTCTAGAACAAAAAACACAACTAAGCCACAAAAAAAGGAAAAGGGCACAAATATAAACATTTTTTTAAACAGTCCAAAATGGTGTAGGTCAGCATACCATGGGACGCCAACTCCCTCACTCATACTGCAAATTCTGCATATTCTACATATTTTTCCGCTGCACGCAACCAAACTATTTTTTAAAGTTTTTATGGGAGTGAGCGTTGTAAACTCGAAACGTTGTATGTCGAGACTGTTGTAACTTGAGGGCCCCTGTAAGTTATTAAGTTATATTTTGGACTTTTATTTTGAAATGTGTCAGGGTTTACTGTGTCTAATGTCATGCTGTCTTCAGTCAGCTGTCTTGGATTTCAGTTAAAGTGACTGTATGCCCTTATTGGTTCAGGTCTGAGTCCTTTGTGTATTTAGAGTCACGAATGTCATGCCCTTGTGTCGGTCCACCATGTACTATACTCGTCTTCTGTCAGTCTTCTGTGTATTAGCCGTTGAGCTTGTGTTTCTTTGTGTTTTGGCCCTTGTGCCTTCTTTGAGTTATCGTGTTGTAAATAAAGTTAAATGGAACCCTGCGTTTGCGCCTTGCTATCCAAGCCCTATGTGTCAACCTGTTTAAGAGGTCCTCCAAGAATTACATGTACTTCCTCCAAGTTATGTGAGAAAATCAACCATTAACATCATTTAAGATCTGGCAGTCCATGGACTACAAACCCCTTAAAACCTCAACCCCAAGATTCTCAAGAAACAGGAAGGCTAGAAATATTACATTAAATAATATTTATTATAAGTGGGTAAAATTGGGCAATTTGGTTTTTTTGCAGTTTTGTCTAGTCTTATTTCGAGTTTCTAGGCTATGTTTGGTCACCTGTACAGAGTGAACTACAATAAGAGCTGGGACACCCATATAGGTTTGGACTGCAGTTCACGTATTATTCCCTACTCCTCCTCTGCTGTTGTGTTCATTGTTGATCTTGTTGTGTTTAATCAGTAGGAATCACAGAAGACATTCTTATGCCAGCAGCAGATGATTTGGCTCCGACCTGCACCTGAGTGGACATAGCTTTTAACCCTACAGATTAATAAAAGGTATCTGCATACACACACACACACATACACACACAAGTAGTTGGCTACTCAGTTTTGAATATACCTTGGAAATGTAAAACTACACAACACTTGTACGTTATTTTAACTGCAACAATTAAACTAGTGATGTTAAGAGCACAGTGTGTGCATGTGTGACTGTTTCATCCATCAGAAACTGAATCAGGAGTGAAGCTGCTGGAATGCAGCACATAGAAAAGCTGCTCTACAAACACTACTGCACTTAACACATATGGAGGCATTTCTTATTTTTTACACAGCTCACACTGCAGTAGTTCATGAAAGCATAGCAAACTGTACATTTTACACACACACACACTGCCACAGATTGTACAAAAAGTAAACAGAAAAAAGGGGAAAAGCGGTCTCAGTTTTTCCCATAGTAGTATGTATTATATATTATATATTATTATAATTATGAATAATCCATACATTTCCTTTTGGGACAAAACTTCCTATCCCCATTTTTGTCTGGTTTTTTTTTTTTTTCATTTTTCTGGCAAATTTAGTAATGCCCAGGAATGTTAAGTCAGCAAATCACATCTTTGTGATGAACACAGCACAGCGTAATTGGACAGCTCAGCTTACTTGGAATAAAATCCTGACTACCAAATCTGTTATGTCAGATGTGATGGGGGAGAGGGAGGACCATTCTACCCACCAAGTCAGAGCACAGTCTGTCGTGGACTTCGAGCAACAAATGGCTGTGGCATCACTGTGGTTTGAACTCCTCGAATCTCTCAAAGACCAATGCTTTCACAGTTGCAGCACTCGGGAGCATTTTTGGTGTTCGATATAAATTGAAAACACAAGCTGCTGTTTAAGATGTGTGTACATTTCATGATGAATGGACCAACAGAAATAGTCCTGACTTGTAATTTATACATTATGAGGTTTTAGTCTGATAGCGATTGTGTAGCTTATTTGCTGTTAAATGGAAAATAGTAAAAATGTTAATAATCATTAAAATCTTACTTATAATTAATTATAGTATAGTTATTCGGTCCATAGTCCATATCTGTACATGCCTAGTTTGCATTCTTTCTAACAAACCAGCCAGTGTTGTCATGTAAGCCGTGCGGTGATGAAACCACTGGTGTAGTGTAGGGTCTGATACCCTGTTGAAGACTTGGGCACTGATGTTTGCTGGTAATTCTAGAGCTGTGACCTCACTACCCTCTCTCTTACTCTATTCTCTCTCTCTGGCCTCCATCTGGGCTCAGGTAACCAGGACCACTTGCATGACTGAGTATCTCGATTAAAACCCTATCTCTCTCTCTCTCTCTCTCTGTCTCCATCCCCTCTCTCTCTCTCCCTCTCCCTCTCTTTCTCTCTATCTCTCTCTTTCTCTCTCTCTCTCTCTCTCTCTCTCTCTCTCTCTCTCTCTCTCTCTCTCTCTCTGTCTCTTGTGTGTGTGTCTGTGCATGTCTGTGTCTGTGACTGTGTTTGTGTGTGTATGTTTGTAGTGCTTTAGATTTCTGCCCTCTTGACTTTTGTGTCAGGAGGACACACATCATGAGACCGCAGTGAAACAATTTTTTAAAAAAAAGATGTGTTTTCCAATGACTCATAATGTACATTAATGAAAGTCATTTCAGGCCATTTCGATTTGTCTATTCAGTGTCATTTTTACCATATTAAACAAATATGATGGGCTCGTCTTTTCTGCCAGTTTAAACTAAAAAGAAAAACATTCCTAACTTAGATTGTATTTTTTTCTGAAGTTACAGAATTTTCACTTAATTTAAAGGACAGAATGTGTTTTGAAATACATTTTTTCTGATGGTACTGAATAGAGTCTATCACTCCTCCTTTGACAAGCAGAACACACTGCTGAAGATGGAAACATCAGTAACAGCTGCACCGAAGAAGGTCTTAACCAGGACTGCACTGGACCTGTGGAGAAATCAATGAGCAGCAAACCGACAAAAGCAACAGCAGAGACAAGGCAAGTCTGCTTTACAGAGGAAAATAAGCATAAAGTCATAAAAAGAAAAGGACAATATACCCACATATAATAATGACATATACAGTCATTAAGTAACAGTCATTAAGTACTCAAGGGTACCTCAGTGGTGCAACTAGCAGTCCTGTCGTTTGAACCCACGACTTTCTGATCCCTTAACCACTAGACTACCAGCTGCCCCAGGTATTTGTTAATATGCTACTACCATTAAAACACCAGAATTGGTTGTGTTTGAGTAATAATGACAGATAAATTAAATATGAATTTAAATATTTTATGAATAAGTAATGATTAAACCCGAGCAAAGAAAAGTGATGAGATGGCCTGACATCCCCTTTAAAAACGGTATTAATATTCATAACTGACCTCGTTCTGCTCGAATAAAGCTCAGGAATGAACGAGAGAAAAAAACTTCCATCAGGTGAAGGAGTCAGAAACAGTGAAGTAGGACAGAGGAACCACAGGAACAGGAGAAAAGCTCTGGGAAAGCGTTTAGCTCCAACTGCCTTCAGCTGTTTTGCTTCTGGGCTTTTTTCTCTTCTACAGCTATCAAAATGGCAAGATTGAAGATTTACATTTTGGGAAAATTAAAACAAATATCTACAAGACATACCTGCTTGTGGTATTGTGGTTGTGACATCAGAGCCATGAAGTGTAAAGTGACCATTTTGTCACATGTGAACACACGACAGCACACAGTGTGAACAGCACAAAACTCTTCACCAAGTGAAGCTTGCCATACTTTAGCTCCACCCATTCATCCTACCACAGTTTAGCCCCGCCCATTCCCATTGAGGTGATGCTCTGTGTTGTTCCTGCGGACAGTCGCAGCTTCTGGACGCTTCCAAAGGATCCATGCATCTGAAAGTAGCAGCTGAACAGATTCTTCCACAGCCCTGAGGATTTAATTTTTCGGCATGGACTGGATATAAAACAAGCTACGATGCAACCAATCGGAACACAGCTAATTTACATATATCACACAATCCTGCACAAATGTGGAAAAAATTGTTTATATGAAACCTGTTTCAGAGAACCACAGATCGAATAGCCAACAGTTTTATAAAATTTGTCCAGGTTCCAGAGCTCAGGGGCAGTTTAGAATGGAGGCTTCTGGGAAGTGTAGTTTTTTAGCACAATTTAGTACAATTTACAGCAGCAGCTCCAGTCATATTCACGGCTTTAATGTAACCGTAAAAATGTCCGTCGAAACTGGAATGGAACTCTGCAGGAACGGCGACCTTTGATCTTGCACGTGATTTTACAGCTGCTATAATTTGCAGATATACAGACTGTTCTGCACACACTGTCCAGCAATAAACAACCTCTATCTCGCTTCCTCCCAATAAAGTAAATAAGAAATGAGATGTGATTGGCCTCTTTGACAGATTTACTGTGGGCCTCGGAGGCCGTGCATGAAGATAAAACCACAGTAACAGTGGTCAAGGACACGCGTGGTCCATCCGAACCCCTGTGAGCCAAAACGAACTCACGTTTTCGGCTTCCTGCAGCTATCAGAGCACCTGAACACCTGCAATAGGCGTGACAGTATCTTAAGGTTATGGTGTTAAAGGGCCAATATTCTGCATTTTTCTATATTTGACATTTTCATATTTCTATATTTGGTTCATTTTGTTTATATGTGGATTGGATTTTGGCAAAATTCTTGTGCAAAACATTCTTTAGTATCCACTGTCATTGGATTGGTTGATCAGGGGCAGAGTACTGATTGTTTAAAATTCGATTTTTGTGCTCAAGTTGCCTCTGTAATGTATGGAGAGAGAAAGCGGAGGGGTGAGTCACCTTAAACGTGTGTAGTGGAGAGAGAGCCTGTGACATTAAGAAAAGCAACAAAACACAGAGCACCAAATCAGTCCAGAAAGCAACAAAACACAGAGCACCAAATCAGTTCTGCGGCGCTAAAGACACAGCAGACTCCTAAACAGACTTCAATACACTAAAGCTCAGGTCAGGTATTAAAAAAGATGCTTCACTGTTTGTTGTGGATTAATTTAAATGAATGATTCTGTGAGGGGGGCTGCATGCGTTTTTCCCACTGGTTTACGGTCACAAATGTTTTGCTCCACCCGTTTTCAGCCGTCCTTAACCATAACTGGCTTGGTAAGAGACAGCGAGTTATCACCTGTGGTTCAGTGGTAAAGGAAGATAATTAGAAGAGCTGCTGGTTCATTACCCTGCTGTGAGCAGAATTTTAATTTTAAAACAAACTATTTCTGGCCATAAAGCCAATGTTTGCGTATGTCCAAACACTGGTTTTTAAAAAAATCACACAATCACAGTGTGTTTTCTTGCAGAAATGCAGTCTAGTTTGTTACTGTACCTTTAAGTCTAATATGTAAATCAGCTGCGTTCTCACTGCTTCAAAAAGCAGTAAGAGCTGAACCACTGCCGCATGACAGGGCGGGGCCTAAACTGGGCTGAGTATTAGCATATATGAAAATGAAAATCAAAACATGCAAAATTAAAAGAAGTTTTGCAGCTTAGTTTTTTCATTTGTGGGTGTGGTGGATTGGGGGGGCGGGGTTGGGGAGGTGGGTTTACATCCTAGCTCTTGTCAAAAAAGGTGAAGAAAATTCAGCTTTCCTTATGAGCCCTTTAAAACTGTTTATATTTTTCTCTATGGTGTGTGCGTGTGTGTGCGTGTGTGTTTGTGGTTACAGCTCTGGCTCTGTCTCAAACAGCAGAGCACAAGATCACATCACGAATCCCCGCTGGTCGTCTGTGGG
>JBBJLS010000041.1:13459618-13471295 GCA_037577275.1 Bryconaethiops microstoma | reverse complement strand
ATAAAATCATCACTTAAAAACTGCATTTTGTGTTTACTTGGGTTATCTTTGTCTAATATTCAAATTTGTTTGATAATCTGAAACATTTAAGTGTGTCAAACATGCAAAACATTAAGAAATGTTTCACAGCACTGTAGGTATGACAGTTATATAAGACAGTATAACACTAGAACTGGCAGTTAACCACCAAACTTCATAAAAGTCCACCAAATTTCAGACTTAAGCATTTCTTAATTGAATTATAATATCCTATGAGGTTCACTGATAACACATTTGCGGTTTTATGTACCAGAAATTCTAAAAAAATACAAAATAGTCATATTCCTTTTTATATAACCATTTTCTTTTTTTATCCTATCAAATTAAACAGTCTATTATTGTTCCTGAATGTAAATAACCTCAGTTAACACTGAATAAACTTGAACCTCATTCGAAAGGCAGTCTGGACTGAAACTACTGAGCCACTGCTATATGCTCAATAGGCAAATAGATGTAAAGGTGTTGATTTCAATGACATCACAAAACAGTGAATTAAAAATGGGCTGGTTTTGCAGCTGGATTTGCAAATATGGACTATATGGATTAACGGACAAATTTTTTAAAAACTTGATAGTGTTATGACACATTAAACTGGAATTTTGGAAGCGTTTTATCCCACATCTTACTTTTACATTCAAATATATACAATGGCTAAAATGACCTTGGTGGCCTCCTCTCAAATTAACTGCTGCTATGCACTTTTTTAAAAAGACCAAATAATGATATGAACCATAAAATAACCATTTTAGTTCTCTAAAAAAACATTCTTGTATGTGTGAGTATGAAGAGCCTTTTGAAGCTGCACTGATGTACGTCGTTCTGGGTAAGAGCGTCTGCTAAATGCTGCAAACGTAAACGTAAGATATAAAAAACCTTCACTTGGGCATTCTTGTACTTTATGGGCATTTGTGTGTTACACCCTTTTAAAACCCCAGCAGCGGTTTTAATTATTACATGTTTTTAAAATTACAATAACTTTGGTTCTACGTGACACGGGAACCAAACAAAGCTCAGCATGACGTCTGACACCTCCAGCATCAATACAAACCAAAGAACTTTTATATAAGGAGCTGTTTTGCTGTATAATGACAATTTACCATTTGTTGTGCTTCTGCCATGGATCTGTGACGCTCATGTTCTAAGGGTTAATATACTTCTGGATAAATGTTATTTATAAAACACATTTAAAACATGTTCACCAAAGAGACTTTTGGACATATAAAAAACATTCACATAATATAAACGGTCTTAAAACCTAACAAAGATTCTTTACACTCACACACTTCTAATTCATGAAAAAGGTTCTCAGAAGAACCGTCCATTGGAAGGAACTTTAGGGCTGTATTTCTCAGGCCTGCTCCTGGATTAGCCTGCCCTGCACACTGAAGTGTTTTCACTGCTTTCAGCACACTTGATCCAACTTATCGGCTCATTAACAAGAGCTCACTGAGCTGAAGTGGATGTGTTAAGGCACGGAAGACAGGAAACTGTGCAGGGCAGGGTGCCTCCAGGAGCAGCGCTGATTTAGGGAACCAAAAATGATCAAAAAAGGCTAAGAACACTTTCTGGCAAGAGGGTGCCAAGGAACGCACATGCTTTGTTTAAAAAATGGCCTTATTTTTATGATATGATTTAGATCATAACATGTTGAACATTATCTTAATAAACCCTCAGAACTCAGAGTGTATAAGTAAACTCTGATTTCAGTAAATATAACAGGTGCAAAAAATTGTCTAGAACCGGTGTTTACCCTCAAAACTCAGAGTGTATCAGTAAACTCTGATTTCAGTAAATATAACAGGTGTAAAATTGTCTAGAACCGGTGTTTACCCTCAGAACTCACTGTATCGGTAAACTCCGATTTCAGTAAATATAAACAGAGTAAAACAGTCTAGAACTGGTGTTTACCCTCAGAACTCAAAGTGTATCAGTAAACTCTGATTTCAGTAAATATAATTGGTGTAAAAGAGTCTAGAACCGGTGTTTACCCTCAGAACTCAAAGTGTATCAGTAAACTCTGATTTCAGTAAATATAAACAGTGTAAAACAGTCTAGAACCGGTGTTTACCCTCAGAACTCAGAATATAAAAGTAACCTCTGATTTCAGTAAAAATAAACAATGTAAAACAGTCTAGAACCGGTGTTTACCCTCAGAACTCAGAGAGTATCTGTAAACTCCGATTTCAGTAAATATAACCGATGTAAATCAGTCTAGAACCTGTGCTTGTTCTCCTACACTCTCGCTGTTTGCTGCTCTTTCTCTCTGGAGCCCCTCCCTCTGCGTGTTTTCTTGTGGGCGGAGACTATCCTGAGAGTTCTCCCCGGGTTCAAAGATCTTGTATTGTTTGTTTCTGAGACCTAAAATAAAAGACATTTGTTTTTTTTTGTCCTTTATGGTAATTTGCTTGTGACACCATTTTTAAAACCACAGTAGTGGTTATTATTATTATTACATGTTTTTTTTAATCACATTAACTTTGGTTCTACGTGACATAGGAACACTAAACAAATCTCAGCATGACGTCTGACACCTCGAGCACCAATACAAACTGGGGGAACTTCCATATAAGGAGTTGTTTGCCATATGATGACAATTTGACATTTGTTGTGCTTCCGGCACGGATCCTCTTGGGTTCAAAGGGCTAATATACATCTAGATAAATGTTATTTATAAAACACATTTAAAACATGTTCACCAAAGTGCTGTGCAAAGTGCCATAAGCAGCAATCAACACATAATCATCTCCACTCATTACGTCTGTCCCGTACTGCTGTTTAATTATGGGACGTGGTTATATGAGCAGGAATTCTGGATAAATACATTACAATTGTTAAGATTTGTTTACTTTTTAAAATATATTTGGCAACTTTAGTTATAACCTACCACCTTGAATATGCAACTTAATACACTGAATGTGAGTTCGCCTTCAGCTACAAAACACTATGTGAGATCAAGGGCAGTTTTATCATTTGTGTGCTTATCCTTCCTCAACCCAATAAACTGTTTTTTAATTTTCATCTTCTGCTTCCTTGTATCTAACTCTTTCTACTGTGTGGACCGCCTTTCAGCCCATGCAGCACCTCGTCCAGTATTTCAAACTCCAATAAACAAGCCCAGCAAATGTTTAACATCCTCTCTTATGACGTTATTAAATTTGCGCTTTCAGGGATGAGGGAATCAATATACAGTGAAGACCAAAGTGATAAGAGCTCTGTGGAGACAGCTAGGTTTTATTAGACAGATACTGGTCTCTGCTCTCAGAGAATGCTGCAAGTTGAAAAAGTGAAATCTGAAGCGTTTCTTCTGTGCAGAACAATTTGACCAAATAATATAATAGTAATAACAATAATAATAATAATAATAATAATAATAATAATAATAATAATAATAAAAAAAAATAATAATAATAACAGTCTAGTAACAGAGTTTCTGATGCATCAGCAGCTCAATTCTCTCCTCACTGTTTATGGATGGTCGTCCCAAAAGAGGCCCCTTTGTTATTGTGGCCAGCTAACTTGTTAGCGATGGCCTGGTACACCTTCATGTTTCTCAGAGCATTTAAAGACACATTTCGATTGGGAGTTTTCTATGATGCTAACACATTTATCTTCAGCCCAAACAGACAGTAGTGCTTGTACTTTGTCGACTTCCCAGTTGTTATTTTGTATCTCCACTGTTGTTTTTTTGCATAAACAGTAAAATGGCCACTTTCCATGTTGTGATCTGATTTCGACCAAAAATCAGAAAGCAGTGACTCAGTCAGCTCAGCTTGTGCCTGCCATGGTCTGAAGCTCTGGTCCGGTTCACCTTATGTGTAATGAAAAAACATTAGTTCGTTGTACAGCACGGTTCCTTGTGTCAGTGGAAAAGCTCCATAATGCTAGAGTTACAAAACTGAGCTAGGCCATTGTAGTCCACATATGTGGGCTTTCAAAGGCACACATGAACAGGATGAAAGACTCTGCTAATGTTAGTGGTGGTAACAGCAAATTGTAATTTCACCATATACAAACGCACAGTGCTGACACGTCACTCTACCTCAGTTAATTTGACGTGTTTGGTACACACGCTTCGGCAGTATGGATGCATTGAATAGCGTCTCAGTGCAGAGGGAATATTGAATTGGACCATGGTTGAAGAAGATGAGAAGGAGGGGTGAAGCAGGAGATGGAGGTGGAGGTCAGGTGGTTATCAGCCAGTCGATACCGGAGGCTGCCGGAAGATATGAAAGCGTGCGCAAGTGTGTGTGATTGCTCCTCCGCTGCCTCATTAGGACTGATTTACACAGTCAGGCGAGCAGACAAGGCCTCTTCTCTGCTCCCGCTCTTGCCCTCCCTTTCTCTTCCTCCCATCCAGTGCCCCCCCCTTTCTCTCTTTCTTTCCCTTCCTCCCTCCTCTGTCTCTCCCTCCCCTCCTCCCTCCCTGTCTCTGAGTCTTCTGCCATATAGAGAGAATGGAGCCCTGGAGAATAGCCGAGTTGTGCTGAATTATTCAAATCAGCCACAGGAGCAAGCCAAGGAGCAAAGGGAGAAGAGAATGACAACAAGTGAGAGAGGGAGGATGGGGAGTACAGAGCATTTTTAGAGGGCATGGACTGAATACTCCAGTCTCATCTATTCTTTCTTATTGCCACCCATACCAGCATTAATACAGTATCATGTGAGTACAGTTATGTGGGTGGTGGCCTGCTGAAACCCTTCCAGTAGTGAAATTTTGTCTGTTTGGTCTTTTCTTGCTCCTTAAAAACGAACATCCACAAACATTGCTTTTCGATGTGTGCGAGTCATTTGCTCGGGCGAAAGATGGCACCAGGATGCTTTATGAGAAGACGGCAGATCGTTGGAGTTGTGCAATGTTCTGAACAATGTTCTTCTGGTATGTTGCAGCTATACGTTGTTGTAAAGCACACCCCTTCACGTTAACACCATCCCTTATGGCAGTGGCCTCTTTCATCAGGATAAAAAAAGGTTTTTAGATATGATATAGCATTATTGCCAGTTAAAAAGATGGGTCTGGATTCACGTGACCCTGGGGAAGTGTCAGCCTTCACTCTCGCTTTACTGGTGGCATTGTGTGATTGGGGGAGTCTTAACTAATCAGTGGAAATCTGGAAAAAAAGTGGTGCTTTGAGGTGATGATGTGAATGTCTGTGATAAACTAGCTTTAATTGGTTATTTTTTAACATTTTACCACATAGTAACACTTCATGTAATTTTTAAATGCCTTTGCTGATGAAATGTGTTGTTTAGGCTACAAAGTTTCAAAGCACATAAATAGAAACAGAAAAATTCATGAGAAGTCTATAACCTCTCTCTCTCTCTCTCTCTCCCCTCTTTTTATACCTCTGCCTCATTAATACGCACCTGCCTGTTCATACCACCTCCTTCATAGGATCTCTCCCCCTCCTTCAGTGTTGTCAGAGCTACAGCCCTAGTGTGATCACACTCAAAAAGAAGGAATATGACAAGAAGCTGTGTGTGTTTGTGTGTGTGTGTGTGGGTGTGAGAGCGAGAGAGAGAGAGAGAGAGAGAGGGAGAAAGAGAAGGCACAAAATGTGTGTGTGTGTGTGTGTGTGTGTGTGTGTGTGTGTGTGTGTGTGTGTGTGTTTGTGTGTATGTGTACGAGCTCCAGAATCACACAGTGGGCCTACTGACAGGGAGAAAATAGCAGGTAATTAGCTATAAGCATCACAGCACCGAATGCAGGTAAAAAAAGAGACAGAAAAAAAACAAAGGAAAAGAACAACAACCAGAAAAAAGCTTGAAAACATTCTGTTCCCAATCATATTTCCCCTTGAGGGAACTGGACAAGACGATGCACGGTTTGGGAACAAAGGATAAAAGAGAGAAGTAGAGAAAAAGAACAGAGGACAATAAGAAAGGGACGTCAATGACAGCATGCTGGAAGATGGTTCTTTCTGTGCATGTGTGGGTCTACGGCAATCCAGATGTTTCATGCTCACGTTCTGCTTGCTCTTTATTAGCAGCTACAAAGAAATGTCATTCTTACACTCATTATCCAAAAATCCTCTGAAATTCAGATGTGTTATGTGACTAAAGAATAACAGAACTCCACTAGTTTCAGATAACTCCAAGTTAGAAAAAGCCAAAAAATGTGTGGGAAGCTTTGGACCATTTGGTACACTATGACACAGAAGAGCAAGCTACAATAATATGGTGTCTTTCACCTTATAGAACCCCCATCGTGAAAAACTGAATTTCCAGACCACTCCATACAATCCATGTATGGAAGCTGTAATGTCCCCTCCTGTTTTGCCCCTTCTGTCATGCCCCATCTTTGTTTTGCTTTGAGCTGTGTGGTCTTTGTTGTGATTACTAGCACCCCCCCTCCGTCCTGCCCCCCCGTTTAGTGTTCTCACCTGTTTATTTCTTACCACACCTCTGACAACTACTCCTCGTCCATCACCTGTATCTGCACCAATCCTTTTCGGTCCCTGTGACTTCACTTTGATTTTTCTCTGTATGCTGCCCTGACCACATTCATTCAGTCATACTCAGTATCCCATTACACTAGTGTTTCTTTATCAGGGTAAATTCTCTGTATTTAACCCATTCACCCAGGTGAAGCAGTGGGCAGCCAGGAACACAGCGCCCGGGGAGCAGCTGGTGGGGACGGTACCTTGCTCAAGGATGCCTCAGTGGTGCCACTAGCAGTTCTGGGATTTGAACCCATGACCTTCTGATTGCAGGGCAACTCCCTAACCACCAGGCCAGCAGCTGTTGGTTGTTTTGGTTTGCTTTTGCAGTCTTCATGTTTGTTTTATTGAAGTTCCTCTTGTGCACCTATGTCCACCTCAAGTGCTCCTAACTACCTGTACATCACAGAAATAAAGCGAAAACAGCATGTTTTGAATTCACGGCAATAAACACACGTACTGTATGCATGTATACGGTCTACAGCAGGTCAACCCTTCCCATTCATGCTGCATTTCTGAGATGCATTTCAGTCTGGACTGTGTTTTGAATGACGTATGAATCTGATATATATGTCCTCTCAATTAGAGGAGAGAACAGACTTAAAGGCACATTAACACAGCAATAAAAAGCCTGTAAAATGAGCAAATGAGTAAAATTATTTTTTCACATAAAACCACAAAAACTTAGTAACAGCATAAGGCCAATATAGGATACAGGCCCTTTAACTTCAGCCTGCGCCAAACACAGACAGTTAATTATGATAATGCAAAGCACATGCAACCGCTTATAAAAACTCAGCTCACACACACACACACACACACACACACACACACACACACACACACACACACAGAAAGAGAGAGAGAGAGAGAGAGAGAGAGAGAGAGGGATGGAAAGGGATGGAAGGAGTTGGTGCGATTATCTGAATACATCTTGTGTTTAACAAAACCCACACCCAGCTAGGAGTCCTAGCTACCACCAGAGTAAAGTCTTGCTCTTTGTTCAGTAAATACCTGTTTCTAAATGTTTTATTCACTCTGCATTTATCTTTATGACCTGTTTAATCATGTAATATCTATACATAAAGTATATTGTGTAAGAATCATAAGTAACTGCATTATTAGGTGTTATAATGCCTTTATGTTGTGGCAATAACTGACTATAACTAAATCGTCTAAATTCACATGAACTGACAGCATCCTCCTCAGTCTTTCCCAAAATTCAATGAGTTTGAAAATCAAAAATTTGGTTATAATATGGAATAAAAGTCTTTGTCACATTATTACACTAATAATTCAATTATTAATGATTTTCAGTTATGTCCAAGTGGTAATGTAGGTCGTAATGAATAAAACTTCCAAGCTGTCTAATTTAAACAAAGAATAAGACCAAAATGTTCTTTAAAAATGAACTGTCCTGGTTAATACTTGTAATAACTCATCCTTGCAGTCATTAATGTGAAAGGTGTTAAATGCAGGAGACTGAGAAAAGTAAAAACAAGGTCAGTGGTCCTAATAAATTAGCTGCGTAAATTCACAAGTGCCTCACAAGCAGCTTAGCTTTATGCTAACATATGGTCCTACCTGATCAGATCCTGTTTCCACCACAACCCATGCAGTCTGGCACCATCAGCAAACCCCAGTCCGGTCTGAACTGTCAACCCAGCTCGCCTCACTGGGACGGGGCACTGGCAGAACCCGTCAGGGGAGTCAGGACGGACGGCTGGTGAGGCCTTCTGGCCGGTGGTTCCCGCAGGGGAAAGGGGCGAGGAGGGAGATGGCTAATGGGTAACAGGTGGGTTTCTTCTGTTACGGCTGCTACCGCTTCCTCCTGAGGCCTGGCCAGGTGCTGCCACACAAACAAACACCGTTTGTTGGACAGGTGTGCTTCATAAGCAAACATGCAAATTTCTGGCTCGATTTCCTTTTTAGGTCATTGGACTTCACACTTGCTGGACCAAATATGGGTAAGTTACACTCCTCCACCACCCTCACACACACACACACACACACACACACACACACACACACACACACACACACACAAACACAGCTCTTTCCAGACAAGAATGTCACGGCAAGGGCAAGGGACAGAAGATTGAAAATGACTGTGTTCTGGATGAGGGGGGGTCAAACTTGGAGGGAGTTTATCTCTGGGAGGTGGGGAACTTTGGCCCAGAGGATGGAGGGGGTTGCATGTCTAAGCGGGCCAATTAAGCCTTAATTACAACGTAAACACATTGAGGAGCCAACACCACAGCATCCCTGGAGTGCTATCTGTACACCAGAGCTAAGTCCCATAATCCCCAGCAACCTGGCTAGTGCAGAGCTCGGCCACGCAACGCCTGGCAACCAGGCGCAAACGCGAATATGTCACACTAACACACACGTGCACAGACACACACACACGTGTTTTTGTGCAGTGCCAGGACGTGAGCATATATTACAAAAACATCCTACGCTTTTGTAATTTTTAACACCTGCTGCTTTTCATATTATGTAAAGGTTTATAAAGAATGGACTAGAACAATTGTACTAGATTTATTTTGACCTCATATATTAAATTGTTCTGTGTCTCCGTGTGTCTGTGCAGTCTTAACAAAATCAGTTATCTCTGGGAGCAGTACACTTTCAAGTTATGCTAAAAAGGACAATATACAGTGTCTTATAATAATATTATGTAAGCGTATTTAATGTATGTAGGCGTCTAATAACATATTACATACACACACACACATGCACGCGCGCGCACACACACACACACACACACATACACACACACACACACACACACACACACACATGCACACACGCACACACACACACACACACACACGGCACCAAAACAGCCCTGGCCCATCGAGGCATGGACTCCACAAGATTCCGTTTTTCTTTCTCTGGTAACGTTTCAAGTTTTGTATAAAGTTTTACACTGTATTTAAGTACCTATATGTAATAAGTCTAACCCTAAAAGTAGCTTTTGTAAAAATAAAAAGTCAGGGCCAAACCAGGTCTCTGTACATTAGACCTTTTACTACAATGGCATTCTTGTCCAGCAAATGTATGAAAACAATATTCACACACACACACACACACACACAGAAAGGACCTAGCCAGCTGGAGGCCTGACAGGACTGGCGCAGAACCGAAGTATTGGGAAAGGCCGATTAGGAAGATATGTAGAGTGACAGAGAGGGAGAACGGTGACACAGTTGACCTAGAACTTTCACTATAACCACAAATAGGCTGAGGAATCCCCATAAATACTTTGTTTCAAAACTAATTCATCACATGGAATGACTAAACGGGAGATCATTCTCAGTTTTCTGGATTTGAACATATTTTAATTACGTCCCCGCACTGACAATTTTCGATGAAACACTGTGGTCCTGGAATCGGGCCTAAACTATGCTAAGCTTTGCTTTTACTGGGGGCTCGCTGGAGGCCTGGTTCCCCTAAAACTCACTGAAGCATATTACTGCTGTATTGCAATTGAGGGTGATAGATGTTTGTGTCTGAGCTCAGAGCCTTGTTTAACCTTACACTCATAAAAAAAGCGACTATCATTTAAATGGATAAAAATATGGACCATGACGGATTGAATAATTAGGCAAGCCTTATATAAGAAATGTTTTAGGGCCTCTATTATAAATTTTGGGTACTCCAGAAAAAGCTGTAAAAATCATAGGGAAGTAACTGTTAAAAACTTCGGGAAAGAAATGGCAGAATGGAAAGCTTTAACAATTTCTATTCACTTGTTTTATTTTTAATTTAGAAGATCCAGGCCTGGACCCAAAAAATATCCTCAATGGAGGATTGTCATGAACAGAACAGGATAGACCCAAACGCAAAGTACAAAATGTAGACAAGTTTGTTTCAACAGGCAAAGGGCAGCAAAAAATAGTAATAAGCAAGAGTCAATATAAGGCAACAGAATCAAAAACCAGAACATGAAACAGGACATAAACAGAAACGCTTGAAAATCACAGATGATATTTTACAAAGGTGGATACGGAAACTGTGGGTATGAATCAGGGTCATGTGGTTAAAATTGATCGAGTTCTTAATGGTGACTGCGTGAACTGGATTGGTGGAGTAAATTTAGGTACAGAGTGAATCTCCAAACTGGAACCTCATCATAAAATGACATTGAAATTTTGTTCAAAAAAAAGTTTAGAAAGGGAATTCCATCAATTTTTTGAAATGTTTGCATAACCAAAATGGCGATGTTGATGTGAAAGGCTCTGCCATTAGAGACTCTGGACCTGAGTGAAGCCAATGAAGGGTAATTCATTCTGTGTTTATGGACGTTTAAATAAAGCTCCAGTTTGCACCCATCCTGGCTTCTGGGTGTGTTTCTGGCCTCCGATCCAGTCTGTGTTGGCCCCTTCCTAGGCCAAATTTCAACTTATGTGTTATATGATGTGTCTATGCTGAGCATTTTATGGCTTTGTACATACTTTTATCAATCAGACCGCAAACACACAGCTGTCCTTTTAATTTGGCACCTCAAAAACACACACAGTTTTCAGGCATTTTATAAGCATGAAATTATGTGGCATCATCGACCAGCCATTGTCATTGCTAACAAGCTCCAAAACCAGCAAAGTGCTCTTCCTCTGATCCTACTTACGCTGTGATCACTGTAATCCCGAATGGCCAACACGGTAACCATTCCATGCCTTGAACCGCTACACCTGGGCTTCCCTTTCCCTGGTTGCTCTCTTGCTCTATTATGTCATCCTAACCAGCCTGATCGTCATGCCACTTCTTATTAGCACTCTCATCCTTCAACCCGTACAATGCAGTGATGTGGTAAAGTAGGCATGCCAGCTGCACAGCAGGTGGGATTGGCACAGAGTTAGAGTGGCACAGGCTTAGTCAAATGCTCAGCAGGTGGTGCCAGCGTTCACTATGAACTACATAGGTTGGGAATATTAGATTAAAGCCGCGGTTCTGCCAAACATCCAATTTGCCCAATTTCCCCCTTGACCCAAATGAAGTCAATCAGCCAAGATATGTTTAACGTCTAGAGTTTTCTTCTTTAGCTTAAGTCTACGTTTTTTCTGATTTATGTTTCCCACACAACAATCTGGCACATTAGTGATCTTCAGAAGTGTCACACTGTCACGATATTGGCTTTAACCAGGTTGTTAAAGGCACAGGCGCAGGCAGATATAATGAAGATAAAGGTTTTATTG
>JBBJLS010000041.1:13417203-13443543 GCA_037577275.1 Bryconaethiops microstoma | reverse complement strand
GCACGCAGTCCAGCCCCCTGCTAAGTAACAGCCAATTGTAATCATGGGGTGTGGCCAATTAGCATATCCTCTAAACAAGTCGCTGTTTGTAAAAGTGCTAGATTTAAATGCCACATTTAGAGTGCAACATTTAGATTTAAGATTTAACATTTAGATTTAAGATTTACCATTTAGATTTAAGATTTAACATTTAATTTTAACATTTAACATTTATGCAGCAAGAAAATATACCAAGATGTAACACTGTTTTTCTAACACATTTAGCTCTACATGTGTGACAATTGCGCTAAATGATGAAAAGATGACACCTCTAAATTTGTTAAGCTGTTTTTACAAATGGCACCCCATATACCTGTGTAATTTTTCCAATAGTCTTTGCTAGTCCTGTGCAGTGAGCACTTCAGTTTTGTTCTCCAGCAGCTCACAGCAGCATCAGGTCTGACACCACTTCAAATAACAAGTCTTTTATTATGTAGGAACATCTTCAGGCTGATGACAGAATGAACTACATGTAGTAAATGCAGTGTTTAAAGGAAAGTGGCAAAACAACACAAAATGGCTAGAATATATTTTGGGTAGTAAGTATGCTGTGTAACAGCTAATTTAGCTAAATTAGTCTGACTTGACTCAGACTAGAGATTTGACTAGAACTCTCATCCGAGAGACAAGATAAGATTCAGACTGAAGAGGTGAACCAGACCCAGACTTGAGACTTGTTTCAAGGACTGGCTCCCCAGTAGGTCACCAGACTAAAGACACGTGACTTGACTTCCATTTGCGCCCCAGAGATTAAAGTCTTGACTCAGACATGCACCAAATAAGACTTGCGACTTGATTCAGGCTTGTATCCTAGAGACTTGTGACTCTATTTGGACTCACAACCTAGAAAGTCGAGACTTGAGACTTGACTTAGAGCTGCAACTTAGAGACTCAAAACATGACTCAGACTTGACCCTCTCCAGAGAATCAAGACTTGAATTGCTTAGAGACTTGACTCTGATTCACACCTCGGAGGCTTGACACTCAGACTCGCATCTGAGATTCTCCAGACTCGGACTGAATCAATTCCTGACCTTAATCAACTCAGTCTCTAGTCATAATGCAGTCCTCAGTCTGAACAATGAACATATTTTAAACAACCAATGCATTTTTTCCATAATATGCCACCTTTCGAAACAAAAACTAAATATGGAAAAAGAAGTCTCAAGTATACTTGTTAAAGGACATGCACACTGCTGCTTTCCATGACTGCTGAAGCAGTGAAACCCACACCTTTCTTGTACAAGGCAACAGGCCATACCTACCCCAGTTTTGCTGAGTTAAAACAAGACAGTTGTCTCACAGGGATACAGGAGGTAAATACCCTACCTGCAGTAAAGCTGCTGGTTAACAGGCCATAGTCATGGAATGATCTAACCTGAACTTTATCCCTTCAATATTTCATAAGTTTGACCCACTAGCCACTCTGGAGCCCTCACTGCCTGCATCTGCCACAAGGTCTTAAATATGGATGAGCCTGTGTTTGTCCGTTTACCCTGGGTGCCTGACAGATGTAAGTGTAAATAACACACATGCACACACACATATATGCGCGTGCACACACACACACACACACACCTTACATCTCTTTAACCCCTAGAGTCAGCTTGTTAGAGAGGGAAGACAGTAGAAGAGCAAGGTAGCACAAGAAAAGCAGACACTAGGGAGGTGGCTGGTGTAGCAGGGTGCATGTTTAGAGCCTGGATCGAGAAGTGGAAATCACTTACGCTCTTAATAAGAAAGGATCCAAAAAGTGTTCTTGGGAGGGATACTATAAAACGGGTGAACATTTCAGGTGTTCTTTGTCCAACAGAGTTTGAAAGGTGCCCCTAATAAAACTGACAATTAACAGATGGGTTGAATCAGACGTGTTTGAGGTAAATGGACACCAGCCATCCAGGACAGAGTTGTGGAGTCCTGGCACAGAAGAAACACTTTTACTGTTTATTTGACGTAAGGATCTTTGGGATGTCCGTCATAAAATGTAGAATGTAGAAATGTAGAAATACATAAAACTCTTTGTTACAAATCAAAAATCTGGAAAAGTTTAACAAAACATTTTTAAGCTACATTGTTTGGTTGCTTCATACTCCTTGTGGAATTCATGTGGACTTATTGTGTGAAAACTCTAACCACAAGCCAAAGAAGAACATCTTACTTTTATGTCAAAATGAAACTGCAACCAAAACCTGACACTCATTTTTCAAAATGAGATTTTTGCAATAAAATGATACATGCAATGATACATAAATATACATACACTTACATGTTATACAAAACACTCCTCATTATATTTTACTCTATCTCAATTATACTAGTTATATCTACTACATGCAGTAACAAACTAACCACCATTTGTGCTACTAGTGATTCACTAAACTGTAAGTTACAGATCTATAGTATTCACACCCAGCATTTGTGTACATAGTGTATTTCATTTTGAGTATTTTCTGCAGAGTTTTATTGGATTTATTTAGAATTTATATTACATTACATTCATTTGGCTGACCTTTTATCCAAAGTGACTTACAGTTTGAGGAAACATTCAAGTTTCAGGACAGTGTGAGAACCAGAGGAAGGGTCTAAGCGCTAAAATCTTTATGTGAGGAGTACTGCAAGAAGATAGATACTGCATCAGGAGACGAGATGCTCTCCTGATGGGTCTTTAGACTTTATATTTCATATTGTTCTTGTCTCTATGTCTGTGCAGTCATAACATTTTCGTAGCAATTTCCTCCGGGATCATTGAAGTTTTCTGATTCTGATTTATTAGTTTTCTCATACAGACATTCTGTGCAAGACTGTTCGAGTACAGTACACCTACTCACTTTTTGATGAACAAAAAAACATAAAGCCTGGTGTATTTGAGCAGGTATTACCAAATACCCCTTCAACACACACCAGAGCAGCTGGCAGATCACAGACATTTCTCTGAGCACCACTGTCAGCCACCACCATCCCTAGGCCCAAAAGTCTTCAGTGTCCTGCATCAATAACTACCGTCCTGTCGCACTCACACCAATTATCATAAAGTATTTAGAGATTCTTGTAATGAGGCAGATAAAATCATGGCTGTCCCCCTCACCGAATCCCTGGCGTTTGTGTTTTGTCACAACTGTTCAACAAATGATGCATCTCCAACAACACTTCACCTGTCTGTCACTCATCTGGACAAAAAGGACACTTATGTGAGAATGCTGTTCGAAGACTTCAGCTTCAGCACCATCATTCCTCAGCATCTGATTGAGATGATGAACCTGTTTGGCCTGAACACATCCCTCTGCAACTGGATCCTGAACATCTTGCTCTCAGTGAGTCAGGATGGAGAGCAACATCTCCAGCAGCACCAAGATGGGCTGTTCCCACTGACTGTAAAGCAACGCACAGCTCAAACCACGTTTAGTTCGCTGATGACACGAACGTGGGGAGAACGATGAGGCGGTGTAAAGAGTTAAGTTTGCTTATATAGCACATTATCATACACAAAGGTCATTCTATAGAATGAATAAACAAACAAACAAATACATAAATAAATATACTAATTAAATAATAGAAAATCAATAAAAGAAGATTGAAACTGGAATGCAGTTGTTGTGGAGACTACTCAGAGCACCAAGTTCTCTTTTTAAAAAACAATATCTAAACAGAATCACACACTCGATTCTACCAATTTGTACATTGAGGCTTTCACAATCAGAATCAAATGTGACACAGGCTTATCAAATGACTGCACAGAGACACAACAATGCAGCGATAAAAACAATGAAATAAAAACTCTAAACAATCCAAAATAATCTCTGCAGAAAATATGAAATACGCTAAAGAAAAGTAACTTACAGTTAAGTGAATTACTAGTAACACAAATGGTGGTCAGGAGTCTGTTATTGCTGTAATAGAGATCAGTAGTAGATCTGTAATATTAAGTATAAGTAGTGACATTTACATGATAAGACTACTGCACATCATAATAATAAGATATTGCACATAATTAATTGAATTAGCACCCAATAAGAAAACCGCACATGATATTGCACATGGTAAGATTATGGCACACAATGGTCGTGTTTTATAGGCCAACATGGTCTTTGTGTCTTTTTCCACTGATAAAATCTTTGGAAGGGGTTATAAATGAATCGTTATTATTCTGTCCAGTCCAATTTCAGTGTTTGGTCTTTATAAATAAAAAAACAAACTCTTCTTGCTCAATTACTTGTCTAAACAATCGGCACTAACACAATCAACAGAGACCGCTCTACACTTATCTACTCATATGCGTTTTAATCAGGATCCAACTCTTAATTCTAAACTGTTCATGGTAATTGATTCCTTTATACATCAGCAAAGAGAAGAGTTAAATGAAGATAAAGAACGAGTTTGCATATATAATGGTAAATTAGCGGCACAGCTAAATAAACTTTGTGTTTACTTTTTCATTCAGACACTCACACCCAGGAGCAATTTAGCATTTACAGTTCACCAGACGGCGATGTCTTTGTACTATGGGAAGGAAACAGAGCCCCTGGTCGAAACCCACCCAGACATGGGGAGAACATGCATGACTTAGAATCAAGTCTAGGACTGTGCCACTGTACCAACCTTCTTAAAAGGACTGTACCACTGTGCCACCAAAGATCTCGTGGCCTAGGGAGTAAGATACTTGCCTCTGGACCAAGAGTTCATGGGTTCGAATCCTACCTTCAGCAAAACCACCACTGGGTTCCTAAGCAAGACATTTAACCCCAAGTTGGTCCAGGGAGACTGTCCCCTGTAGTTAGGGAATGGAAGTCGTTTGGATATAAGTGTCTGGTAAATGCATCTCAAAATGCCAAAAGTGCTTTCCCAATTGTAAGTTAACAAACCACAGTAAAAAAAAAATTATCTTCTCTGATTCAGAACATCCCAAAGCCTAAGTTAGTCCTGAGCCCAATCCCGCACCAGTAAAAGACCAATTGTTTCTTAATATATGTGCATAAAACCAGTGTGTTGAGGAGAAGTAATTACTGGTAATGACTACATTAGGGACGACTGGTAGGGGTGAGTTAATAGAAACTATTGAATTCATTTTCCCTTAATGGATCCTTTGTTGAATGAATACCTTACGCCTTGCGATAAGGGTGTTAAAAATAATGATTTATAACTATTGAGGCTGCAATCACATTTTAATTAGGCAGTAATTTATGATAATTAAGCTGCCCTCACAGTGGTACAGTTAATAACTGTTAATTAACCAACGATGGCCCATCCTTTTTAAAGGGGATCCCAAATGGTGAAGCAAACATAAGAGTTGACCGCCCTGTGCAAAGAGACTGGACAAAAAAACAGCAAAAGAGTTCCTCACTACATTAGAACTGGTCCTGGTAGTATTTACAGGTCAACAGCCTGTCAGTGCTTCGACTCACAGTTGACTTGAGCACTGATTTTGTGGGAAATTTTGTGGGAAAAATTGAGAATTCATTTTTATTTGAAGTTTTAGAAGATTGTAGACACTGCAATAGAATGTTAATTCTTAAAGATGCACTCCAGCAGCAACGCCTCAAATGATCCATTAATAGTTCTTGGGCAGTTCCAATCATCTCATGAACTTTAGATTGAAAACCAGATACTTTCATAAAATTATGAAGGTTAACCAGTTGTGTGTGACACTTTACAGCAACGTTTAATGCCAAATCCTTGTATTTCATTGTTCCATTCTATGAGCACCTTCATATTCTTTTCTTTGTACAGTTGAACTGAATTTGAAGCCTCATTCTTATTACTACTGAAGCAGCCTAGTAGCCTGTTAGCTCCTGGCTGAACTCATCATCCTTCTCCAGTGAGGGTAGAACAGTTCAGTGGTCAGGCTTTGGAAAGAGTAGCCCTCTGGAGAAGTGATTCAAAAGGTCATTTTGTGGAGGTCCGAGAATTTGTATGAGGCTTTTTTTAGTGTATGATAATACACTTATATACAAACATAATTTCTATATTGTGGTATTCTAGAGAAATATTATTTGAATGATCAAAATTGTAATATTCACGGGATCTCTTTCACACCTCTGGTGCTTTCCCACCAATGTTTTTGGCCTTACAGAGACAATATAATATAACCTTACATTGTTTTTATAATGTAACCTTACATTTATAATATAACCTTACATTGTTTTTATAGAAGTGTAATGACATCTCTTTATTGCCACGTATAACATTTCTTAGAGCTATTATGATCCACTGTTGTATGATGTAACTTAAAAACGTAATGTACAGATGGAACCAAAATGTTATTCCCTTCTAGGGATAGTTTTGAGTTTTACACAGTGTCAAGTATTTACAGCCCCTCAAAAAGCTATTTTTGTGGTTGCAGCAATAACACAAGCAATTAGTTACAGTAATATACTGAAAACAAAAAGAATGACATTCTTTGTTAAAGTGGGGTCACGATTTTCTGCCCAATTTAATTCCACCCTCTAGAACAACTCCAATCATCTAATACTCCCAACACTAGACTCTTATGTGCCCCACTTTTCAAACTGCTGCTAATGCAATGCCATTGGATTTCTTAAGCCTTAGACCGTTGGTGGCTTGGATCCGTGCCAGAAGTGCAACAAATGGTAAACTGACGTCATAAACGTCATAAATGGCCAAACAACTTCTTATATGAAAGTTTGTATTGATTCTGGAGGTGTCAGACATCATGCTGGTGTTCCTGTGTCACATAGAACCAAAGTTACTGAAATTAAAAAAACATGTAATAACAATAACCGCTACTGGGGTTTGAAAAATGGCATCATATGCAAATTAACATAAAGAACAAAAATGAACAAATTTTCTTTTATTGTAGGTCTTAAGAGATTACTACAAATGGAAAAAACTTCAAAGAATTTTCAGGATAGTCTCCGCCCACAGAGACTATCCTGAAATCCCATGGGGAGTACTGAGCAAAAGAGCAGCAAACAGCAAGAGTGTAGGAAAACAAACACCAGTTCTAGACTGTTTCACTACGGTTATATTTACTGAAATCAGACTTTACTGATAAACTCTGAGTTCTAAGGGTTTATGTGCTTGGAGGAGAATGCTAACACCAGTTTTGTTACATCAGCTAACAGATGCCCACGCTGGCTAGTGATGGGGAGAGGGAGGGACGTCCTACCAACTCAGAAAGAACAAAGCCAATTGTGCCAATTAGCCACAGATGCCGGTAGCAGAAATGCTATTCTAAGACAGAAACTCACTTCGGTCCTCTGTGGAACGTCTGCGTGGAAAACAACTGCGGTGGGGCAATTCGAGGAAAAGTTTCGAACAGCTCTTTGAATGACACAACATTCGTATTATGTGATGTGCATAGTTGTTGGTGTGCCTTGGTGTAGTGCAGTTTAGCTTGTTACTCCTTTTGCCAAAATGTTGTTTTGTCGCCCTGCTTTGTCACTATGCTGATGCGTTATATCATTAGACATCCACTGTGTTTTTGATGTCAAATGGTGTGGTATGAAAGGAGAGGAGCACTCAAGAAAAAACAAACAGTGATTTTCTGCCCTATGCACATAACGGCAATGGTACAAGTGAAGAAGAACAACAAAAAACAACAAAAAATAAAAATGGGAGCAAGGTTGTGCCAAGAATAACGATCCCTCCTCTTTGAAAACATGAATATAAACACCTTGAGTGACACATGTTAGTAAGTGTAGTGATAGGAGGACTGGAAATGCGAAGCTCAATATTTAAATGGGCGCTTCGGCGGAGACTAACTCGTTTTACTGTTGTTGGCACTTGCACATAGGATAGGGATGGCGACGTCTGAGGCTTTGTTCTGCAAAAACCCAGAGAGGTACAATAATTCTTGCCCTTTAGAAACTTGTTACTGATTTAAGCTGCTCGCTTTCCTCCCTCCCCTCCACTTTCCTTTTGAAGTATTCCAAGAAGGCAGTGTCAAAGTCAAGAAGAAAGGCTGCGGTAGTGTCAGGAAGGGGGGGCAGGGACTCAGTGCGAAATAACTTTAAATTCTCTCTGAAGATTTCCTTCAAATCAGTGGTTGAAATGCTTTTGATAAAGAAAATACATCTTTAAGATTTTTTAAAATGCAATGAATCAATCATAGATTCCCTGGTTTTAAATATTCAGCACCTTTTGTTGCTTTGCTTGAAAATATTCTTTGATTGAAATATGTTCATGTCGGAAGATCTGGCACAATGTGTTTCAATTATGAAAGATGAGTTTAAGAAGATTAAACTTTCTTAACTGCTTCACTTTCATAATGAATGTGTCACACTAAGTAGGTACAGTTACGGTTGGAGTGGGATACTCTTCACTAAAGAAAACTGACAAAAGATCGCACCATTCGACAACAAAAAACTACTAAAACAACTAAATGGTCCTGAAATTGTATTGTCAGCTTGGAGGAACATCTAACCCATTTGAATCTTCATCCTTTCATTCACAATCAAATTTTGATTAAACATCAGCAGTGCAATGCGACCAAAACAGAATTAATATCACTTGAAATCTTTTTTCAGATTTACACTTATGTGGCTCCCAAGCAGCAATCACGTAACAGAATTAGTGATTAGTGCTCTGCTCAAAGCGTGACCAGCTGTCCAAAACATTATAATAATATATAAAATAATATGAACAATACCAAAACTAATATTCAACATGAGGGAAGATGCATATTTTCATACATAGACTTATAAGCTTACTTGAGAACATGTGTTTATTTTTATCCTAGTGATGTTAATGTAGGTTTCGTGGTGGTGTAAGGTGTGATCTTACACTGGCTATGTACTGGATGTTTGTGTTACAAAGGGATTGCATACTAATTTTAAGTATGTTGGTTTGCATCTTCTTTCATCAGTGTAGATGTGAATTTCTGTAAAGATAGCAAAAGGTAGCCAGACACACACACACACACGTTACAAAACTCTCCCATGTGAGGGTGCGAAGCAGCAATCCAGAGCAGCATGGAGGAGCTAATTAAATCAATATGAGATAATGAACTGCAATTACCAGGTCTGGCTGGGGCCCATCGCTCTGCTGTAAATACTGCTTCTCCTCTCCGTGGGGAGGAGAGTCTCTCTGAGCTGTTAGTGTTTCCACTTTTCTGGGAGCCACAATCCCCTCGACAACTGTTTGGAGGAGTGATCACCGGCCTCAAAGAGCTGCCAACACATTCTCACATTCACTTACACACACACACACACACACACACACACACACACACACACACACACACACACACATTTTTCGTCACACACCACATTTCAAGGTTCACTCCCACTCTCTTTCCCACCTGCTCACCTTCTTTCTCTCGCAATTTTACCTGAAAATGTGATCATGAGAATGGGAGCAAATGGGGGAAAGCTCTAGAAGAGGCAGGTGACAAAATCAGCTCCCATCTCACTGGAGTGCAGCTGGAGCTCAAGCCTGAGCATCCCTAAGCATTAATCACAAGCAGGAACAATAGAACTCTGTTGAGGAGGTACCGCTGTAAACTAGCAAGTCTGTTAAAGCAGCACATTCTTAAGATCCTACTTCAACATGATCCTACATCATATTGAATCTTGACCAGTGCTTAACATCTGGCTAGGTTACATGCCCTCTTATCAGGGGTGAATTACAGTCATAAGTTAATGTAGCATTAGCTTTACCCAAGGACTATCAGCCTGTTCTACTTGGATATTGTACTGACCTCTGTCCAAGTAGGTCGCCTATTTACAGTGGTGTGATTTTCAATGGTGTGATATTATCCAACAGCTAAAATTTTACCGTGCTGTTTCACCTCTTACAAGAAGAAAATGAGAATCTAGAGACAAACTCCCTTTCTTAGATTTGGCCGTTTTGGATCCAAGTTACTCAGCATGACCTATATTTTCAGGCCATCAGCCACAGCTCATGTAAAATCAAGAAGAGTAGATAGGAAAAGAAGTTTAGTGCAGTGACTTGGTTGCAGTCTGGAGAGACCCTCAAGATGGCACCTAGGAGTAGGAAGGGAAAGTAGCAAGAAAGAGTTGGTAAATTTGAACAAAAGAGGAAAAGTAAACAGTAAAGCAGCATCGTCAAGAAGGTCTTTAAACTGTAAATGTCTATGATATTACAAGTCTGCTGTCTAATGTTGCTCTCTGAACAATCAAAATGATAAGTTTATAGTTGTCATATGATAGACAAAAAAATTAATGCTAAAAAAGAACAATAAGCACAACAAAAATTATAACATAACCAAGAATGTGTGAAGAGATTACTACAGATGTGAAGGTTGCAGAGGGAAGGTGCTAGCTAGAAGCAAACAGGTGTGCTGCTTGGAACGGTGATAAAGATAATATGACAGGGCGCAATTGTATTTTAGTCTTCTCTGAGATGTGCCTTGTCAAATATACTTCTTTATTCATAGCTACTGTTGTTTTATACCCTATCCGCAGCAACTGATTGTCTGACTAGACCAATAGATCTACTTGGTGTTATGGATAGCAGGTGACTAGATGAGGAGGGGGTCTACAGCGGCAGAAAAAACAGCGGTGTACAGCAAGGAGGAAAGCTCTGGAAAGTACTGAACTACTGAAAATAATTAAAAACACTTTGAATGCAGCCAGCAGATGGCATGGGTCTGCTCTTTCCTGCACCATGCCTATTGATGGCACTTGAATACCACACGGTATGCATACGGCATTCAGTGAGTTCTCAGTCGTAAAGGCAGCCGCGAACAAAAGTGGGCCACCGCATCAAAGCCCGTCCAACAACTTCCTCCGTTTACGCTGAACCGACTGCGACTGCTCGCCTCCGTTGGGCTGGGGCGCGCGGCAAAATAAACAGACATTAGGGTATGAGAGCAACTGTGTGATAAGGAGCACTCGGCTCGTTTCTCTTTGGTGTCAGTAACACTTAACCACCGCCGGTGCGGCGCGCTGACAGCATTAGCGTTAGTGAAGGGGTGCGGGTGTCTAATGGGCTTTTAAGAGCATCGCGCTGGGACTATTTGTGTATCGTGCGCGTCTGATCGCTCCGTTGACAACAGTCGTTTTGGAGACGTCTCCGTGGCGAAGCAGCGAGAGTACCCTGAGCGGCCTATTCCTCTGGGGACCAACGAGCAAAGGGGGTGGGGGGGTGTAGAGAGAAACTGCTCCACTTTTCTCTCTATCTGCCTCTCCACCTGGTGTAAAAAAAAACACTCCACTCCTTTTTTCCCTTGAATCGTCCTCGGCTGAAAAGTACACATTTGTGAATGCGACTATTTGACTATACAGGGCCCTCGCTCCTGTGTTCGGCAAAGGAGAGCAGCGGGATTTGTTTGACAGAGAAGATATATTCTTCTGGTCCCTTGGGGAGGCAGCAGATTATGAGATGCACATATTGTTTCCATGTGGTTTATGTGCTTTTTTCCCCCCAATTCAGATGGCCCAGGGACAGGAAGAGAGCGATACCGTGGGAGTAGCAGTTGCTGTTTCTCTGTGAGGTGGTTTAAGTGTGTATGTGTGAATGTTTACTGCTCTTGTTTGGCACTCCTACTGACTGACACAAGACAGAAATGTTGTCGGTGACAATGGGTGTGAAGATAAAGCTCAATTGTAGAGAAATATTACTTGCATAATTCCCAAAGCCATAATGCCTTTTCTTCTCCAGTTCACAAAAATGCCCGCATTCCTTTAACTTTTTCTCCTTACGCCTTCATGTTTTCTGCTTTATTCTCAGCCCACGCCTTCCTTACAGTAGCTGTGGAGGAAGGAGCTCTGTGCTGGCCAACCAAATGCAAAACCTGTCCGAGTTTCTCTCTAATTACAGCATTATCAAGCATTCAGAGCCGGCTCAAGAGCAGAGGTCACTATAACATTTAATAAGCGCAGGGTAAAAAAAAAAGCCAAAAGGATATTCAGCAGAACTAATGCAAACAAACAGGTGACATATACCTGCGACAAGGCTGACCCCACATCCGCGATGGCTGGCATTCGTTATTATAATAAGGACAACAATTTTTAGTGTTGCCATGCTCTGTTCCTTTCCAGCAATGCAATAAGTGCATTATATTGTGGGTTACTCATGTAATCTGGTGCTTCTGTACAGTCTTATCCATGGCTTTTCATTTTTATCCCAATGTTTTTTGTCCGTTTAATTTTGTCCCTTTAATTTTCAAACCTCTGTTTATGCTTGAAAACAATAGTGTTTAAAGTGTGCAGAAATAGCTGGAGGCACATCTGTCATGGAAAGCAATTTCTTTAATTTTCACAATCTAATTTAGTAGGATTGTTTTATTTTTATCTCTATAATTGACAAATTTCTGTCACTGTCAAAAAAAAAAAAATCAGAAATGGAAAAATCTGAAATTTCTACAAAATCACTATTTGAGGGCTAGACCAAGAACTCAGACACTAGCAAGAGGGTCTCGATTGAATACCTCTGCTTTTTAAATATAATATTAAATATAATCTTATGTGAAATATACTGCTTTACCAGCTTTGCATTTAAGGGTCCTGGCACACTTATATATTAAATATTACATAATTCTGATGATATATTTCTGAAATATCTGGGGTGAATAAACTTTTCAGAGTTAAATGTAATTTTGAATTCAACTTGGAAGAACTTTGAAATACGAATTTGTAACTTTGACCAGCACAAAATATCTGAACTGGAGGGAAGGCTAATTTTGAGCCGGGTCTAAGCATGATCATTTTCAACATTTTTTCAGGATAAACACAAGAAAGATAGACTGTATGATATAAACTGGGAGTTTATGATTTTGCTGCATATGAGGTATTTGTCTAACAGTCACTCCAATACCACCAACCATACCAGTTATGTCCACTTTACCAGAGATCAAATCACTCTGGTGCCACCAGGAAACCTGGGGTGACACTAAATTCCTGTAGTGTTGATACTTTGATAATCAAGTGGTCATTAGGCTTTTTTTTTTTCTCTCTGGTCAAGCACCGGAATTAGAATCATTTCATCTTGTGAGTGAACAAATTATGAATGTTATGAGGTATGAATGTTGCTTTTTGGATGTAGAATGATGTTTTACCATCTATGAATTTAATATCCCAATTCAGACATTCAGTTGTGTGTTGAAAATTATGAATATGGAAGATCCCTGCAAACCCTGTAGTTTGAGTTCAGGGGGAATTAGTCAAGACCAACACTGAGTAGGCTGTTATTTGGGTGGAGGATCATTCTAAGTACAGCAGTCACATTGATATGGTTGAGGCATGTTGGTGTGTTTGTGTTCTGCAGAGGTGATCCCACACAACCGTACAGCTGGTGTTTTACTAAACTATACATTCATGCCGTGTGCTTTGACCAGAAACTGACCACTGGTGAAGTGGCTCTTTTCCACTGGTACATGGAACCGGTACCGTCAGGGCGAGGCTGAGAGCGGGCCGTGGCCAAGCTGACTGCATCACTGTTTCTGATTGGTTAAAGGAACTCATATGTTGTTGTTTGCTGTTATCACAACATTGGAAAGAGGCCATTGTTGTTTATTATCTGCACAAAAAGACAACAACTGGGTACAGTGTGCAGCACTATATTCTCACGAGTATTTGGTACAATTGTGTTCACTTTTGTGTCATTGCTATTAAAAATGCTAACCGCACCAACACTGAGGATTTTCTTTTTGTCAGTCTTTAAAACTGCCAATACCTTGATTTCAGAAGAAACTTTGAATTGGATTTTGTGAGAATAACATACAATGTCATTTGTTTTGAAGAAAGCAAGGAAAATTCAAGTACTTGTCTTCACATTAGATGTGTAGTGTAAAACTGCATTGCTGCGATGATTCACTGGTAAACGTGTAGTGATGCGCGCGCGCGCACACACACACACACACACACACACACACACACACACACACACACACACACACACACACACACCAAGAAGAAGGAGAGGCAATTGACTACTTAATAATTATGAGGCAATCCTTGCCAGTAGCTTGAATACTGAAGTATGTAATTATGACCTCTTGTAGAACGCTCATGTTGGATGATGCCTTCTATTGTGCCTGGGGAAGAAAATAAAATCTACCAGAAATGATAGAGAAGTCAGTTCCACATTACAATTAGTACTTGGAGAACATTTATCCACTTTTGAAAGGGACTTCATGATGGAAAAACAGATTTTTTCTGTTCCTCAATCAATAATGGAAATATCCATAAGAATGTGTGCATTTTTATGTAATTTTACATCAAAAAGACATGACAGAGGGATTCATAGCCCGTTTCTGAGGTTCTAGTGGTTGAATTTGATAAAAACTTTATCATCTGTTTACCAAAAGAGCAAAAACTAACTTCTAAGACATAACTGAGAACTGCTAAGGAGACTGAGGATAGTTATGGAAAAACGTATGAATTATTGATAAATATCTTTTTTCCCCACTGTTTAAAACCTCTGGTATTTTGCATATACATATTCTGCATGTCTCAGACAGTTTCCATTTGCACCAGAGGGGGGCAACAAAGCCCAAAAGTGCATATTTATTCTCTTGTTTGTGTTTTGTATTTTTCCTTGGCATTCTTTAGCTGTGTGATGAAAACCTAACCCAGATAACTTAAGTGATGTCCTGGTTCACCTTCGCGTTTTCATATAGCGTTAAAGATAAATTTGTTAGTGTCATAGAAAACTCCCACTGAAATTTATCTTCAGCCCAAACAGACAGTAGCACTTGTTCGTTGTTAATTTTCCAGTTGTCAGTTTGTATTTCCATTGAAGATTTTTGCACAGACAGTAAAAAACAATGGTCTCGTTCCTGATCTTAGCCCTGCCGTCAAGCAGCTCAGGTACAGGTCAATTTATTTGCAAAGGAAAAACATTTGTTCTCAGTACGGCGCGGTTCCATGTGCCAGTGGAAAAGAGCCACTTCATCAGTGGTCAGTTTCTGGTCACAACACACAGCATGAATGGATAGTTTAGTAAAAGCCTAGCTGTGTGTATAATGTGTGTATAATCAACTCTGTACAACACAAAGTGTGACTGCTGTACTAAGAATGATCCTTCACTCAAATACCAACCTACTCAGTGGTGGTCCTGACTAATTTCCCCTGAACTCAACCTACAGGCTTTGAAAGGATCTCCCATATTCATCCTTTTAAGAGAAAAGTGTTGATTACAGCAGTGGTTTTTATACTTTTTCCTCATTAAATACGATTCGATTCAGGTGATCAGGTGACACTGGCGTGGAATGGTTGTCATACTCCTAGAGATGCTGATTAAAGAATAAATTGTCTCTTACTTTTTTCCAGAGCTGTATATAATCCTATAGTGTTGATACTTCATTACTCATACGGTCATTAGGCTTGTAATTTAAACAGGAAGTTTTCACTTCACCTAGACTTCTAAACAGTATGTATCTGCTCAACAAGCCTAGTCAGTCTTTAAAGACATACTCAAAAAGACAGGTGTCTTCTGAGAATGCGGACACCCACACGCCAAAGCTGCGATGCTAAAATCAGCCGTAAGCTTGTTTGCCGCTGATGCTTCCTGGAGTGCTGTCTCTGGCTTTAGACTGCTCCTTAATGCCACAACACCCACACTGTCGCCATGGCTGCCGTCGCCACAGTGACCATTCAGTCCTTCGACAATTAGGGGCATCTGAAGAGTAATTCTGCTGCTGATACAAAATACTTGTATGATGATGATGATGATCATAATAATAAAATTATTTATTTACTTCAATTTTATTATTTTTATTTCATTCAAAGTTTGCCCCGCTTGCCCCTGGTAACCTAGATTGAAGTGTAGATGATCCCCAATGAACAGCAACAATCAGCAGGTAAGAAATGCATGTGTTTATTAGGACTACAGCATTCATGTGGTTGCTGTACACTCCTAGGAAAAAAAGGTTTCTATATAGTAATAAAAAGGTAACGAGAGCAGAATCCATTTTGGTGCTATGTGGCGCCATACGAGCTCTCTATTAAGAACAGTTAACCATGCTAAATGCCCTCAAATAGTTCTGTCACTCTGTAAAAGGCTTTGGATGGTTCTTCAGTAAAGGCAAATGTTCTTTAGAACCATTAATTATTTGGGCAGCTGGTGGCCTGGTATCGAGGTAGTTCCCCCTGTAATTGGAATGTTGTGGGTTTGAATCCCAGTACTGTCAGTGACACCACTGAGGTACCGTTGAGTAAAGTACACTCCACACACACTGCTCCCCGGGCGCCACTGTCGGCTGCCCACAGCTTCACGCAGGTGAACGGGATAAATGCAGAGGACTCGAACAATTTCGCCTGGAATCAAAATTGTATATGAAAAAAGAAAATTGATGGTTGATTGGTTGCACTCTATGATGAAAAATTTGTTGGAAATGGAACCTTTTTAAAATGGTTTAGTACTGAAAAGGTTTCCAATTTTGCTAAATAAAAATTTTTTTTGGTGCTGTATAAAACAGTTTTAATAGTTATAAACACTGACCCGTTGAAGAATTTTTAAAGATGTTGAAGCAAGACATATTCTATGGTGAAGCATATAGTAGAATCTATTAAGAAAGTATGCAAGTCCACACATTGCAAGTCCACTCAGGGGTTTGACAAAATATCCACTTCCGCGTTGGATTCAAACTGATTTGTCACATGGAACATCTGGCTTGTTTTCTAATGATTTTATTACATTATAAATTTCATGCCCTCCTACACATTCTCTTTTGTGCGTTAAGAGTCTTGAATTTGGTCTCAAAATTGCCTTCCATTTCATTCCAGTGTAGACCTTGAATAGCAGGCAAATGCTTCCTTTAAATAAAGTAATGGTTGCAGTCTAAATATAATGTCACATTTCATACAATTAATCCTAGATAATTGCAATTTCTACACTCTACGAAGTAATCAAGGATCACAGATCATGGCTGTTAATGTGACATGGTACTCAAAATGAAGTTATGGCTTGGAAATCATTAGGCTGTTCAGTGGTTTATTTGGTCTTTTAAAACCAACATCTAGAGGCCAAACCAACATCTTTTAAGGCCCAACATCTAGGAACAGACCAGGACTCGGCTTCACAGATACTGTGGTTTCTGCAGTCTGGCTACAGAAGATGGAGAAAATCCGGTAAATAAAATGTGGTGTAAACAAAATATTTCACTTTTTATTTAGTTGTCTTGATTAGTGTTACCTGTTCTGATGGGTTCTACTTTTCTCCCCTGACACCAGAAAAAAAAAAATGCTGTCACAGTCTAAAAACTTACAGACAGCACTGCACATCCCTTGCTTTGGAACATCAATCTGAAGTGTCCAGATTCACAATGACAAAACACTCAGCAAAACAGGGCTCTATATTGTACCAAAAATGTTCTATGATAATAGAAAGAATAACAATCATGGAAACCTCTCATTGGGTTTATATAGAATCAAAAGAATGGTTCTTTTAAAAAAAAAAACAAGAAAAATGTCATTAGGTGATCCCATAAGTGATCGTTTTAAGTGAAGTGATCATTCAAGTCTAATATTTTCATCCATATTTCAGACAAGTGAGATCTGGAAAGATATTACTATTAAGCTTTGGTCAAACGACTACTGGTTCATGCATAGTCAACTAGTCACTCAAAAAGGTAATTTATTTTAGCATCTTGTTACCAGTTTCTTGACAGATGCTGTGTTCTGAGTCATGCATAGCAGGAGACCATTTGTTCCATTTCAATGAGTCTTGGGCTCCAACACTGTTCACAAATGTGTATTAACCTTCTTGCTAGTGGCAACCAAGTCATTCCAGCACAATAAACAGCACTTAGCCTCTCAGAGTGTAAAGTAGTTGCTATTCAAAAGATCCAGATTTCAGTAATTTAGCCGGAAGTTGTTAGTAGCATGTAAACGACCCTCATGTGTTTGTGCTTCAGCACGAAAGCTCCATCAATTAGTCGCCTAGCCTACGCACCCCTTACCTCCCACTCTCCCTCCCCCTAACCACTATCCACCATAACTTCATGAGGGTGTGGCCATTACATCATCATCCTCGCCATAATGCTCCAACAGGCTCTCTTAAACTGCCATCACTCAGTGGCCTGATTAGTGCCTTGACCTATAATGTCCATCTTCATTTCGATCAGCCCCCTTCCACGGAGGTGGATAAGGAGGGTCATGGGATGAGAAGTATCCTGAAGTCGATGAGGGATTTCCAGGCTAGGCAACTATATAGTCCCTGAGAGGATCCGTGCAGGCGACAGTACGATGCAGTCACACAAGAGTTACGGCCGTCTGGGGGCCCATGCGGAGGAACTAGAGCGGCTCAATTAGGAGAGAGCGCTCCACAGGGAGACAGCGGACCATTCACTGGCTGATCGCTTCCACTTTGATTAAAAGTGGATGGAGGCGGCGGTTAGGAGGCATGTGGCAAGTCCGTCGAAGTGAGGGAGAGGGATGTTGCTCGTTGGAACTAATTTGTAATGATATAACTACTGTCTGGGTGCTGCATGGCAAAGCTGTCAAACTCTCTCTCTCATGTACACAAACACACACACATATATGGCCAAAAGTTTGTGGACACTTGCTTGTATGACGTTTCCATTTTTGGAACATTGCTGTGAGGGCAACTGCTGGCTTGGTGGTTAGGGAGTTGGCTGTGGGTTTGAATCTGAGGCACCACTGAGGTGTCCTTAACAAAGGTACCATTCATAGACCACTACCATCCGGGGGGCCTAGTGGGTAGGATACTTGCCTCTGGACAAGGAGGTCATGGGTTTGAATCCTTCCTTCAGCACCACCACTGGGTTCCTGAGCAAGACCCTCAACCCCAAGTTGCTCCAGGGAGACTGTCCTCTGAGTGGAAGTTTCTTTGGATAAAAGTGTGTGCTAAATGTAAATGTAAATCCCCACTGTTTCACTTGTGAATGGATTCAATGCAGAGAAGTAGTTCACACTGTGCTGTGTTGTGTTCACTTTACACTCCACTTCGATTGCATTGAGCCACAAGCGCATTGCCGAAGAAGGGTGCTGATTATGGATGATCAGTTCTGGATCACAAATGCAACTCGTCCCAAAGGGAAGACTTTACTCCAGAGAATGCAGTTCCACTACTCCATAGTAGCTGGGAGATTCATATTTCTCTAGCTGACCCTTGGCAGAGGGACAGGTGCCTTTAGGCTCATTCCATTCAATTACCAATGCTTTTCAATGCACAACTGAAAGCCTGAAAGTAGGTAAACTCATCAGTGATTCTCTGGGTACATTTTGTAGCGCTGCCAGGATCAATTATATTTGTATTACTTATATTACTTTTTTGAATAATCACTTTGAGGAGCACCAGATAGTATCATACCTATCTGGACAAGCTGCTTCTTAAAGGCCATATCACTGAAAACCTAAATTCCTTGCTGTTTTTTTTTTACATTTTTTAAGACCTATGATTATGTACTGCATAAAAATGGTTAAAGTTTCAAAATGCACTATTCACTCACCAGTCAATCCAGTCTATAAATCGAACCTGAACAGTCCATTCTAAATTTGTGATGTCACAAAAACATATTTCCACACATTTAGCATACACATACAGCAGGGGAGCCCTGCCCATTTATGCTGAAGTTGTAACTAGTGTTTCAGTCTGGACTTCTTTTTAAGTGGCAGCCAGTCAGAGCAGAGCTCATTTACATATATCCATCCATTTTCTTGGGTGGAACTATTACTACTGGGCAAAATGTGCAATTTAAAATGTGCAATTCTTCTGGTGCATTTATACTATTATTGTCAATGCCTGTCACTCCACTGTGTACATGTATGTGCTTAAACTTACTTATTTATCCACTTTATATATATATATATATATATACACATGGATTAAGCCTAGTCTTGGACTACCCTTTCCTTTTCAATGGAAAATCTCTATTCACAGCACTACGTAATCCAGGACTAGGCATAATCCCTGTCCGGGAAACCGACCCATAGTGTACAGGCATATCACTTATTCTACACTTACAGGTTACAAATACATTTATGTAAATATTTTACAACACAGATGTCCATATTCTATATCTGTAGATTGTATAATGTACATTTTATACTGCATAGATAGTATAGTATTTTATTCTTATTTGTATTATATTTTATACTATTCTACTCTATTGTTTTCTTAATTTTTGCTGCTCCTAGCTTTGTACTGTCCACTTTCTGTCGTGACAAAGCAAATTTCCCACTTGTGGGACTAATAAAGGTTTATCTTATCTTGTCTTATCTTATCTTATCTTATCTTATCTTAAAGGGACAGTAATCACAATAGCCTGTTTAATTGGAAAATGGTGACGTACAAATGAATTATAACTCTTTTACTGCCTACAACCGTTGTGAAGGTCAAATCAGTCCAAACAAAATGATCTCTATTACTATCCTTAGTCCCATTACATAATGTAATGGCTCAGTGATCTAAAAGTCACTTTATTCATTTACATGCACTTATTTCTAAAAGGTGTATGTCGCGCCAAAGTGCTGTCCACCTTTGGCTGCATATTTGAATTTTGGCAAAGTTATGCATATCTGTCATAGAACTGTTTTCATGTTGTCTTGTCCGGTTGTTTTGCTGCTCTTGTGTTTTTCTTGCTCTCTCTTTTGTCCTCTCTACACTTGTAGTCTTGTGGTGTTTCTGTTTTTGTTCTTTGCGGGTCTGTTTTTGTCCTTTTATTGCACCGTGGTCCTGGAGGAACATTGTTTTGTTTCGTTGTGTACTGTGTATATGGTTGAAATGACAATAAACCTACTTGACTTGACACGACTTGATGTGCAGCGATGCAGTCAGTGCAGTATAGAACACTGACTGTTCTAAACACAAAAACAAACAATGGATGGAGAGAGAGACAGAAATAGAGAGAGAGAGAGACAGAGAGGGAGAGAGAGAGAGAGGGAGAGAGAGAGAGAGAGAAGACAAGCGTCGACTTTGAACGAGCTGTCACGTCGTCTTTGCGATTCATATGAGGGCTTTCATCTGCAGCCCAACCTCTTCATAGTAATTATTCTGCATATTTTATAAGCCCACCACCTCCTCCTCAGAATGCACGCACACACACACACACACACACACACACACACACACACGCACACGCACACACACGCACGCACAAACACTTAGGGCTTTGTAATTGAAATGTTTGGCACAGTGCATATTGCTAAAGCAGAATTTTAGGAAGAACATATCGATGTTTGGGAAAAAAGCCCATGGTGTTTGATGTCCAGGGTTTTTTGGCCACCACTCTTTTTTTGGTTGTTTTTTTACTGCTTCAAGATTGAACTCTTAAACAAACAAACAAACAAACTGAATTGGAATCTGGACAGGATAGATCAACTATAGGTGAGGTCCAGTGTATCTCAGTCCAGTAACGGAGTTTCTGATGCATCAGCAGATCAATTCTCTCCCACTGTTTATGCCTGGTCAGCGTCCCAAAACGGCATCCATGGAGTCGAACCAGCAGAACGTTTTTTTGTTTTTTTTGTCAGAGCCGGTCTTTTATTATTTAGAGTCTTGTTTGAGTTTTTACATTTTTTCTCAGCATTGTTTAGCTGTGTAACCCAGGTAACTTTCACATTTCGCACAGAGTTCAAGATAAATTTGTTAATGCCACAGTCAGTGTAACTCCCACAGTCGTGCTTCTACTTCATCGACTTCCCAGTTGTTAGTATGTTTCTCCAATGTTGTATTTTTGTGTAGATGGTAAAAATTACACTGGACTCTTTCCATGTTGCGGTGACATTTTGACCAATCAGAAAACAGTGATGCTGTCAGCTCGGCTGTGACCCACTTTTAGCCCTGACCTCGAGCAGCTCGGGTGGGGGTCGCTTTATTTGTAATGAAAAACTTGTTCATGGTACGGCACGGTTCCTTGTGCCAGTGGAAAAGCGCCAAATGTTTACAAGAATACGATTCTTGTAATAACCCTCCCATTTCACTGCAGTAGTGAACAATGTGTATTAAAACTTTACGTATTTTAGCGAGACGGTAAATATGACAAGATAAGATAAAGGTTAACCAGACTTTTGCATTAAAGGTAACTGACTTGACCAAAGGTGGGCAAATTTATAAAGATGAAGGCCTGACCTACATTCAAGGCCCTGATGCAAATATGAGTTTTTTTACAAAGTCAAAATAGATACAAAAGTCACATCTGCACCTTTTCATTTAAAATGACCATTTAAAATGGGGAAAAAAACATTAAATGTGGCCTGTGCAGAAGTATGTATAATATCACATTTACATGTATAATATCACATTTGAAGAGCAAATTTCCAAAACTCACTTAGTCCAAAAGCATTTTTTTGGGAAAATCGCGTTTTACTTGTTTTACCTATTGGAAATCAATTCTTACAGGAAATATTTTTTTATTGGAATTTTACAGTTGCTTTAATGTTTCTAAAGTGCAACTTCTGCACATTTTAGTTTGGGCAAATTTGTTTAAAAAATATAATGGAAACAATTTTTAAGTAAATTGATATTCAATGTTACAAAATTATGTACAAGTTTAACATTTATATTCTACTGCATGACACAGCATAGAGCCATCCTTGTTCATGATCTACCGCCTGGGAGACCTGGTAAGAACCACTGCGTGACTGTGTGAGTGAACTGAGAGTGTTTTGTAAATTCACCTAATCTTGTGCCGTGTATTATGCAAGGACTGAGTGAGTTTTGGTCAGTTATACTATTGCACATAAAGAGGTCATGTAAAAATATGTCAATAGTAGTGTTACCTAAAATATCACCAAAAATGGACTGAGTTTTGAAAATTTGCTCTTCATTTCTGTTCAGTCTGTTAAACTCCAGTGTTTAGAAACTGAACACAAAAATTAAAATATAGAAAAGCTATATTTAAGCTTGTTGCCTATGGCAATGTGTAAACTGCCATAGACATGGAACTTGACCTGGGGTGTTCAAACATTTGCAAATGACTGTATATCTTCATGTGCAGGAGAGTGAACATGTGCAGGACAGTGGGACGCCAGGATTAAAAATGACGTAAATGTTACGAATACGAAATATTCCTGAGGAATACTTTAACACAAGCCCACAGATGAAGGTGCATAAGGACACGTTAAACCGTCCACTAAATATTTGAATGTCCGGTAGAGGCGATTGATTGATATATCCATTTTTTTTCCTTTGCAAACCAATAAACCTGATCATAATTTAGAACATAATTGAGGGAATTTGGACAAGACGAAAGCAAGCAAGCAAACAAAGAGGAGGAGAGGAAAAGGGGGGAGACAGAGAGAGAGAGAGAGAGAGAGAGAGAGAGAGAGACAAAGACAGTGACTGGGGGGGTTAGGCGTAGCACCTTGATGTGGATTAAAGTCTTGTCAGAGGCGGAGTGACGCGCCCTTGAACACCATCACCTTGTAAAGTGTCGTGTCATCACATTCACACTGGAGGGGCCGTCGTTGTGTGTGTGTATGCATGTGCATGTCTGTGTGAGTGAGTGTGTGTGTGTGTGTGTGTGTGTGTGCGCGCATATGCACAGGGCTTTGCCATATCAGGCTCTAGTGTCCCGTGACGGCAGATTAAAGAGAGGCGGAATGAAAGAGTGATAGAATAAAGCCACACTCATCCACTCAGCAGGGATGGTGGCGGGTGGCAAAGACAAGATGGAGAGAATACTGGAGGAGGGCAGAGAGGAGGATGAGGGTTTGGAGAAAAACCAGAAGGTAGAACCAATCTATTCAACAAGGTCAACAAGATCAGCACCAGGCACGGACTTTACCCACATTCCTCTGATATAGTTTTACACTGTGAATGGGTCCAACAGTTCACTAAAACACACTTGTAAACTCGTAACTTTAAATTACTGATCTATACTATTTAAACCCCAGCATTTGTGTATATAGTATAGTGTATTCCAATTAGGGACTTTTATTGGATTCAATTATGCTTTATGTTTTATATTGTTCTTGTCTCTCTATCTCTGTCTCTCTGTGCATTCATAACAAAAGCAATAAAGGGATCAATACAATTTTCTGATTCTATGTAATAGACACAAAAATACATGGAAAGCAATGCAAAATAAGTTACAATAAGGTACATGTTTTTGTACTCTCAGACTAACTTGTTCAGAAATGTAAAAGTTTTCTCAGAACATCACAAGGAAAATGAGGTACATATGAAAGATGAAGGTTCGGTTTAGGTATATATGTATAATATATATGTGCTCCTCAAAACTGGAGAGAAAGAATGGAAAGACAGAGATAAAAGTGTGTGAGAGAATACTGTGTGTGTGTGTGTCCATGAGAGCATGATGGAAGCGTGGTAATGAGGCGGAGAGGAGGACGGTGGCAGAGGGAATGAAATATTAAAGTTTCTAATTAAACAGAAAGACCTCTTTCACACCCGTGAAGGTTGTTTGGGCCATTATTGCTATAGCATGTGATGGCCAGTGACCCAGGTCTTTTAAGAAGCACACACTATCACACACATACGCACATTTAACCACCCCCACACACACATACTGCCTTCACACACTGCCATACATGCAGACACCAATTCCCTACGCTCTGAAATAAGGAGCAGAATGAAACCAGTCGTTGGTTCTTTGGGGAGATACTGTACAGTAATCACTTGTGGACACTTGTAAAACCTTTCACAGGAGGATTCTTTAAATGATCGTTATTATAAATGACACATCAGTTTGAAGACCTCAAAATCTCTTACACATTTGTCGTTTTTGGCTTGAATGTACAGTTCTACACAAAAAAAAGTTCAAGCAAAAAGGGGTTCTTTGATTTTTGGGCGACTGTTCTTCTTAAGTTTTATTATATTGTTATAATAACAACAGCAACAACAACAACAAAACAACTATAATAATAACAGCTGAATTTAGAGCGTCTTCTCCTCCTAAAGTTTTTGAAATATTGGAACGGTTCCAACGTCAGCTTGTATATAACTTTTTGATCAGTCGATCAGGAGTTGAGTATTGATGGTTTGATGTGGTCAGTTCTGTAATATATAGGGAGAGAGAGCTGACGGTCAAGTGGCCTTTAAGTTATGTGTTGGAGAGAAAGTCTGTGATGTCACAGCTATGGAGGCTGGAAAGGGACAAAACACAGAGCAGACTCATAAACAGACTTCAAGATACTAAAGCTCAGGTCAGTTATAAAAAAAAGTCGCGTGTAACTGTTTATTGTGGTCTAATTAAAAACAATCAGCCTGTGAATGTGGCTACCCATTCAGTTGTCCTTAACCATAAATGGCTTGGTAAGAGTCAGTGCATTCAGGGCCCTATCTTTGTTTAAAAATGATTCCACATAGCTCCAAAAATGACTACTGTTACAAGTCAAAGAACATTTTTCTTAATAGGAATGAAGAAGGTTCTTTGATTCTTTGATGAACCCTGTTTTGTCATCCTGTTAGAGCCATTTTAAAAGAACCATTCTATCATAGAAAACCATTTAACCTGACAGAGAAACATGCATTCAAAGAGTTATTTGATCTGAGATGGTTAAAAAAATAACCACAGCAAAGCACCCTTGAAGAACCTTCTTTATAAAAACGTACACAATTAAAAATGGTTATTCATGTGCTTTTAAGGACAACCAATATATAAATAAATATAAAACCATCTCAGGTCAAAGAACCTTTTAGTTCTTTCTAGCTCCCTAAAAGTTTCCATTATAGAACTGTATTACTATAGTGTTCTGTAGTACAATAATAGCAGAAACCTCCTTAATGCTGCACAGAAAAACCTTTAACCACACAGAGAAACATATATATATATATATATATATATATATATAATTTATAGTTTTTACGCTATAGGTTTTGCTGCTTCTACTTTCTTCTCTTGTTCTGTAAACAAAGCAAATTTCCCACTCATGGGACTGATAAAGGGTGATCTTATCTTATTTGATCTACTTTCATCATTTAGAGGCTCTTTCAGATCTGGAGGTTCTTATAAGATTCTTCACAAAACACCTAAAATTATAAGTCAAAGTGGTTCTTTAATAAAGGCATTCAGAAGAACATCTTTTTTGAAAGTGTGCATATCGAGTAATGAACTGTCCCATTCCAGAACCGTATGTGCAGGCCGAGAGCCACTGAGGAACCATTATTTTTAAAAGAGTAACATGCAGCTTCTTCAGCACATTCCCACATAGAGGTGCAAGATCTCTCCTTGTCTTTCTTTCCTTCGCGTCCTCTCCTTATCCACCCCGCTACAGACCGGTCATAGTAGCCCTGATAACAAGCCCCATAACTTATTTATGGAAAAGAAGCGTAGAATTCTCAGTCAGGGGATTTAGTTGCTTCCTTGACATTCAACACACATTTTTTTTTACCTGAGATGGGTAAGTCACCACTAGCAAAGAAGCAAAAGAACAAGGGCAGAGAGAGGGAGAGAGAGAGAGAGAGAGAGAGAGAGAGAGAGAGAGAGAGAGAGAGGGAGAGAGAGAGAGAGAGAGA
>JBBJLS010000041.1:13401524-13413349 GCA_037577275.1 Bryconaethiops microstoma | reverse complement strand
CTCTGTCTCTCTCTCTCTCTCTCTCTGTCTCTCTCTCTCTCTCTCTCTCTCTCTCTCTCTCTCTCTCTCTCTCTCTCCGTCCCTCTCTCTCTCTCTCTCTCTCTCTCTGACCCTCTCTGTCTCTCTCTCACTCTCTGTCTCTCTCTCTCGTCTCATCCTTGCCCATGACTGCCTTCTTGTTTTTATTCTGTACTGTGCTCTTTCTCTCACTCTGTCTCTCTCTCTCTCTGTGTCCCTTTCTCTTTCTCTCTCTATCTCTCTTTCCCCACTCTCTCATCCCTGATGTGTGAACCTACTTTGCATACACTTGGTATTCCTGGCAGGCGAGAGGAGATGGGGGAGAAAAAAAAGGAAGAGGAAGAAATATGAAAAACAATTTAACAATAATAATGACGCTGATGATAAAATTAATTATGCCCTGGGACGGAGAGATGGATGGATGGGAGTAGGTTGGGGGTGGGGGGTGGGGTGCAGTGCAGAAGTGAGAGACGACGAGACGAGACTTTAATTTGATTCCATTGCCTCGCAACCGTTATGAGACACCATGGCAGGGCCAACCAGTCGCAGGCTCGCTGTTTTTGCAACAGAGATGGAACAGAGTCAATAGTGGATATATTAGAACATAAAGAAATAGCGGCTTCATGTATAAGACACACTATGACACTGTATGGAACCAATTCATTTCATTCAAAACATAGACCTTATTTGCTTGTCCTTGTTTTATACGTTTGTGGAAGAAAGCAGGCACTGATTTGCATTGCCTTTATATTAGTGTGGCCTCAAAACATCATAACATGAAAAACGTAAAAAGAGTGTGTGTTATATGTAAATGCAGATATGCCTTTTTATTATTAGACATTTTTTGACATTTTTCTCCCCAGTTTAGTCATTTCTAATTCCACTCTCTTGCTAACACTCCCCCAATCACAAAACCCTCAACTCTGGGAGGGTGAAGGCAAACCCCCAAGCCCCCCCCTTGCTCCAGTGAAGGCTAGCATTAAAGACAGCCACCACATTTTTTTTCAAACTGCTAATGTTTTAACACTAGACTGTTCAATGTGCTTGGAGGAAATTGGTTATGGCCATTTCTGTTACATTAGCTGCCATATTGGCTAGCATTGCACTGTGATGATGTGGTGATAGGGGCATCCAACCCTCCCAGAGAGAGCAAAGCTGACTGTATTCTCTTGGAGTCCCAGCACAGACAGCTGTGGCATTCCAATTATATCCCCCTAAACTGGTGGAATGGTGGTTATGGAGGTTGTGGGTTTGAATCCCAGGACTGCCAATGGCACCACTGAGATACCTTTGAGTAAGGTACCATTCCCACACACTGCTCCCTGGGCGCTGCGTCGCTGGCTGATCAGTGCTTCTCTTGGTAAATGGGTTAAACATAGCGAAAGAATTTCACATTGTTCTCACTGTGTGGTGTGGTGTGGTGTGGTCATGTGTGAGGGCCACTTTACTTTTTTACTTAAATGCAGTTACATCTTTGAAACCTGAGTGTGTTTACATTGCACGCCAGTAATTCCATTATTTTTTACATTTTGGCAGTTATCCATACATTTGAGTATCCGTGTAAACAGGGCTTAAATTGAAAGCCCTTAACAGTGAAGGCCAACTTGTCCTGGGCCGTCAGAGCAGAGAAGCACACACACGCTCAGAAAATCTACTTCTAGGACACAGGGGACACATGATGCATGTGGCAGGGGATCTAAGCCATCACCAAGTACGGGATATCTCCACATCCGCTGAGGCCTCCCTTCCAGACGTGCTGAATGACTTCTGCACACAGTTTGAGGCACAGAATGATCTGGCAGCGAGGAAGGCCATCTCTCCCCCACAGTGGCCTGATGTAAAGAGAATTCAGCTCAGAGTTACCCTATGACTGCCAGACCAGATAGCATTCCTGGGTGAGAGCTCAGATGTGTAGACCAGCTGGCAGATGATTTCATAGACATTTTCAAAATCTCTTTGGGCACCACTGTCATCCCAATGCGCTTCGAAGACACCACCATCATCCCTGTGCACACAAAGTCTTAAGTGTTGTGTCTCAATGACCACCATCCCTTTCTACTCATTCTCCCTAATCATAATTAAGTGCTTTGGGAGGCTTGTCATGAGGCACAGAAAGACCACTGGAATTTGTCTCAGCGGTACAACAGAAGATGCCATCACCACCACCCTTCACTTTGTCTTTACCTATCTATACAAATGTGAGAATGCTGTGTGCTCAGTTCATTGATGTTCTTGCTGCTGAACCATGACTGTGTGGCAAGGCACAGCTCAAACCGCATCATCAAGCTGGCTGCTGACATGACCGTGTAAGGTTTAATTAGTGGGAATGATGAGGCAGCCTGTAGTGTGGAGGTGCAGACTGCAGACTGGTGCTGAATCAGAATCTGTCTTATAAGAGATTATCCTTCATTAGTCCCACGGGTGGGAAATTAGCAAAAATAACGCAGTGGGTAGCCAGCGGCACAACGCCCGGGGAGCAGTGTGTGTGGACAGTACCTTGCTCAAGGGTACTTCAGTGGTGCCACTGGCAGTTCTGGTATTCACTGTTTGGTTTCACTGTGTACTTGTCTAAATGGTTGAAATTACAATAAACACCTACTTGACTTAACTTCAAGATGTGGCATGACCAGCAAGGTTGAAGCCTGTAAAAAAACAGAGGATATTTTGCAGAAAAGCCAAACATAAGATTAAGATTCAGAACACTGACTATATATTTCCTGTAGTTTCAGCCTTTATTTTTATTATTAAATATTGAGTTTTAAGCAAAGCAAAGTGTCAGTTAGCAGGCTAATCTTTGGATAGCTCAACACTCTTGGAGGATTAACGGCCAATTCCGTTAAGACAGACGCCAATACTAGTAAATATTATGCTGAGTGATGGGGGAGAGGGAAGGCCATCCTTAAGAGAGCAATGCCGTATGCTGTCTTGAACTCCAGGCCATGGATGATGGTTGCACCAATGATAGAGCCAATGCTCATTGCTTGACAAAATTTTCAATATGTGCAGGGTTTCTTTAGGCCGCCATACATTGAGTGAAAAAGTGAAAGTGACCATTCTGTCATACGTGAACACACCACAGCACACAGTGGGAACAGCACAAAATTCTTCCTCTGCATTTACCAGACGCTTTTATCCAAAGCGACTTCCATTCTCGAACTACAGGGGACAGTCTCCCTGGAGCAACTTGGGGTTAAGGGTCTTGCTCAGGAACCCAGTGGTGGTGTGCTGGAGGTAGGATTCGAACCCACAACCTCTTGGTCCAGACGCAAGTATCCTACCACTAGGCCACCACCACCCATTTAACCCATTTACCAAGTGAAGCAGCAGGCAGCCAGGAACACAGCGCCCGGGGAGCAGTGTGTGGAGACGGTACCTTGCTCGAGGGTACCACAGAGGTGCTTAGTGGTCTTGGGATGCAAACCCACAACTTCCTGATCGCAGGGCGAATTCCCTCAACCACTAGGCTACCAGCTGCCCTTCACCTAAAGATAAACAATGCCTGTAAAGTAACTTGCCATAGCTCTGAAACAAATGTGGTGTTATTTAACAAGTAAATGCCATTCATCTAAGCTTAGCTTGTTTTATTTGTGACACAGAACACTTAAATAAATATCTCTTTTTACTGGAACCTGTCAAGTAGTTAGGTTTGATAGAATTAATATTGGTTTCAACCAATTCTTGAGATTCAATTCTTGAGAATCAAGTATTGGTATCAGAAGGGAGTAAAAGATGTCACTGTAGCCCTAGTTTGCAAAGCAATATGATGCTGAAACCTTCACAGCAGCACCACTGGATAGCTTCACTTCACTGATAGATTGCCTTATCTATAGCCAGTTACAGAAACATCATTTCCATTTTTCTTGCAGTCAGGGTGCATTACAGTGCTCATCAGTGTGTAGTACTCTAGTTCGTGAGCTTTCAAAACAATCTCTAAAACAGATATCTGAACAAGAACAAATCATACACTATGTCCATTTATTAGGCCATCTGTAATACAGCCATCCAAAGATGAACTCCAGAATGAACGTGGAGGTTCATGGTCTAATGAATTGCAGAAAATTGTTCTTTAAAGAACTAAAAGCTGCTCTTCTGTGCAAACCTCCAAAGAAACCTTTATGCCCCTTAATTTTGAAGAGTGGGGGTTAAACTATGAAGTGCATTGTGGAGTGTCCAGCTTATGACTTACCTTTTTTGACAAGCCTTTGGGTAGCTTTTATTAGTCTTATGTTTTATTTTATATTCTGCATTTTACGACTATGGAATTTTATTGTTCAGCGCTCTGTGACGTCAATCTGTGGAAGGTCTTTTACAAATAAACCTTACTTACTTACATTGTTATAAAGTAGATTTGAAATTGTACAGTCTACGGTAACGGTGGAGGTAATGGTTGTCAAGCACGAATGGGTGAAATACATACATATCTAATGGCATTATCGAGCCTATGCGCCATCTCAAAGGAAAGTCAGAGAGAGGCAGAGAGATATGTGAGCAGTTTTATTGTGGAGATTAACGAGGATGTCTGCATTTTAGGTGTGTGTGTGTGTCTTCGCATGTGGGGAGAGGACGGGTTGTGCCAGGTGCCAGAAGAACATTAGAGGACTCAAGAAGCGTGCAAGACTGATTTAATTTGTAAAGATGCAAGGCATCCCTTTTAATGATCACTAAATTGTTTTTTTCTGACAGAAAACCCCTTCTCTTCCCAGCGCCCACCCCCCTTGCCCGCCTCGGCATTTGATTTGCATATGATCTTTAAGCGGCTGCAGCTATGCCGACTATTTGGTTATCATTTAAATCACCATCTACTCGTATCACAGACCTAGATAGGTCATTCTTCCCCACACTGGCTTTGCAGACAAGCACGCAGGTGGGGGTGTGGGGGGGAATGAATGTATAACTAATGAAATAAATTGATTAAAGGTTCCGAAATCAATTTTTTCCCTGCCTACAATGAAGATCTAGGGCTTAATTTAGCATGGACCTGCAAGTCTAAATTTAAGCACTGGGGGGTAGAAAGAAGGAGGCCTAATTGGCATTAAATGAGGTGCTGTTATGAGCAGTGAGAAAGAAGAGCGAAAAGCAAGGAGAGGAAGGAAGAAGGGAGTGAGAGAGAGCGGGAGCGAGTAAAGGGAGAAGTGGGGGTAAAAGGTAGCCTATCTCCAATATCTCATCGCCTCTTTTTTCTTTCTCTCTCATCCTCTCTACCCCATGCTTTACCCTGCACTTGAAAGCTAGGTGAGCCTGTACTCAGCTCTGATTTTCCTAAGTGTATTTAATAAGGTTCATTCATGCACAGAAATGGGAGGAAAGATGCCTAGAGCAGATTTGCATGCCTTTGAAGGCTAGAAAGTGCAAAGCCTTTTCAACCTGAGCACAGACAAAAAAGGACTCTGATTTGAGCATACTGATTGAGTGTAATCGCCAGGCAGCAATCTTTCATTCATTTTCAGGTTCTGGCTGCAGTAAGAGTGGAAGTTGGGTCCATCAAAAGTGCATTTGGCCAGTGCATGACATTTCATGACTGAATATTGTTATGCATATCTGGGTCCACCAGAGGACACTGTTTTGCCAAAAAGTGTCTTCAAATTGACACTAAACAAATGGCTTTACTGTCGGTTTAGTTGAAGCCATGTATAACAACATAGTTCGTATCTCAGTTGACATTTGCAGTTCAAGGCTACCCCATGATAACTTACAAACTCTGTTGGATATCTTTTGTAATTAACCCAACATCATTGTGTACCTGTGTATATATATCCACATTTATTTATATATCCACTGTGTACATATATACATATACTTATATAGGTTTACATATACATATGTGTACATATATATATATACATACATACATATTATATATATTTTAAATTATTTATTTATTTATTTTCTTCAGTACACACATTTATGGCATTTATCAGACGCTTTAAAAGCAACTTCCATTCCCGAACTACAGGGGACAGTCTCCCTGGAGCAACTTGGGGAACCCAGTGGTGGTGCTGGAGGTAGGATTTGAACCCCCGACCTCTTGGTCCAGAGGCAAGTATCCTACCACTAGGCCACCACCACTCCACATGTCCATATTTATATTTTTAGATTATTTGTATGGCGTACTTTTATACTGTATTGTTGTGTGGTATACTTTATTTGATTGTTTTTGCTGCTCTTACCTTTGTTCTTGTCAAGCCTGGAGGCAGTGACGGCCACCCTTGTTATGTTTGTATTTTTGAGTTTGGTGTCTTTTATTTTGACATTCTAAGCACACCAGGCGTGAATTTGTTTATGGGATTAGTTCAGCTGCTCAGGAGTAATTATGTTTTGTATTTAAGTTCAGTTTGGGTGGTCCTGGGTTGTTGGTCCACCATCACCTTAAGCCTTATTATGAGGTATGTGTGTCTTCTGACTCCTTTGTGTTTGTTTATAATATCAAGAAGCTTTTGGGTTATGGGCCCTCAAGCCCTTTTTGGTTGTGTTTATAAATAAAAAAGATTAAAGCATGAACGTCTGCCTATGCGCCTGCAATCCATGGGGAGTCAAGGGAAGGGGATGTGACAGTTCTGTCCACTTTCTGCCATGACAATGCAAATTTCTTACTTGTGGGGCTAATAAATGTTTATCTTTTCTTATCTATGCAAATGCTTCACTGTTGGACCACTGCCCCTATCCATGGTTACAAGAAATCAATAAATTAACAGTTTTTTTTCATTGTTTAACTCTGAAGTGGAAATTGTAGCTGGAAATGATGTCCCACTCAAGTTATCTGCACTCTTGTACAACAAGTTGGAAAACTGGGTTCTAGCTATTGTTAGCAATAGCCATTGATAATGCATTTTGCAAGGTTTTGTGCAAACAAGCAGCACAGCAACACACTCACGGATGGACAGCACTGTATGTGCGACTGATTTAATAAGACACACATAAGACATGCTAACTACTATTGATGCACGGAACCACCATCTCGGATTTTGAGACTGGGCTTGGTGAGTTTTCCTCAGATGTTCCTCTGACTCTTCGACAGTGCTAGGAGAAAAGCACTGGTTAGCTTCAGCTTAGCTAGTATGATAACTTTTAATATAATGGAACCTGTTTTTTGATGTTTTGGTCTGTGGCCTGCTAGGCTAACTTAATTAGTTTAGTTAGCAAGCCTGCAAACATTACAGGCTCAACGCTAAGCGGTTGAAACAAGTAGGCTACAGATTTTAAAAATCTGAGGGAGCAAAGTCAAGAGACTAATGCTGGAGTGACAAAAAGGCTAAATGAAAACTATTCTGTGGTGTCTGTAGCTGTAGCCTCTTTGCTAAGCGGCTAGTCATAATATTGGCTCGGGTGGCTATAAAATGACATGGGTAGCTCACACGCTGTGGCACCACATTTGAAAAGACCTCCAAATAACTATAGCACTCTAGACCAGTATTATACAAAAATAAAATATATCTGAATGTCTGTTACAAGGGCCTGCTTGGCAGGTGCGAATCAATCTTTTGAATATTATTTATTTACTTCCTGCATTAACGTCCTGCATTTCTGCATTTCCTTTACATCAACAGTGTGTAAATAATGTTTTAATGTGCAATGTGGTTTTACGCTGTAACATCCTAATTTCCTCTCCTTGTCCTACTATTAAGTATTGATTTCAGACTTTCAATGCCTGTAAAATGTTTTCAGATCCTTTAAAGCAACACCACAATGTCACCTTGAATATGTAGCATTTTCTGCTATCCTGACTTTGTACATTAACGATTACTTAATAATTACCTAGCTCATTTGACTTTTTTGCTTTTTCTTTTTGTACTTTTGTGCATCCTATTTATATTGTGCAAAAAAACAAAAAACAAAAAAGGAATACACTGGTGCATTAGCATTAGCTGGCTAGCTGGGTCAGACCGGGGAAATTTTATTTTAGGCTTAATCTTCTATGTATAATGTTAGCAAGACAACATTGTGACAGTAAATTCTACATTGCTAACTCTCTACACAGCCTAATTATTCTCTTTTCTGGTTCTGATGGCCTTACAGGAATTGGCTGTGATTGGTTATGATTGGCTCTGATTGGCTGAATTGGCATTCCATCAATCCAATTGACTGCAGGGAGGTGGAGCTGGGCATTTGGTGCTCAAAGTAATTAGCCCCAATGCACACCAAGCTAGGGGGCAATTCACTCCATGTAATACGTCACAGCATGTTTCACTGGTTACAGCTGGGGCTGGAGGTGAATCAGCCCCACTTTAACCAAATCCCAATTTTCCAACAACCAGTTGGTGGCGCTGTAGTTCGCATATACACACAAGTCCTGGTGCCACCTATTGATGAACTCTTTTCCAATGCAAATTTGTAGAATGTGTTCATTTGGTCGTTTACAAAATGACTTAAGTACTTAAGTAACTAACATATCTATTTAAATACCATTGTATACCTAGCTACCATTATAACACCTTAAACAAAGAAGTGGAGAAACATAAGTGTGGATACTTCAAAACAAGGGTACTGCATACAATTAAGCATTTAACACCCTACCGTGCTCTGAGGCCTGAATAAAAGTGCAGGCCAGGTGAGTTTTGAATTTTGAAGCGGGATGACAAGATGAAAAGATCTAAGTGCCTTTGAGAGAGGGTTCACTTTTGGCGCACACATAGCTTCATTCATAAAGACTGGCCAGTGTGTGGAGATGTCTCTTTAGTTACAATAGGAACAGTAGCTAAAGAGACAACTCCATTTAAATCTGGAAATAAGGCCACTAAGTGACCGTGATGCTTGTGCATTAGTTCCTCAGGCATCAAGGCAGCGCTGTCAGGAAGACAACTTCACAGAGAGTGATATAGGCCCCTCATTACAAAGACAAATGCACATTTGAGTGGTTCAGTGGTGCAGAAACCACAAGCACTAATCTACAGAATAGTGGGAAAAAACATCTTTGGCCCAATGAACCAGGCTTCACTGTATTCAGTGGACCGGTGCGTGTAAGTAGAGTGGCTGGTTACCTGTACAGTGAGGGGGTCCAGATGCTCTGTTATGCTGTTGTTTTGTGTAATACAGTCAAATCCTATTTAGTGTGATTGTGGAAGCAATCACACTATTGTTCTTCTTAAAAATTATTAATATTATTATTACTATTAATATTATTATTATTATTATTAGTGTGATTGCATCAGCAAATATTGGCTGCAAAGGGACAAACCGCAGAGAAACCAAACATGAAGAAACAATGCGGAACAAAACACACAGCAGACTCATAAAAACAAGACACTGAAGCTCGTATCATTTATAAAAAAGATGTGTGTCACTGTTTGTTGTAGTTTACACATTCAGTCGCACTTAACCATGAATGGCTTGGTAAAAGTTCACACTCCCTCGGTGGTTCAGCAGAATAATGCTGGGCACTGAATGGAGAAATCAGTGTGGTTTGATTTCAACCACGCAATCACACTATGCATTGTTGCAGAAATGCATCTAGTTAAATACAGTGTTCTACACTGAGCAGCGAATTAGACCATTTGTAGACAATATTTCTATATCAGTCCCTGCAACTTACTTATGGGGTGATCTTTTATAGAAATTAAACTACATCATGAACATTATTTGGGAAATCGTTTCTATTACTAATATTCCAAAAGTCCAAATATGAAAAGCCTGGCTCAGAAAATGATTTAGTGGTCGACTTGCATTACAGACGAATCATCCACTGTTTCCCTTAATATTACCTTTTCTGTTGCTCTTTTCCATGGAGCAAGGGCAGCCTGTCATCTCCCAGTATCCCTTTGAGGAATGGCTTTTCACTCTATAGCACCATATGAGCAAAGTTGGGAAGCAGCTTAAGAAAGGTTACGCAAAGTTTAGGCCAATTAGTGATAGCGTAGAGATGTAGGCTCTTTCTTTCTTTTTTTTTCTGTGATTAAGGCTGATATTTAGGTAAGAGACACCATTAGCTCACCAAAAAAAAAAGCAGATTCAGCGTCAAGTGACATTATCTGGCTGCTTGTTTAGTTCTGTACTATATTCCTGTTAACGTAAAACGAGACTCTGACATTAAAAACAAAGGATTGTTTCAGACGTTCCAGACGTAAGAAAACGTCACCCGTAATTTGCAGATACTAAAAGACAGCAATCTATTTCTGTAGCTAATTATCATGCAGCACAGATCATCAAATGTCATTCGCCAGAACATCGGGGCTGTTTTTAATGAAAGATGACCTTAATTTCACATCATACAGTTCTTTTCATTAGCTGGTTGTGAAACACCTCTTAAAAATATGATGTCAAAAAAGTTGGAACTGTACAAGATGTATAAAACTTCACAAACGGTGTCAATGCAGTACAGAGACTGTTTGGTTCTCTTTAGCACCTTCATATTTGAAGTGCAAATTTACAAAACTCACTCAGTCCAAATGCACTTTTTTGTAAGGAAAATTGCGTTTTTCTTGTTTTACCTATCGGAAAGCAATTATTACAGGAAATACTTTTTTACTTGAAATTTTTCAGTTACTTGTCATTTTTCAATGCCTGTTTCTAAAGTGCAACTCCTGCACATTTTAGTTTGGGCAAATTTGTTTAAAATATATAGTGAAAACAATTTTTAAGTAAATCAATATTCAATATTCAGTGAATCAGTAAATCAGTAAATCAATATTCAAAGTTCTTGAAATTCACCTAATCTTGTGCCATGTATTATGCAAGGACTGAATGAGTTTTGGTCAGTTATACTATTGCACATAAAGATATAATGTAAAAATATACCAATAGTAGGGTTACCTAAAAAATTCCCAAAAATGGACTGAGTTTTGGAAATTTGCTTTTCATTTGTGATTTGTATGAAGACATATGACACCACATCCAGACCAATTGTGAATGATCGAAAATCCAGTCTACTCTATAATTACAGAATCTAAATCTGGTCTAAAAGCTTTATTTAGAATGGAAACATCCAAGCATTGGCAGGTGATGCCACAGTCATCTATAAGTGGGAGACCAGGAGAGCATAATTAGCCATGCTGGGTGTGGCTGTCTGGCATGTTCAAGTTTTTTTTTTTTTACTGTACATTTCTACTGTCATCAACCATTAATAGCTTAATCATTCATGTGCTCCCAAGTGTTTTAAAAATAATCTGACACACTAGCATTTTTTTCTTTCATGTTTCCATTGTTATACTGCATTCGTGACAATGTGGGAAAAAGTTTTTCCGCTGCATGAGGTAGTTTGTCAGATGGTTTGAAAAAAAGGAATATTTTGCAAAACTGAAATGGAAAACTGAATAAAATTCACATTTAATCAGAATCAGACCAATGATTAGGAGTGCCAGAAGAATTTTGGTGTTGGGGATTGGTGCGTGCGTGCAAAGTCTCGGCTGTTCTCCAGGGAGAAGGGCGTTTGCGCGTGTACAGAGTCTCGGCCATTGTCCAGGAAACAAAAAGTGGGGGGGATGAAACTATATTGATTCCAGCGCCCATGGATCCAGGATCCAAGTATTGGCCAGTGATGTCACAGCTATCTGTGGCTGGGAGACCAAGAGAGGATTATGTGAAGGAGTGGCATGTTCATGATTTTTTGACTGTAGATTTTTACAGTCATTAACTATTAATAGCTAAATCATCCCAGAAGTGTTTTGAAAATAGGCACGAACCTTTATCTCTTAGAGATATCTTTCAGATGTTGAATGATGAGAAGGTATGGAAAGTATATATACAGTCAAGCCCGGAATTATTCATACTCCTGACAAATTTTGACTTAAAGTTACTTTAATTCAACCAGCAAGTTTCTTCTTGATTGGAAATGACACAGGCGTCTCCCAGAAGATAATAAGACGATGTACAAGAGG
>JBBJLS010000041.1:13369477-13389977 GCA_037577275.1 Bryconaethiops microstoma | reverse complement strand
CCTGCAGAGCTGATGGTGCTGGTGGTGGCCTTATACTCTGTGATGTGCTGCAGGCCTTGCCACATCCTCCCGGGGTCTGCAGAGGAATAGAAGGAATTTGACTGCAAAGTGTGAATGCATGTGGCTAAAATCCAATCAGGATACAATCCAGATACTAGTCACATGAATTGACCAGATGTAAACAAGCTCTCCGTCTCTTATAATTATGGCCCTTAACGGGGCAGCTGGTGTCCTGGTGGTTAGGGAGCTGCCCTTGCTTTAAGAAGGTTATGGATTCAAATCTCAGGACTGCTAGTGGCACCACTGAAGTACCCTTAAGCAAGGTACCGTCCCCACACACTGCTCCCCCTTGGTGGCAGCCCCCTGCTTCACTTGGTGAACAGGTTAAATGCAGAGAAAGAATTTCACACTGTTCACACTGTGTGCTTGGTGTGTCCACGTGTGACTATAAGGGGTCTCTTTATTTTACTTAATAGTTTCACTGACCTTCCTTTCAAGTTCAGTTTAGAATGAGAACCCATCAACACCATCAATTTGAATAATTACCAACATAATAAACTACCCTTCATGACTACATTACTAAAGATCTATGCCAGTAACCAGGTTCATTATGCATCGTTATAGAGACATCAGCATTGTTATTTCTATTCTCAGTAAACTGACTGCAAACCAGTTTTCATCTGCAAGCAAGTGCAGTGTTCCACTCAACCATAATACACTCAACCATAATAGTGTTCCAGATCGAGTCGATCACTTTGACAGTTATATGAAGTCTCTGATTGCTGATGTATCTTTGTTCTGTAGGCACTTCGTCGACTATAGATACATATTTATACAAGCTCTTTCATCTGGCGGAGTGGACTGTATTTCAAAGTCCCCGAAATAATAACTAGGCTTCTAAGCAGAAACTTTTTTGGGCAATGTCTTTCAAAGATATAGTTAATTGGGCCCATATAAATACATCTAATGCAGGTGCAGAGTGGCTCTGTCAGATATAACATGACTTTCTTATTAAATAACAATTGTCAAGTGACTGTTACTTGCTGCCAGTACATTGATATGTAGATTTTTTTTTATCTTTTGCGTGTAGGATTTTAGTGTGCCTCAAAAAAATAATTGACTTCATCTTTTCCATCTTCCTTGTCAGTTGTCCTTGCTGTCTTTTACACTGATGTTTTGTTGCCCATTTCTTTAGTGTAGTCTATACTTATTAAGCTCGGACACATACGTTAATGTCCAAAACTTAAGGGTGCATACATAGACATACATTCAACTACACGTTGTTTAGTCTCTATAGGAAAGCACTGCCAATAGAATGGAATGCTCCAGTACAGGGGAAGACTAAGGTTACCATGCACCATTTTCCAAAGGTTTCTCCAAATAGACAACAAACTGTTCTTTCAATTCAGGATTGTTCTTCAGTGTGCATTGCAAGGAATGCAGGTGAGAGAGGGCTCAAGCACGATTGTTTAGAAGGTAAGGTCTGGGTGACCTGAATGGTAGGGAAGCAGCCCAGCTGTTTTATTTATCTCTGTGTAGTTCCTCTTGCATGATCTTCAGAAAAGTCTCATTTTCAAAATATAAAGCAGGTTTGTTACTGCTTTTTGTCCTCATGAACTCACATCGTCCAAGCTGGTCTACAGCATGCACACCAACAGCAGAATAGCTTGACAGATGGGTGGAGACACTGTGCCTATGCTCCCCCCATAGCTTGCTTTTTCTTTGACGCATTTGTGATCTTGATATGGCATCAAAAAAGATGGACATCCAAACTGTAGGACATTAGTCTTGAAGACATCTACTGTGGGCTTGTGGACACTCAATGCAAACCTCTCCCACTATCACCCACCCTAAATCCAAGCATGCAAACAGTGTGTTGATTTGCTCCCTCACTTTGTGGATCAGTCCGTCTCCGTCTGGAAACCATACTACCTTTCATACGACCATTTCCATGGTGCTGGCCCAGGTTCTCATCAGGTAAGGTGAAATGATACTGTGAATGTCAAAGAACTGAAAAATCTTTTTCTCTGCTTTGGTCATCAAGTGTATGCTTTGGGATAGTGCATATCTTGACTGAGCATTGTCTTTGCCCTTGAGGGAAAACTCACACCAAGCATATCTTTGTACAAGACTTTCACCACAGGCCTCAATGCACCTTGAAGTTACCGCTGGAGGGGAAGGGTTTTGCTGTTCTGTGCTCCATCATAGGAGACACTGCTATTAAGGTGGTAGTGTCCAGATACATTGCTGTGCAGCGCTGGTCACTCTAATTTCATTTCAGGTCTACTGGACATTCCCTAGCCATATGAATAGCAGAGCAGCACGTGTTCTCTTAGTAACAGCACGTGTTCTCTTAGTAACAGCACGTGTTCTCTTAGAACACAAACGTAGCCTGTGTTCTCTTCGTAACCTCCTGCATTCCGTAAGCTGCTTCATTTTAAAGGCTCGGTGCTTTTCTAGAGGATGAAATTTATTAGGAAGTGCACAGAACATTAGCTGCATTACTGCAATTGTTCATGCATGTCTTTGCTCTATGTTTCAGTCTTGGATCTTATAAACAGATTTAGCAGTCTTCACACTATCAGGTTTTGTTATGGGTCTTTCATTGTGGTAATAAGTGCGGTTGCTGTTTGCCGAGAGAAAAGCTAGGATTGTTTCTGGTCTTTGCCAGCAAAGAAAGACAATTAGGGAAAGCAAACAGTGTGTTCTTCTTTGAGCCAGCAGAAACCCATTTGTCTTGTAGGTACAGTAGCAACTTTTCAACAGTAAGTTTGATGCCTTGAGGTGAGTCACGTTAACTAAGACCAGGTAAGCACCCGTCCTCTTTAGCTGCGAGAAGCTTCATAAAAAGTTAATGTTCTCCTTGCATGTGAGATGAGGAAAACTGTACTGCCTCTTGAAAAGAAAACTCTCTATCGCTTCAGGGGTGGCATAACACTCTTCCAGTCCAAGCTTGAATTCTTTTAACATGATCAGATGACTCCTTTTCTAGCCATTTTACCAGTAGATCTAACTCTTCACTGGCTGTTAGCTCTAATCCCTGAATGCCATAAACAATGGAGGACTGCCATTCTCTGAAACTCTCAGGCTTGTTGTCAAAATTTTTAAGCTCTGTGGTTACTAAACCTATCATGTAAGCGAAGTCTATCATGTTCGCTATTAGAGTATTGGAAGAGTCCTTTGTGTTGTTGCTAGGAAAATGGTCAAGATAGCTTGCATGCTTAAATGAAGGGGAGTTACTGAGTGGGATGCAGTGCTGAGGCAGATGTTTCTGGTGCCCTGAGACATCATGGTGGTTCGTAGAGCTTATCTCAGGTGTTAATGGTTCTGGGACTCAGCAGATCAGCCAAGACTGAGAAGAGTCTTGATGCATGTGTTCCTCTTCTTTTGAGCAGTGGAGGTTCAAGATGAGCGGTACTTGATGCTCTGAGAGGATGAGATCTGACACGCTGTGTGATAAGTGCAAACAAGTAAGGAGGTGCAAGTCCATTCTTGGCCTTGAAGGAAAGAGTTAAGGCATTGAACCTAATGCAAGCAGCCACAGGGAGCCAGTGCAGGTTCTGTAGTAGAGGTGTGGTGTGTGAAAATTTGGTGGTGTTGCTTTTATGTGGAGAGCAGGTGCTGTGTCAGGAGGTGTGGTAGGAATGGTGCTGACCTGAGCCTGATGTTCCAGGTAAGATTCTATTTGCTCTCTAGTTGACTTTGGTGAGACACCACTCCTGGCACTGCACATCCTCATCTTCTGTCCTGTCTGCGGCCTCTAAAGCTTCTGCCTCTGTGATAGCAGCAGCAGCAGCAGTTTTTTAAAGCTCTAGTGCTCCTAGATCTACTTATAGGGTAGCCTTTTGCAAATATAATTTGTCTGTTTTTTGCTGCTTGACAGATATCAAGCATTCGAAATATCTGGACCTGCGAGTCCAAATCCTGCGTGTCAATTGTTGTGACTGGCAATGAATGTGGCTTCGAGCTTCAGCCAGTGAGAGCACAGGGGACGGGGTGAAGGGAACCCCGAGGGAGAAGTTTATACTTTTTGTTTGGGTTGCTTACTTCTTGCTGACATCCATATTTAGAAGAAAAAAAAAATCAAATAGTTAAAATATGCTTCACCTGCTCTGTAGCTCATGGCATCTCTAAATATATTGGCAGAACTGACTAGCATGTGTATCCACTTGACTACCAGCCCAATCAAAACAAGGGAAAAGGTTAGGAAAGAACTACTGAAAGCATTATAATTCCTCTGTCACGCCCCGCATGTGTTTTCATGATGAAATGTAGTTTGGAGAGCCGAGAGACTCCTTGTGAAATGACTTGTAATGTATGACTCCCTGTCTAGTGTTCGGAAGACCGTGGAGACTGTGATTGAACCTGACTGGATTTTTGCTTACCCAAACATCAACAATGACACAGAAGTGACATAAATCTTTTAAAATCTTCATTTAGCAACACATTTTGTTAGTTAAAATTAATATCCAGGCTCATCTACCATTGCTAACTTGCTGCTCCAGGCTCAGCTTGTTGGATTTGTCTATTCCACCTTATATGGTGCAGCAACCAGAAAGTAACATTGCACCATTTATGGTGGAAGCCAACTTTTATTCACCAAATTTCTCCAAACTATTTGGTGAATAAATTTGTAAAGATTTAGCGATCTGCTGTGTTGCTACTTCTGTTTATCTCTGTCTCTCAGGTCTGCAACATCTGAACGAGTGACTGAGCTCAACTTTTTCAATCAAACACTCAGTGTTTATCAGTCTAATTTAGTGTCTAATCAGTAATGTGACTTTGGCAATGTGTCTTTGTTTAAACGTTGTTTAGCATTTTAATACATTTCACTTATTTATCTTACATTAGGATTTCAGAGACAAAGAGAGGGTTGTGTTCAGCCAGCTTTACCTCATGCTTTTTTTTTTTTTTTTACATATCCTTAAATAACATTTTCTTTTTAATATTAGTTTTAACACAGCAATAAATAGGCCTTCAGTGCTTAAAAATATCAACAAGAGAGTTCTGTAGGAGTTAAAAGGGTATCTGAATCTCAAACAAAAGAAATGAACAAATGACCTACACTACATCTCGCACTCTGGAGTCCACAGACAAGGGCCTACTCTCTATCCCCCACACCAGACTGAAGTCCTTTGGGGACGGAGCCTTCAGTGCTACTGCCCTCCACTCTCTGAAATCCGCAATGTGGCATCTCTAGGCACTTTTAAAAGCACTAGAAGTTTCTTTTGTTCTCTAAGGTGCGTTTGTTTTTTACTCATTTTTGCTTGCTTGTGGGCTAAATTTTGACCATATCACGTGACTGAGACGAGTGTTCTTTTCAAAATAAAAGATCTTTCAGACTCTGATAATCAAAATAAAAATGTTTATTTTGTCTTTCTGTGAAGCCCAGTACCAAATGACTCACGGACCGCTACCGGTCTGCGGCCCGGTGCTTGGGGACTTCTGCTCTATGGCCTTTGGTCTTTGACTGACTATTTTATGTAAAGTGACCTTGGGATCCTTGAAAGGCACCATATAAATGTGTTATTATTATTATTATTATTATTATTATTACTATTATTCAAATTGTTTGGGCCACCCCTATCGATGTGCTCTCATTAGGTAAGTACTGATTTCTCAGCTCCACCACTTTCCCTCCTCCTGCTGTTCTCATTCCTTTTCTCTCTCTACCCCTCTGTCTATATCTGTGTCACTGCCTGCGTGAACCGAAGACTGCTTTCCACGCACTTCCTTGCCGAAGGAAATATTAATATTTCCAACCGTAACTCTGGTTTTAAACACACAAGCAAAGTGAATAAACAGACAGCGTGAGAAACGAGCCTGCAGCCACGTTTGAAATATGGATGTTCATACACACATATTTGTCTGCACGCTGAATCATTTAAATTCAGCCATCGGAGGTGGGGAGCATTCAAAATGTATTTGGTAATAAATGCAGTCCCTGTTCCGCCCCCCTTTCCCTCCTCTTGGCGTAAAACGGGGAAAGAATGTGCAAATAATTAATGACTACTGGAATATGGAAGACACGTTTAATTTTATGTGAGAGAAGAAGCGCTATTGACCTGCGCTACTCAGAACGGAAGCAGAGTTGAAGGAAACGATTGTATAATCACGCAGTATTTGAGAAAACACTGGTTTGGTAATGCTCTTTAATCACTCGGATTATATTTAGCACCGGAGCTGAGCTGTTTCCAACCAAATATTCAAATATGTGATCCAGACGTCATTAAAAGGGCAGCGGAGAAGTGGAACCGATTTTTAATGGTGGGGGGAGGGGATGGGCGCGTCAAATGCGGTGACACATATTTGATATGGAAATAATCATGAGTACAATACATATTAAAACAGCAGGGGGGTGCGGCTGCGGCATTTGAATCTTGCGACACTGACAGTGGACCCTTGATGTATGTCTGAGCAAATTTCATTAGGGATAAGATGGCGGCTGGCCTAAGTATTAGGATCTGGCTTATTCCCTTTCATTTGTCAGGTGGCGTGGTCTTGTGTGATTGAGCAAAGCCAAGTGTAATTGTGGAGAGGTAATCTGGGAGGGGGAGGGTGGGGCTTGTACATTTGAGAGAGATCATTTTTCCCCCCCAAAAAAAGAGATGGATAAAGGAACGTAATGCATAATTTGTCAGTGATGTTCATGAATGAAGTGAAAGCTGGAAGCAGCAGATACAAAAGATAGGAGGCCTGTGTAAAAAAGCCACCATGTGTTAGTTTGAATGTAGTTAACTGATTGAAAATTACTAGGGGGGTTTTTTGCATTTAGTACATTTACTGATCATGTTACGGAGGTAACTAATCATCCAACTAAATTTAGCATCTTGTTCAAGGACTCTTTTGTTTAAGGAGGGCAACAGTGCTACTCAGAACATCAGTGGTCATCAAACCAGTCCCCAAATCAGTAATAGTTGTCCTCACTTTTGCTCACAATATGCATTGCGAGTCAGGTTGGAACATGGACTGTCTGGGAGGGCGGGAGGGGGGGAGGGGGGGATGGGTCGGCTGAGCACTGGTTTGAAGACCACTGCACCACATACTACCAACTGTAATCTAAATGAAAAAGGATAACATTACCATTGTCATCTTCAAATTGAAATGGTAACATTACCCCTCCGCTCACTAGATGATCTTTTTTTTTTATACCCAGGTAGGCACATTATACTGTAACAATAAATATTTCTATGGCAAAGACTCGTAAGCATACATTAGCTTTCCTCGGTAACATCATTCTGGAACAGAATGTCTGGCTGAGGGGAACTTATTTTCTAATCTAACTAGCCGAAAGAACATTAGGCTTAATATTTGTCTGTGTAATAATTACCCATTAATGATATACATCAATCAGACACAACATCTAAACTACTAAAGGGGAAGTGAGTAATATTTGATTATCTCGTGGTAATGGCACATGTCAAGGAGAGGGAAACAAGAGATAGTGGGCAGCAAAGGATCAGTCATTTCTTGAAGCTGATGTGTTGGAAGCAGGACAAATGGGCAAGTGTAAGGATCTGAGAGACTAAGACAAGCGCAAATTGTGATGCGGGATGACCTGGTTAGAACATCTTCAATACTGCAGGTCTTGTGGTTTGTTTTTGGTGTACACTGGTTAGTTACTGCTAGAAGTGGTCCAAGGATAGACAGTCAGTGAACCACCGACAGGTTTATGGCTAAGGCTGTCTGATCTGGTCTCACTGAGGATTTACTGTAGCACAAATTGCCAAAAAAGTTATTGCTGGCTATGATATAAAAGTGTCAGAAGACACAGTGCTGCTGGCTGCGTAGTGTCCACTGCTGAAAATGCCCTGAATGGGCTCATGGGCATCAGAATTGGAGCATGGGGCAATGGAAGAAGGTGATCAGGTCTGATGAATCATAGTTTCTTTTACATCATGACGGCTAGATATGGATGGGGAAGAGGCGGTGGAATGCATCTGTGGAATGTACTTTGGAGCTTAATGGGTCTGTTGCTAACGTCTTGGAGTTACACACTACAGCACCTTCAGAAGTCTGTGGAGTCCAAGCCTCCATGGGTCAGAGTAGTATTGGTGGCACACGGGGTCTTACGCAATATTAAAGGTGACATATTATACCTCTTTTTAAACAAAGCTCTATATGTTCGACCCCGAGTCGGACCCAGAGCAAGATGAAGAGGAGCCACCTGCACAAACACCTCCACAAATGCAGCAAGCAGTTTCTGAATGGGCTCGGAGTAGAACCGCTGCTCCTCCACATCGAGAGGGGCCCCGGACGCCTCCCTAGGGAGGTATTCTGGACATGAAAAAACTAATAATACACATAAAGAAAGGATTGAGTGAAGATCTGTGAGACTTTTGGTTGAAATGAAAATACGTGCTATATGATTCACTGCAAAACTGATTTAAAAAAGGAGCAAACCACATTAATGCCCTAAAAACCTCTGATGTCCATATTTGACTTTGCCTTAGATAGCTGTAAACTCAGGCTAAATCTCAAACGGCAGCGTACCCCAATTTAACATACGTTTTTGGAACAAAACCTTCAGTTTCCAAACTGGTAACTTTTCAGGAGAAGGAAAATGACATCGTTTTAAATAGCATAAATGTAAACGAGGTTTTATTTCAAGTATTTCGAACCATGTCTGCCAGTCCACTCACCTGAATATGTCTGACTCCCGTCCCTGAGACGGTTACCTCCTCATCATAACTCCACCATCACTGTAAGCTGAATCCACTCCAAACTGACACTTGCATTGTCTCTTTAACCACCCACTGGAAGATTATGCCACCACTTATGTTCACATTACTCTCCCACTATTCCAACATCAATTGCTGAGCAGGCTTTCAGTGGGCCATGATAATGAGTGGCTAGGTCCTAGCAGTCCTCAAATTGCCTAATATCCCCCCAATTTAGATGACTGGTGATTTGATAGATAATTAGCTAGCGGTGTCAGTGTTTCTGCCACCATTGCTAAAGCCTTCACTGTAGCTGTTTTATTTTTTCCCCAAACGTATGCATGTACGTACTGTCACCTCCATTTTTATTGACACCTTGGTAAAAGTGAGTGAAGGGAGAATGAAAATCTCTTTGTGGCTGATTAGCTCAATCCCGCGATATCAGAAACACCCATACGTTTATTATTTTGTGCATTCCCCGATTTTGTCATCATTACAGCCATTCTGTCTTCTATAATGCTTTATGACACCTCGCTGGTTTTCAGTGGCATTTAAGTCAATAAATGGGATGGCAACGTCAAAAGCTCCTTGTGTGTTCTAGGTGCTTACATTTGCAAATAGATGAAAGAAAGGTGCAATTCTTAGGGCATGACTTCCAAACATTTGTGTGCGTAGAGCTGAAATTTTTTTGGAGGCTTAGTATCTCCAAAATACCACAGTCGCATCTTTGAATAAGGTTTTGTCTTTCCAAGCATCTTTCTCACTGTATGTGAGGGCAAAATAAACATGCATTTTCTTCCAGACAGGCTCACCACACCTCTGGTTGTTTTATACTTCCTAACAGAGACATGTTTTAGCCTTTATAACAATGGATGAGGGCATGCCTGCTGTTTCTTAACCATTTTATGAAGCATTTTATGAGTTATGAAAGTTAACCCACCTTCGTCTCATTTTATTTCTGTATTCTTTAAACCTTCTTCATGTTGATGAATGAAGGAAATTTGGCCTCTGTGTCACCTCATATTTATACCCCCAAAGAAACCGAGAGTTATGGATGACTGCTTAAGAGTTCCTTAACACTCAAGTGGACATCGGAATCAGAAGACTTATGTCACGACTGCACAGACACACAAGAACATGGAGACAGGAGCAATACAAAATATAAAGTCTAAATAAATCCAATAAAAACTCAATATGAAATACACTATGCTACATGCATAAATGCTGGGACTTTTGAATGGAAACATCCTTTAGATTTTGCTCATAAAATTCTTTAAGGAAATCAGTCCTTGTAATACAATTGTTTGTTAAAATGTTTTTCTTAAGGATTTTTTTGTCTTTGACTACATTTCCTTTAACAGTTGTTTTCTTCAGTTTTTTAATATTATCAAGTAATCAACCACAAAGACTCATTTATTTTACCTAGCTTTACCAAAGCTTTGAATATCAGTCACCAAACTTATCAGTAGGCATTAATGATGTATGATTCTACGTTTATTTTAGTGATATATGTCCAGAAACACACATACAGAACGGATTGAGCGAAGATCTGTACACACTTTTCGTGCAAGTTTCATTGTGTGAGATGGTACTATGCATTTCTCAGGCCCAAAAAGGTCACATTAATCATTTCTATTGAAATCTTTCATGTCCTCATGACAAATGTGGTGTTTTTTTGTGACTTTTCTGAAGTGGTAAACCATCATAGGAATGCATTGTTTGAGTCAAATTAAACATTCTCTAGAGACTAGAATGCTCAAATTCATCTCCAAACAACAATAGTGCCTCAATAAGTTCTTCTAATCATCTGCCATCGTTCTGTTTTATCCTCTGGTGTGTTGTACCAGTATAATGTGAGTCACAGTGGGAATTCACAGCAGAGGTCTGCTGGTGGGTTTAATTTAAGCTGAACTTTTCCACATTTTTTCTTCGCCTATTTCGCTACTTTATTTGGTTTACACTAAATTACACTACATATTGTAATATGTCTAACTATTGTCTTCACATTGTTTATAAACAAAAATGGAAGAAATGCTCTTGAAAGCCCCTGAAATTAGTAGAACTGAACATGTTCAGCCCAGAAATCCAGAAGGACGCACTCGCCGTTTACAAATGGAACATTACTACTGTTCAGTTATGGATATTTTTGTGTATGTGTTGCTTGTAATGTGGAACAATGTTAGGTTTGGATTTAAATTCAAACAAAGTCAACTTAAAGTCCTTTTTTCCCTTCTCTCTCTCTGTCTCTCTCTCTTTTCTCTCTCTCTCTCTCTCTCTCTCTCTCTCTCTCTCTCGATCTTTCTCTCTCTCTCTCTGTCTCTCTCTTTCTCTCTCTCTTTTTTTCTCTCTCTCTTTCTCTCTCTGTCTATATGTTTCACTCTCTCTCTCTCTCTTGCTCTCTGTCTTTTTCACTCTCTCTCTTTCTCTCTCTTGCTCTCTCTCTCACTCTCTGTCTTTCTCTCTCTCTCTTCTCTCTCTCTCTCTCTCTCTCTCTCTCTCTCTCTCTCTCTCTCTCTCTCTCTGCAGAGGTTCATTGGCCTTGGCCACTCTGTAATGAGTCGTGCCTCACTGCCACAATTCCTGCCTGCTTTTGGCTGAGTGTGTATCGATTGCCCGTTCGTGTGTATAACACTCCAAGAATGTGTCAGTGGGAGGTGAGGGAAAGGTTGTTCTGTTAGTGTGTACGTTGTGTTATCAGTCTGTAAGTGTTTCTGTTGTCATTGGTACATCTGTACTAAAGAGCAGTGTAAACATGTACAAAATCCTCTAACAATGAATTATCATGAAACAAAGGAGTTTTGTCACTCGAATGTAATGGCATTAAAAGAAAATAACATAACTCTGCAGACATTTCAGTGCATTTTACTGCAAGGTACTTGGCATCGGGTTTTGAAGACTACTTATAAGCTTTTCATCGTGTGTCCATTCGCTTATTTCAGTACAGTACTTGTGTATTTCAGCACCCTTTTTATAGGGCAGCTGGTGGCCTCGTGGTTTGGGAGTTGCCCCTGTGATTGGAAGATTGTGGGTTTGAATCCCATGCTTGCTAGTGGCACCACTGAGGTACCCTTGACGAAGGTACCGTCCCCACACGCTGCTCCCCGGGCGTGGTATTCACCACTGCTTCACTTACTGAATGGGTTAAATACAGAGAAGTTGTTCAAACTGTGTGGTGTGTTCACACGTGACTATATAAGAGCCATTTTGCTTACGGATCTGATAAGATTTAGTTTGCTCAGATGTAGTTTGATTTAGATCAGGCCCAGTTTCTATTCAGTTACATTCAAAATGTTTTCAAGCACATAGAATTTTTCATGCCTTCTCCAAGCAAGAACTCATTTTCTCTGCCGAGTGAAGGCTGAAGTTTGTGAAACATGGCTCAGGCAATAGACTAAACAGCTGTTTAAACATGGCTCAGGCAACAGACTAAACAGCTGTAAAACAGAAACGTATAAAGCATAAAAATAAAGCCTGAGATCTTCCAGTTGCTAATTTTGCTTTCACTGAGAGATACACTTGGAATAGTGGGGTGAATTGAGACACAGCCACAGCTGGGGTGTTTCTAAGTGGACTGTTGTTTTATATCCCACTGAAGATGCTGAAAGAAGCTGTTTTGTTAGTAGTTTTATTCTGAATATTATTACGTGCTAGCTGTACAAGGGTGCAAAAGCGGGTGTCACCCCTTAACAAGCTTGTGCCTTTCCCGTCAGCTATTTCTGAAAGATTTATGTTTGAACTCTTCCATTGGTCAAGCGCTGTTGTTATATTTTAGTATACAGAATGGCATACCGTCCTCGCCGGCTGGGTTAGTCAACGTGACTGGACGGCTTGATTTGGCCGTGCATGTGAGGTACTATCTCTGCTTAGCTTGTAAAACTAAACACATCAATTGTCAGTGTTAACTTTCTCACTCGGAATTTTACTCACTTCTCAAACCACAGGTTAGGACAGGTGCTGGATCTGGACTAAACACGGTGGCAGACTGGATCACCAGTTAAAGCTGTCAGATATTCAAGACATTTGACTAAATTAGCTTTCTAATTTAGTCAAGGAAAAACTCCCTAAAGCTGGAGGAAGAAACCGAGAGTCACCTAGGCAGTTGCAAAAAGTGTGTTTGAGTCAATTGATCATGGATTTCATCATCACTGCTGTCTGACTGAAAATGTAACTGGGCACTTCATCTTCACACCTGACCCTGGATAAATGGAGGATGGGAAACCTGCAGTAGTCCGACCTCGAGGGATGTGATCTGAATATATCTGCCGTGGAGGCTTTTGTAATGGAAAGCAGTGGAGGGAGACTTTGTTTTCTAACCCTTAGGACGTGAGCGGCACGGATCCATGGCGGAAGCACAACAAACGGTCAACTTTCGTCATACGGCAAAACAACTCTCAGAGGTCATGCTGAGCTTTGTTATTGTGATTGAAAAAACATGCAATAATAATAAGCACGCAAATGAACATAAAGGACAAAAATGCCCAAATTTCTTTGAACCCAGGAGAATTTTTAGGATAGTCTCCACCCACAAGGTGGGGAAAGGGAGGGGTCCGGAGAGCAGCCGAGCGGTGGTGTGCTGAGTGTGTAGGAGAACAAACACCTATTTTAGACCGTTTTATTTGTTGAAATCAGACTTTTCTAATACAGTGTGAGTTTTAGGGCTTAACAGGTGTGGACAGTACATGGAAGGGTCAAGTGTTACGAACAGCACCGGCAGTTGCACTGAAATTCAGTCGATTTAGAAAGTAGAGAGAATATTCCAGGTCATACCAAGACTTCCATTTTATATTAGCCTTTTTTATGTTCTCGTTGGATGCAACACACACACACACACACACACACACACACACATGAATATGCCACTACCTTGTCAGTGTCACTTTGGTATGAATGATCCACTTCCCAAATAATACCTGCTCACTGGTGGTCCTCTGGGAGTCCTGACCAGTGATGAATGGGCTAAAGGGGTCTAGGGCTAACAAATGAAGCAGAGACAGATGAACTACAACAGTAATTACACTTCACAGAGCACCTATATAGGAAATAGAGCTGATAAAATGAACAAGATACGTAAAGAAGTGCCTCATTGGTGCATAACTTCACTATGTGTATGCAGCTGTTTTTCTCTGCAGCAGACTTGCAGCTTGTTGGCTCACTCGTTCCCTTTCACAGCACCATAATAACTGTTCAAACCCGCCCCACAAGGTTCATTTCTTTTGCATGAAGGTTTCATTGCACAGACCCGTAATACAGAATGTACATGTGATGATGTAATCGCACTTAAAAACGCATAGACGATGGCTCTAGACCTCTAATGGTTGTTGCAATACAGAAATAAAATGTAAATTATGATATGTACTATAATATAATACAATATAATATTACATAATATAATATAATTACGTGTTTTGGTGATTTCCATATATTTGAACAACAATGCCATCTGTAATTTCCATAACTGGACAGATTATTTCTTAAGCTTCACTCTGATTTTTTTTTTTTTAAACCATAGCACTACTTTTTTCATCAAGAGTTTTTCCATCTCTGAGCTGTGATTTAAACCTTGGAATTCAGACCTACATTGTTTTTACACTCCTAGAGGTTGTAATATTAAAGTATGTAAAAAAACTGGTGAGAGCGAGCCATGCTAAAGTATAGCCACAGCATGCTGTGGCTCCCAAAGTAAACAAGTAAACTGTTCATATCCTCCTGCTGAATCTCAACAGTCAAGGATGACTGTTTAAAATTTTAGACACATATTAATCTAAACAAAATCCCAGTTTTTCAATGTGGTGTCAGACTTTTGCTTAATGTATCTGATATGTGTCAGAATCAAAACTTTGAGGAAAATTGCTAATGTTACGACTGCGCAGACACACAGTCTAAATAAATCCAATATACAAACCCTGCAGAAAATGCTCAATATAAAATAAACTATGCTATATACACAATGCCGGCTATAAATGCTGTAGATAGCATCGTAGCATTATAGATATCAGATAATGTGGCCAAAAGTCTGACACTGTGTTGAAAATTGGTGATTTTGTTCACTTTACCTTGGAAATGAACAACTAAATAAAAAAAAAAAAATGAAGACATTCTTCTTAGTTTTGGCATTGAAGTGGTGGAGCTAACTTCTCCTGACTGTCAGAACTGCTGAGACCCTCGCCGTCTTCAAACAGCAACTGAAGACCTACCTCTTCACTGAGGATACAAACTGCACATTCAAGCCCTAATCCAACTCCACTAACACAAACATCACAAATAACACAAAAACTCTATAATCTGTGTAATCTGATAGGGTGATATGTTACCTTTAGCTCTGGTAAACTCTTATTTCGCTAGCAGCTCTTAATTTAAGTTTAGTGGTGCTTTTCCACTGGCACAAGGAATCGTGCCATACCATGAACTGATGTTTTTCCATTACAAGGAAGTGAGCCGCCCCCGAGCCGAACCCGAGCTGCTCGACGGCAGGGCCGAAAGCAGACTGCAGCCGAGCTGACTGCATCGCTGCTTTCTGATTGGTCGAAATGTCATCACAACATGGAAAGAGGCCATTGTTAAACAACAACACGTGTATCTGTTTCAGTGGGAGTTTTCTATTACACTTACAAATTTATCTTTAACTCTGTGAGAAGCGTGAAGGTATTCCAGGACATCACTAAGTTAGCTGGGTTAGGTTCTCATCACACGGCTAAAGAATGCCGAGAAAAAACTAAAAAACTGAAACGAGACCAAGTAAATGCGGTAAATATAAATGTAAGTCCGATTTTGAATTTAAGGACATTTGTGACACTGACAATGTTAAGGCCTATGAAGAAAAAGGTACGTAGATCTGATCTGATCATCAAAGGCTCTGCGAACCTAAAACCTGTGGAACTGGCACATTGTCATGAAAGCGAAGGCGAAACACTACGAAATTATGAAATGCATGTGAATAATTTGATGACTCTGCATTTCACTCAGATTGTTTAATAATTGATCAAATATCTGATAATACATTTTGTAATGAAAAACTTTGTATTACATTTTGTATGTTTTTATTTTACAATGTTTATATTTTCGTTTTGATGCAAATATCTGGCATAGGACAGCAGCAGCTGCAGCTTTATGCCAAACATTATGCTGATGTTTGATCATTGTTTGACATGATCACTTTTCACTGAGCATATTTATGTTGATGAAGACATTTTTATGTTAATTAGGCAGACAAGCTAGTCTGGTTCATCCATTCGTTTCCCAATTAACTTACACTATGCAATGCAAATGGAATGTATGTAACTATGTGATTATGTAATCACAATCTACATTTATTATTTAATCATGTAGTGACAATGGAATTTAATTACATGTACATGTATTGTGAATCAAATGCATAGGAAAATGACAATCTTCTTCTTTTTCTTCTTCTTCTTCTTCTTCTCATTATTATTAATAATAACTAAGGGTTAATTCATTAATTATATTATATCTAGATTATACACTAAAAAATATTGACTTTTTAGCATTCTGGGGTAGCCTGACTGTAGCCCATCACTCTTGATGTTCTACTGAGAGGACACAGCAGCCTGATGCACAATGCCCTGCAGTGTTGTTTATCACTTTTACAAATGGCCCAAGAGACTGCTGGCTAACTGTTTGCAGGCTGTTGACCCTGCTGCAGCCTCAATCACTTTAAGTCCCTGTTTTCTGTTCTGCCCATCTTTCCTCTGCTTGCTCTTTTTTCGTCTCCTGCTGAGATACTCGTCTAAAAAAAGGGCGCTAAATGTGTATATTTTTCATTCAGGGTTTATTCTTTATTCCCTAAAGACCAAACCAGATATATTTGGAATTCTTATTATCACTACTGGTACTGTGGAAGAGTCTGTCACCAGGATTTTCTCGTCTACTTTACTTTCCTATTTATAACATCAACCCAATGTCAGTATCACTTTCCAGCCCTCTTTCTGTGCTTTCAAGTACCTTCCTCTCCACGTATTTTTCCGTCACGGTGGGTCTTCCCATCTCTCTGTCTTTGTGCACCTCTCTCTCTGTCCCTCTGTCTGTCAATCTTTCTGTTTCTGTCTCTGGAGAGAGCGTGGCATTGTACTGTACTATTACAACTCTTTCTTTGGAGAGAGTGTGGCAGAAGTGTAAGCAGAGACGAGTATAGTATCATCAGCTAAAAGAAGATGACCAAGTCGTTCTTGGAGTTACACATCCTATTTTTCTCACTGGAAGATCTAAAGCCAGCTGTGACCAATGGTAGTCTTCTGGCCACTGGTGAGAATCTGGTGGGTTCCGAATAGGAACTCTTTACTTTGACAGGGCCATTGTTCTTGAGTGCTCTTGATTACTGACTGCTCTACAGCAAAAACACACACCTGTGTGAAGTAAGACCAATAAGAAATACCGTGTTAAACAAAACCAAAGAACCTCAAAAGACGGGAAGCCATGAACATCGCCGCTTTTTTGAACGCAGTAACTCTATCTCACTCAGAATGGCTCATTGTTCTCATTGCTGCGGTAACCAGCTTCATACCTTTTTTGAGTGAGCTATCCTAGTGACTTTGCTGAAACCTTTGTTTCTTGCAGGTGTGTGTTTTGAAAAATCACCTCCCATACACACGCAAAAACAGTCATATGGCCTCTTCAGTCAAACTAGACATCAGAATGCATCAGATTCTCTGGCCCTGTCATGTGAGTAGTATCTGCATCATGTATTCAGATTTTAGCCACATGCTTTTACACTTGGCACACGAACGCGTCTCTTGTCCGTCAGACCAAAATCCGATTACTGTATAGTGATTAATGTGCAAATCAGCTCAATGTACAATAACCTATTGACTGTGCTGCTCCTCATTTTTCTGTTCAATTTAACAGAAACATTTGTGCAAATTATGCACAAAAGAGTCAGTGTTCACAAGAAGATACTCCTGACATTGTCACCATGAACTATGTGGGTTAAAACTCTGTGTATTGAATATGTGTATAGTTTAACTGAACTGACACTTTGAACATTCGAAGTGGGATACAGTATTAAAATTTAAACTCACATCAGGAGATGAACTGAAAGAGCAGTGGTGCCAGCATTAAGGCACAGAAGGGTGGTTTCTTCCATGAGCAGAACAACAGAGGCTGCTGCCATGACAGCACTGGGGATTCTGGTTGTCAAATATGTCCTGGAGAGTCAAATGTGTTTACACTGCTATAACATGTTCCTCGAATGCATCTCAGACCACCTCCTGTAGTGGCTCGAGAGATCAGTTTTATGTCTGTTTTAAATGTATCTTGGGTGCGTACACACTTGCATTTTTATGTGGCTTGGCCTTATACAGATACAGTTCTGATACTCAGTTCGCATAAAGTGACATGGTGTAAACTGGGTCTAACTGTACTGCTAGGATTCTGAGATCACCTGACTCTGAATAAATGCATTCATATTGCTGTATTGTACTTGCTACTAATTTAATGTTTTACACAAACAATTATAATTATAATGGCCATTATATAGCATTTTATATATACCATTGGGGAACCCTCAGGCCGTTTAGTCTTTCAGAAGAGAGGCGTACTGATTTCTGGAAACAACGAAATATTTGAATTTGAAATGTAGTTCATTTTGATTTAATAGATTCAGTATGAGGCATTTAAACCAAGTGGTTGTATTACACTCTGGCAATAAGGGGGTCTCCCCTGGATTTGGTCTGTTATACTGTACAAACACACATATGCACAGAATATATTAGAATGTGCTGTCATTCAATAAAACCTCAGATTTGTTTTTACAGTAGGTACAGGGTGTGGGGTGTTACAGAGATTTAGCTGTGGTATCTGAGATGACATGAATTCACATATATTACTGATCTTGTTGTACAGCGCAGCTTTTGCCCACTGCAGTGAACAAATACACTGACATATATGCACCAGTGGAGATGTAGTGGTGTTTAAATAGGTGTGTATATTGTTTTAGGTACTTCATCCCAGCGGGTGTATGTGCATCCACAGACTGTGAACACGCACTAAAAAGCATGTCAATATAGTAATTATACCCCTAAGAATACTAGAATTCAGTTTAGTGGCATGAAAATAACATTTAGTTATTTTGCATTCATTTATATGTAAGGTGTGACAGACGAAACCTCATTAAAGACATAAAGAAGAAGGGAATTAAATGATATGAATCTCAGAACTAATTTGTGAGACTGGATTGTGGCTTTTAGTGTTATAGTTACCTGAATATTTTTTTTATCATTCAGATTGTATTGTTTTTGAGGGAAAATGAATTCTCGGAATCCCTTCATTACTCGAATGCCGATTTGCTTTTGCAATAGTGCTCTTATTTAATTGTTAAGATTTGGTTGGAAACAGAGGGGTTAATAACTTGATTCGACCAAAGGACTTGGTAGATACTGCCAGTTTAGTCCTCAAATAGATTAGGGTTGTATTCCACAAGCTTTAAATGTCAGAGTTGATTCAGAATGGCCAGAAAATGTCCAGGGTGGCCTTGATTAGTGCAATCGCCTCACGGCCAGAAGGGTTGGAATCCCGGTCCAGGGCGGCCTGGGTCCTATTGGAGTAGCGTTTTCATGTTCTCCTTCTCTGGGTTTCAGATGGGTGCTCTGGTTTCCCTCCACAGTCCAAGACATACACGTCAAGAGAACTGGAGATGCTAAATTGCTCTTAGGTGCGAGTGTGTGTGTGTGTGTGTTTGTCTGTGTGTCTGCCCTGTGTTGGACTGGTGGCTTGTCTAGGTTATTTCTCTGCCTTTCGCCCTCTGAGCACTGGGATAGGCTGCAGCACCCCCTTCGACCATGGTTTGGCACAGGATGGTTGAATGGAGAAAATGCTCATGTTTACCAGCATTAACTTAGCACAATTGGCTCTAAAAGAAATTAGCATTTTCATGGAGGTGACTCATTTTTTAACTGAGTTTTGACATTTACATCCCAAACCGATGGCCAGTGGCATGTACAGTTACTGTACTATTACAAAGGCTTCTCCCCCCCCCCCCATCACTGGACGCTAGTAAATCTGTTCGCTGATGGAGCAGAATCAGCAGTCAGTGTTCTCCTCCAAGTGTGCTGAGCCGTCCAGTGAGGTTCAATAATAGCAGTTTGAAAAGATGTGGTGGCTTTTTATATACCTTTTTCCTCCCAGTGTTGGTGGTACTGTGTGTCCGAGCTCGTGCATTGAACCGAACAAGACTAAACTGAGGAGAAACTGGAGCCTCTTCCAAAGAAAATACACAAAGTGATACCAGTGATACCTCAAAACCATACGGTCTTAATTAGTGCGATTTTTAAAATTTTTTATTACACAAACCAGCTTTTGGCATTCCTGTGTGGCATTTGAATAAACTAATATTGTTTATTCAAACATGTACTCATATTTTATACAAACACACACACACACACACACACACACACACACACACACACACACACACACACACACACAGATAGATTGACCTCGCGTGCTCCATTTTAAGACGCTGTAATGAAAGAGCTGTAAAAAGATACAGCCTTTTTAATGACTCTCTCAGTTACAGAGCAGGGCCAAGCACGGTGCCTGGAACACTTACTGACCCAAAGATGCAGTGACACAAAAAGCTCACAGATAATTAAATATTGATTTTTGTTTTCTAATCCGATATAAAAAATTGTCCAGAGACTCCCAGAGGTACTTTTCATCCGCCACCCCCCCAAGCCTTGTAAAAAAAGGATAGGGGGAAAAAATGTCTGGATTTGCAGTTAACCTCTATTTCATGCACTGAATGTGTGCATGTGCGTGCGTTCGTGTGTGTGTGTGTGTGTGTGTGTGTGTGTGTGTGTGTGTGTGTGTGCGTGTGTTAAAGGATGATA
>JBBJLS010000041.1:13322642-13336127 GCA_037577275.1 Bryconaethiops microstoma | reverse complement strand
ACCTGAATCCTATTGAGATGCTGTGGCATGACCTTAAAAAGGCGGTTCATGCTCGAAAACCCTCCAATGTGGCTGAAAAACAACAATTCTCCAAAGATGAGTGGGTCAAAATGTAGGGTTTTTTTTTCTCCCTTAATAATAATCCTTTACTTTAAAAATGCATTTTGTGTTTACTTGTCTTTGACTAGTTTTTAAATTTGTTTGATCTGACACATTTAAGTGTGACAAACAGGGGGGGGAATTTAGGAATCAAGAAGGAGGGATTAGGAATTACTTTCACACCTCTGTATACCTGGTGAGCTTGAGTCTGGTGGGTGTGGATGAGTGCAAAACAAGTACCATAAAAGAAAAATGTTCAAAATGTTTAAGATGTTTTAAGAGGTCACTGAGAAAACGAATAAAAACAGGAAAGTCGCATAATTAATAAACAATTGTTAAACAGTGGTTATTTATTGCCTCCTGTAATCACACCAGAAAAAGGTACAGCTTCTCTTCAGAGCTTGTGCTGAATTTTGGACCCGCTCCACATCAAAACATCTGTTAATATGTGGTGCAGTGTGCCTGTATAGAACTGTGCTCGGTTGTGCAGGGGCTCATTTAAAAATCATTAAAGAAACTGTGTGTGTGAGAGAGAGGTTAAAACACCTTTAAATGTCTCTCAGAGAGACACTCATTGACGTCACGCGTACAGAGGCTGGGGACAGACAAAAAGGTGAAAAGCCAAATGTGAAGAAACGAATATGGAGCAAAATGCACAGCACGCACATAAAACAGACTTCCAGACGCTACAGCTCAGGTCATTTTTGGGTAACATTTCAGACGTCCTTAACCATAAATAGTTTGGTAAACAGTGAGTTGACCTCCCGTAAGTGGTTCAGCAGTAAAACATGGGCCACTGAATGAAGAGCTCGTACTTTTTAGCCAACAAAGGTGTGTCTTCAAACACTGGTTTCATAGTAACCATGCAATCACACGTCACATTTTCTCAAGGAAAAAAATGCTTTATATAAAACACTGCCATCGTATACATTAAAGGTGTTCATACGTGGTTTATATATTTCAGAATCTGCCCTGTGATGGACTGGCGACCTGTACAGAGTCTTCCTTTCACCCTATGAGGTCTAGGCTTGGCTCCTGCACCCCTCGCGACCCTCAGAAAATGAATGAATAATGTTTCAGAATCAAGGATCGAGTCTGAATCACATTTACATATCACTGGTTGAACATGTAACAGGATCACGCACCTCGTAGTCACGGCAAAAAGTGTAACCGGTCGCCCTCTCTATGTTGTGTTCACCGGCTCTGGTGTGTGTGTGCAGGACACATGCAGAGACAAGCAGCCACGTTCACTCTTTTGACAGTCTGTTTATTGCCCGGAGTGAGGCCTGTTTGGCTCCTGCTCCAAGCAAACAGAAAATGGAGAGGCAAGAAGCACACGGCCACACAACTTAAATAAAATATACATAACAAACTGAGAAATAGTAAATTTAAACAATAATCTACAAACATTTAACACACTAATGCAAGAAATACACACGGATTACTAAAATAAAGACAGGATTACAAAAGATGCGGCTCCGTCACTTGTTACCTGCACCCACATACAAAATGGAAAGGAGCGAAAGAAGTGATGCAACCGCTTAAAAAGGAAAGGGGGTACTGGGAAATGTAGTTTTTATAATAAAACGACTAAACAAATACAGCAAAAACAAAACAGGTTTTGGGTAATTATATACAAATAATTACCCAAAATCCTGTAACATAAATATACCTGTTACATAAATATACCCGTTACAAGTACATAGTAAGCTTCTTGACAACATGTCTTAGTTTTCAGTTGCAATAAAGAGCTTTTTGTAAAGATTCATTTTGCAGTTTTGCATTTTGCAGATGAAATGTAGTTTCATTAAAGTGTGAAGAATAATGAAAAAATGCTTGGAAAAAATCGGGAAAAAAAGTGTCCGCCTACCTTAATTATCTTTACTATTTACTGTTACTTCCTGTCAGCACTCTCCATGACATAAGGCCAGTGTTAATGTTTCTGATCAAGTTAAAAGTTGTCAGCTGAGCAGAGTTAAAAGTAATTGTGCGAGCGCTTGCTCTTACTGCTGGTAAACAAAATGGGCTTGTGTCCCTTTCCTGTCATCCCCTGCATGATTCTGCCAACAACAATCTCTCGCTGTTCTGTCCCAGCTGTCCTGGCTTGCTGGAAAAAGAATAAACTGAAACATTTGTTTGAGAAGGTTAAGATTATTTGTTTGTTTTTTGGTCATTTTTACATGCCAGGATCTTGAATCTCCTGAAAAAATGTCCTAGAGCTCTGATGTTAATGATAGATGTTTCCATGCTCTTCCTTCTCACTGGAGACTGGGTGGCACTGTTTCAAAATAAACAGAGTAAACTTACTCCACGCACACACACACACACACACACACACACATACTGATCAGCCACGACATTAAAACCACTGACAGATGAAGTGAATAACACTAAATATATCACATTAAAATGTTAAAGGGTAGAATATATTAGGAAGCCAGTGAACCATCAGTTCTTGAAGTTGATGTGCTGGAAGCAGAAAAAAATTGGTGAACGTAAAGATTCGAGTGACTTTGACAAGAGCCAAATTATGATGGCTAGACGACTGGGTCAGAACATCTCTAAAACGGCATGTGGTGGTGGTAGTAGCTACCAAAAGTGGTCCAAGAAAGGACAACAGCTGAACCAGAAACAGGGGGTCACTGATGCTCATGGAGACTAACCTTTTTTGTCTGCTGTAACAGAGGAGCTACTGTACCACAAATGTAGCTTGCTGCGGCAGCACATATACAAAAATTGACAAGCAAAATCGTGAAGCGTTCTGTTTTTTGGGGCAGCTGGCCTAGTGGTTAGGGCGTTTGCCCTGCGATCAGAAAGTTATGGGTTCAAATCCCAAGACTGCTAGTGGGATCTCTGACGTATGCTTGAGCAAGGTACCGTCCCCACACACTGCTCCCCGGGCGCTGTGTTCCTGGCTGCCCCCTGCTTCACTGGGTGAATGGGTTAAATACAGAGGAAGAATTTCGTGCTGTTCACACTGTGTGCTGTGGTTCACGTATGCCAGATTGGTCACTTTACAAATTGCTGAAAAAAAGTCATGCTAGAAAGGTGTCAGAACACACTGGGATCTGAGATAACTGCATATGGGGCTGCCGAACTCCCCACTGTCCACTGCTAATAGTGCCCACAAGATGCACGGGAGAAACAGAACTGGAGCAATGAAAGAATGTGACCTTAAATGCTGAATACTTGACAAACTAGTTTGATCCATGGAGGCCCTTAAAGGATCTGCTGTTCATGTCTTGGTGCATACATATATATATATGTATATATATATATTTATATATAAACCATGCGTCTAATATTGTGTAAGAATATAATTTTATATTCCTTGTACTCTAAGATGATATATCTGAAGCAACTGAATCTAAAGGAAGTGAAAGCTTGGGTTCAGACGTATAAAAAGATGCCTGTTTTCTCTGTTTTCTCATGTTTGACTTCTAGAATATTCAGTGAGCCTGCGCTTGATGATCTTAAGGCACTTTTTTTAGAGCGTACTATAGCTTTGCTGTAAAGGCAGAAAATCTTGGCTGATGGTTTGTGACATGTTGGGTGTGTCAAGGTGAAGGCGGCTAATAAGTATGCACAGTATTACCTGGAAGCATTGCAGGAATGTTAAAGGGCTTCATTTTAATGTGCCTACATTTACGGTGGCTGTGGCAGAGGCTGACTGAGATCTGGCTATACCAATCACAGTCTAGCCATGTCGTCCCTGTATGAAAGAATCTGTACTGGGAAAAAACTTAACACTCACAGAAATAACTGAGGCAGTATTCCCATTCTTTGAGTGCCATTGGTTTTACTTATTCCCATTGGCTTTACTTACTCAGATTAAGAAAGAAAGGAAGAAAGAAAGAAAGAAACAAACAAACAGAGAAACCAAGCATATGGAACGATTATTCGCAAAGCACCCAACCAAGAAAGGTTCATGATGGAGCTGACCTTGGTCCACTACATTATCAATGGACTATTAACTTGGCTCTCCATTCAATAAAGCAGCTGAACTGAAAGAAATAATCTCCACCTATTTTAAAAACATTACGTCTTAAATTTACTTCCGTATCATTTATTTGTGACACCACTTTCTCAGTATTTGAATTTGATGAAAGTAAAGTATAGGCATCTATTGGGACGCTTTGTTAGATGGAGTAGGTATTGATCAAGTATACTTGAAAATTAGGTATCTGTAATTATATCAGAGAAACATCCAGTTGGTGCGTCCCTGCTGGACTACATTTAAGGTGTGTTTACACCTGCATTTTTATGTGGTTTGGCCTTATGCAAATATTATCTGGATACTCGGGACGCATGAAATGATTAGGTGTAAACAATATCAAAATGCACTAAATCCCACTACTGTCAGAGCGCCTCCCCCCTGCATTTCTTCTGCCCTTTGGTACTTAATTTGGGCATCGCTGCTCCTTCAGTTAATGTTTTGATGTGACTGTCTCTCTAGTTTAATTCCTTAACCCACTCTGGATGATGCAGTTAGCCCAAATAAAATGGCAATTTATGAACAATACACTGTGTTTTAACACACATGGTTTATGGAGGATAAATGTTCTAATCAGCCTTGTTTTATAAGCACTGATTGTGTTCAACAATCAGTGTGTTCTGCTTTTCTTTTGAATAGAACCAAAACATTTCTCACCACCTAGAAATCGAATTTCAGTCTGACAGACCAGAGACCCATTGGACTACCAAGTGAAATGCACGTGGCTATACTGGACACAGTCCAGATTCTAGCCATATGAAGCGACCATGGGTAAATGGTCAGGAATGTGGTTTGAGCCATCAGATTTAAATCTGCTTTCAAGGCATCTTGTTTTCAGATGTCGTCCTGATGCCCGAGACACAAAAAGTGACCGGGGGTAAACAGGGTATTACTCATTGGCGCTACAACTGAAATGTCTGTGTGCTGTGAAGAAAAGCGTTGCACTGGTGGAAGGGAAAGAAGTTTTCAGTTGTAAAAGAAAGCAGAAAACCGAGACATTGACCGAGAGTTGATTGACTAAACAATACGAGGCAGCACTCTATGAAATGGTTTCAGAACGTTTATTTTGAGATTTCCCAATTGCCTGAGTGATTATGGCAGTGTGGTTTAGTAGACTCAGTGCAGCCTTCTTTTGATGGGTTCATTGGTTTAGGGTTTTGAAGCTACCTATCGCTTTAATACAGCTGTTGCAAGAGCAGACTTCACGATGAAAGGCGTCTATCTGCTCGCAGGCTCTCAAGTAAAACCACCACCACTGAGGCGATACATTTCCAAGCCAGTGTGTGCTGTCTGTACGGGAAAGAGAGAGGGACAAGAGGAGGTCACAGATCGGTGGGTCAGCTATACGTTCAGCTTTGCTGAAGTGTGCATGAGCCCAGCCAAGTCTTGCTGCCTGCAAAACGCTGCTTTACATGCAAAGGTCAAATGGAAAAGGAAAGCCGTGGATATGAGAAACCTATGTTGGTGTTCCTTACTCGGTTAAAACTGTTCTGTCAAATGTTCAGTTTCAGTTTAAGATATTTGGAGTGAAATAAAGAATTTTATACTCTTTAAAGGAATCTAAAGTCTTTTTCGCTTACCCAATTTTTTTCTTTAATGTAATTGTCTACAGTATTCAACCCTCTTTCAGATCAGATTTGTTTGGATTACAAAAGTGACAGTTTTTGTCATGACTGTGGGTACATTAGCAGGAGACATGCATACAAGGTTATGGCGTTTAATCAAAGCTTTGGACAGGGCACCAGAGGCCAGGCTGTTACACTTTATATCTCAAATTTATCACTAAGAGAGTGAAAATTTCATTTCCTCAAAATAAATTAATTGAGTGGTATTCATGCAATCATTTTCTGTAACCACATAGTTCTCTAGGGACTAGGGTCACAGGTATCCCAGGGTCAACGGGTGTAAGGCAGGGACCCACCCTGGGTGGGGTGCAAGCCCACCAGGGCGCACACATCATTTGCTCGCACACTCACACCTATGGTCAATTTAGAATCCCCAATTCACCTGATGCACACGTCTTTGGACTGTGGGAGAAACCCAGAGACCCCGGAGGAAACCCACGCCACCACGAGGAAAACATGCAAACTCCACAAACACCAGGACGCGGATTCAAACCCCCAACCCTGGAGGTGTAAGACAACAGCGCTACCCACTGCACCACCGTGTTGCCTATTGAGTAATATTGTTTTATGTTAAAAAAAAATTCTGTGACAAAAACGACTAACCGAAAAAAGCATTTTGCTTAAGCACACAGAAGGTGCACCAGTCAACAATGTCAAAAAGTTCTACCTGTAACTGGACTACATGGTATCATGACTAGAAAGAAGCCACTGTTGATGAAACAAGTCCACCTAGGTTCATCAGAGTTATCCATCGAAAATGCCTTATTACCTCAATTTAAAATGGTACCCATTTCTTAACAAACATCTTCCCAACAGTGAAGTAAAGTGGTGGCAGCATCAGGTTGCGACGATGCTTTTCCTCAGTGCGGACTGGGCATATTGCTAAAAGTGAAGGACAGATGAATGGTGCAAAATACAATAAAAGACGATCTTATCTCATATCTTAAACAGACCGAAAGCTGTTGACACAGAAAGTAAATCGAATGTACATTTAATGATTTGTGCAACTCATTGTGTAATTAAATCCTTAATTAAATTTGAATGGTACAGCCAGTGTTGTAATTATAGTAATAACTAAAGCATTTCGTTAGGACAGTAAGTATTTATTTTAAATGTTTGAAGTAACAGCATGAATACTCCCAGGTAGCACTTGGAAGTTTTTGCAGTGCAGCATAGTGGTGAATAAACATAAAAACTTGTGAATCTGTAAGTAGTCTTTTTTTTTACTGCATAGAACACCCCTGAAATATATATAACGGCATGATGACTAGATGAGAGCAAGGGAGCAACTGAGTCATATACAAACACAACGCTCTTATACATGTATATAGTGTGTGTGTGTGTGTGTGTGTGTGTGTGTGTGTGACAGAGAGAGAGAGATGGAAAGGTGTGTAAAATTCACACAGCGCAGCTCTCAGACGTGGTGTCAGTCTCTCCTCACACTTTCCACACTCGCCGCCTCCAACACTCACAAGCCTGCCACCATGAAAAATAGCCCCACTGCTCTGAAGGACTTTTTCAGCACCTCTGCGCTCAGATGAGTGCCAGCACTCTCCCTCCATCATCCCCCTCTCCTCTCCACTCTTCTCCTCTCCTCCACATCCCCACCCTCCCCGTCCCCCAGTCCTTCACCGTTTCGGCAAATGGGTGGAAGAAAAGTGTAGCTGTGGATGAGGGAGAAATAAATTCCATGCAACCGAAACCAAATCTCAGATTGTGCGCTACTGGATGCCCAGTTTTTCTGGTTAAAAAGAAGGACAAACCTTCTCACGTTCCGAATGGGTTCTGACTTCGCTAAAGCTTTGCAAAGTTGTGGTTGACTCCAGAATTAATGGCAACCCTGAAGAAACTGAGCGTGAACATAAAAATAAAAAAATACATATAATGATTCGAATGTTCCTCATAAAAGTTTTGAAAGCTGACATTTTGCAAGCTGGCCTGTTTTCAAAAACCTCTTCAGAAAAATTACTGACACACCTATTATACCATATTTTACATCGATACCAGTGAAGATCTTTGGAGGGGGGGGAATCATTCTTTTCAGGAACTCCACTGGTGACCACTACCTGTTTAAAGCTCAGCATTTGTTCAAACCCAAGGTGTCACTTTTTGCATGTGTGCTTTGTCTAATATGTTAGACAAAGCACATATGCTTTTAACAAAGCATGGTGAATAAACCAAGTTGTTTTCAGATATAATACCGGTAGAACATTTTTCTAAACAAAATCTCTTGCTTAGGAGAATGCAAACCAATTGTTAAGTCAGCTTAAAGGCACCTGTGCTGGCTCACCTTTCACCAAGTGATGGAGGGAGGACCGTCCTTCCCACCAAGAGAAAGCTGAGCCAAATGTGCAGTGTTGGACTCCCAGCCGTGGATGGCTGTGGCATCCCTCTGGATCAACCTAACGATCTCCTGACAGTAAGGCCAGTGCTTAGACAGTTACGTAGTTTTTGGTTTAGTAAACTGGCCATTATTGTCACACCACAGCACATAGTGTGAAATTCTTCTCAGCATTTAACCTTTTCACCGAGTAAACCAGTGGGCAGCCAATGACGCAGCATCCAGGGAGCAGTGTGTGGGAATGGTACCTTGCTCAAGGGTACCTCAGTGGTGCCACTGGCAGTCCTGGGATTCAAACCCATGATCTCCTGACTGCACGGGCAACTCCCTAACCACCAGACCACCAGCTGCTGATACAGTACTAGGGGAAAAAAAAGCTTAAAAGAGTTCAGGAAGCCCCATCCTGAGTTCTGCAATGCTTGTATTATTCAAGACCAAGCTTCCCCTTTTTATTTCAGTTCAGTTCAATGTGTTTATATTGCCGACCTCAAACCAAGCACTAGTTGTTATCTGTTAAGGACTCTGTTTAACAGAACTGTCTGAAAGTCACAGATATAAAATAGTGCAGTAGAGCTGGTTCCTCACTGGTTTTTCACATGAATTCGGGGTTTTCTATTGTCTGAAAGGGGCTATTTATACTGTTTGTGAGCTGTGAGATGTTTGTCAGTGGGTGAAGAGTGCATGTTGTGTGTTTATATATATTTCTCTGTCTGTGTGTGTGTGTGTGTGTGTGTGTGTGTGTGTGTATGTTCCTGGGGGATAGGTCAGGGAGCAGTGAGGTGGGCTTTGATGTCAGCTGGCCAGTGGCTACTTAGACCAGTCGGATCACATCCCCATCACAGCGAAATTTCGGCTGTGCACCAGCATCATGCCCTCACAAACACAAACACACACCCACACACACTCTTCCCAAAAGGCCCGCCCGGTTCCTTTGTCTGTCCTTGGATATGTACTAAAATACACATGAAAAACTGACCACATATTTACTCTTTCTGCTCTGTCTGCCTGTAGCATACTATCTTGATCTCAACAGTTTTTGGATGTACTGGACTAGTATGTGTGTGAAAAGCTATGGATTATTTTAGCACTTAACAGGTTTTTTTAATTTTTTATTAAGGTGTTATTTTTAAGAGATCTTTGTTTACTTCTGAATGATTGAATGAGGCAGAAGTTTCACATCAGTGGAATTCCACTGTAGAAGTCATGGTAACACTGGACTAAGAGATGCATATTGGGTTGGTTTGTACAGTATGGATAAAGTGGACAAACAGATTGGATAGTTAGAAAGGTGGCTTCCTGCAGTGCCACTTTAAACCCAACTGGTGTATATAGTACAGTTTTGCTGTGGGTGCATGGGCATCTAGATGATATACATGGACACATTTTAGCACTGTGATGATAATTGCCACGATGCATTACTTGTAACTATGATGCATCTATGCGTTTGTCTTCCACTGTCGCACAGTGGCCACAAAACAGCAGGCATTTTGACCGCTAGTGAACTCTGATTTCAGCAAATCTAAAAGGTGTAAAATAGTCTAGAGCTAGTGTTTGTTCTCCTACTCGCGCGCTGTTTATTGCTCTTTCTCTCGGCACACCGCTGCTCGGCCGCTCTCTGGAACCCCTCCCTCTGCGGGGTTTCCCCATCCACATGTGGGCGGAGACTATTCTGAAAGTTTTCCCGGGTTCAAACATCTTGTGTTTTTTTCTGTTTGTTTCTAAAGTCTAAAATAAAAATAAATTTGCTCATTTTTGTTCTTTATGGGCATTTGCGTGTGACACCATTTTTAAAACCCCAGTAGCAGTTATTATTATTATTATTACATCTTTTTAAAATTACAATAACTTTGGTTCTACGTGATGCAGGAACCCCAAACAAAGCTCAGCATGACGTCATACACTTCAAGCATCAACACAAACCAGGGGAACTTCCACATAAGGAATTGTTTGGCTGTATTATGACAATATGTTGCACTTCCCCTTCCTTGCTGCTCGCTTTGTAAGGGTTAATCATGGATGAAAGGTAGGAGAGGCTGTGGCTGAACAGAAAACGATGCTTTTGATTAAAAAGAAGCTACATGACTCAAGCTGGAAAAACAGATTTCTAGCCAGTGCTGGACTTTAACTGGTTGCTGGGCTCAATTAGTAAATGATGAGACCCTAGGAAACAGAGAAGCGATGGATCTGGAAGGTTGATGCACTTGGAATTAGTTTTAAAAAGAAAAAAAAAAGAAGCAACAGACATGTAGTTTTCCAGCTTTTAATCTGTGGGTAGTTCAAAAATCTACGTCACAAATCAGTGTCTGACTGAGCTCACTTGGTCTTGGCTAACTTTTGTCATCAACTCTAAGACTACAAATAATAATGAATTTCCAAAATGTGTGACTTATTCAAAATTCTCATATTCTTATATCATATTGACTCATTAAAGTTGCAGGTTAACCAATAACCATAGCTTTGAGACCTTTGATAAGACATTTACAAGACCATCACTGCTGGATATGGACTGGAAGCAAGAATTATACAAAGCACAAAAGTAACTAACCATGCTCAACCAAGTGGCTCATAAAACCAGACGGCAAAAATGTCAGAATAATAGCAAAGTCTTACTATATTATGTTTGACATTACTGAGCCTTTTGTGAGTGAAATTCATAGTTTGACCCACTAGCGTCCAACTAAATCATCAGTTCAAGAGCTACTACATGTCAGCAGTACTACTGCTTCAGCTTAACGTTATTAAAGGGTGAAAATCACAGCAGTAGTGTGAGTGAAACAGTGTTACCACTGACAGACGTGAAAGACATGAAAGTGTGTACTATGGCATGAAGTAGCACAGCATTCTGTTACTCAGTTTTTTATAATTATTTTGATATGTTTTTTTCTTGATTTACCACTACACATGTGAATGATGCTGGATCTAATCTGGGAGGTGCCTGGATCTAGTGTGCTCTTGCACAAAAGAAGTCCTGACTGTATCCACTGTATACCAGCAAAACTGACAAGGACAGCAACAGTGTTCACCAAATTCAATGGAAGATCCCTCACCTTCAGTGTAATACAGTACTATAGCATTCAGCTGGGTCTCTGAAATAACCCCATTATAACTCCAAAAGTGTGTGAAAAGGGCATCAAATGTATTCAGATATTAGGATTAGGATATCAGTATCTTGTCTGCGTCCAATGTGTAATCCGAGTTGGCACCCATGAATACCATATTAGAATTCAACTCAAAGGTCTGTAGCATTAACTTCAGGCAACTGCGGAGGCCATACTGCACTTTTTTGGCAAGTCTAGAGCTCCCTGGTCGACATCATTTTCTGAAAAATTCAGTCATTGATTTTTGTATAGCTACCGGCTGTAGATTACCTGAGACCCAGATTACAGTGGAGCAAAGGACGATGGATGAATGTTTAAAAATGACCACACAAGCGAAAACCTAAAGTGAAAAATGTAGGTGACGAGCTTAACTATCAAATCTCCCAAAGGATGGTGTCAACACTACAAAACATCTGTTTACCATCATGATTCACCTGTAATGGTTTTGATGGTCTACATAAGGTTTAACATCTAGTAGATATATTGTTAACCAGAAAACCTAATCCAGTGTTACCTTTGAATATGAATTGTGTTATTTTTGCTATATTGTGCATCCATGCTCTGTACACTCTATGCACAGTGTATGGTTACAGTCTGTGTGCCGTCTATTGATGCACAGTGTGTGTTAGCCATCCTTTAGCTTTTTATCTGTTGTCACATAAATACTCCCGCCTTGATATTTTTGGGAGGTGGGCCACTCTGTCTGGGTGTGTATCAAATCCCTAACAACACTGCTGATACACTCGTACCAGCCCCACACACTCTACCATGTCAGTGTCAGTGCAGTGCTTGAAAACAGTCCACCACCCGAATGATATCTGGTCAGCCGCAGTCCTGGTGTCAGAAACTGACCAATGATGAGGGGTGTAGAGGGTGACTGGTGCTGTAACAGATGGGCCACAGTCTGTAATTGTGTGCATGTGTGTGTATAAGATAAGATAAGATAAGATAAGATAAGATGGAACTTTATTTATACTGAGGGAAATTCTTTTGTCATGAGCACGCTCAGTGCAACAAGAGGAATAAAGAAAGGACAATGGAGACTTTTAAAAAGAAAATAACAATAGTGCAACAGAATAACAAAACTATAAAAGACAGGTCTGTGATCTCAATGGGACAAACCTGGTTAAATAAATGTTAATAAATAAAATCAGTAGTGCAAATGGTTAATGAAAATTTACTTAGTGTTTGTGTCATAAAAATATGATGAATGCAATAAAATGAAATAAATTGCAATAAAATGAAATGAACTAAAATGAGACAGCAGCAGTGATGAGAGGATGTGACTAACATTCTGTTTGAATAACATTCAAACAGTACAGATTAAACAGTTGAATTGCACAATCAATCAATCAATCTATATATATATATAGTAAACCCCCGACAATCGCAGCGGTTATGTTCCAAGAGCACCCGCAAATAGTGAAAAAACGCAAAGTTCCATCTATACCCCTGTATAGATGGAACTGTAATTCACGCCCGCGCGTTTTCTGGACTGCAGCTGCCAGAGATGCGTCACAGGGCAGCAGGCAATCAGCAGCAAGGAGAACTAAAAAATGTTCTCGTATTGGCTACTTTCAAACCTCCTGCCTCTGAATACAGGTGACTGTGATGTCCGGGGTTTGTCCGCCACGCCCCCTCGTCCTCGTGCTGGGTTGTTTGTTTGGATGCACGCTTAGCAAGCTTGGAGGACAAAGGGGCAGAAAAAATGCAAAGGAAATCTGCAGTTTCTGCGAATTTGCGGGAAACAGCAGTTTTTATTATTTGGGTTTTTAGAAAAAATCCACGACTGACTGTATCCGCGACTCCTGAACCAGGATCAATCGGGGGTTTACTGTACGTATATATATATATACACAGTAATCCCATAGTTTTATGCAGATCAGGAGTCGCGGATTCAGTCACACACAGATTTTTTCTGAGAACTGAACTCTCCACAATACACAGAAATCTCCACAATAACGTGGAAACTGTGAATATTCTCGCAAATGTTTTTGTTTTTTTGATGGCAATATGCATTTTATGCATTTTAGATCTAAATGATTAAAAATATATAATTTATTAATAACATAAATAGTAATCCAAAAATAAATTCAGCTAAACTTTTGGCTGGTGCCCTCTTGTTTTCCTGTTTTTGTTTCATTCTTCTAAAAGCCCTATGCCACCCAAACAGACGGCCGTTCTGGAGAGAGAGAGAGACAGAGAGAGAGAGAGAGAGAGAGAAAGAGAGACACACACAGAGAGAGAGAGAGAGAGAGAGAGAGAGAGAGAGAGAGAGAAAATGACTGAGTTTGAAACACTTTAATTTCATTTTAAATTCACCTTAAT
>JBBJLS010000041.1:13306792-13322542 GCA_037577275.1 Bryconaethiops microstoma | reverse complement strand
GGGGGCATTTTTAGGGTTTACACTCTAAAAATAAGCAGTTTTCACTATACACGGGTGCCTTTGGAACGTAACTCCAGCGAAAAGCGGGGGATTACTACACACACACACACACACACACACACACACATATATATATATATATTAAAAAAAAAAAAAAATATATATATATATATATATACATGGACAGTAAATGGACAGTTTTATATGTTACATGTAAACTAATGTAATGCTGGTCGGTTCTCACCAGAAATGAACTGTGCGTGTGTGTGGAGAATGCTGATGTGTTGGACATGTATGTTGTTCCTGCTTCTCATCAAGAGCGATGACAGAAATTCTATAGTAATGTTAAACCCCCTAATTACCAGCTAATTAGTAAAAACCTAAGTATTACATGCAGAGATCGTCTAATCTGAAAATAATCAGCTGTGCTAATCAGCACGTCCTCTGAAGTGAAATATGAATCCAGACAAACGCCAAATAATAACAGGCTCCCAGCTGTAGCGGCGAGCGCAGGACTTTCTAATGTGGGCTGAGTGCAGGTGGTTCAACGTTTCAATTTCACAGGAGCCAAAGTCTATTTACTTCCATAGATCAGTATTTGTTTGTTTTTATGAGATGGGGGTGGGCGGGGAGGGGGGGGGGTGCGGGGCCCATGGCTTGTGATGATGCTTCAGGGTGAATTAGCTGCAGATGCCACAGAGCGCGGTGCCGCAGTTAATTGTAGGTGATAAGCAGAGCTAATCGTCCAAGCGCCCTGACATAGCCACAGCTGTGAAGATGGCCAAACACACACCACATGCTCACTTTGAATACACACATGAACACATGCACATTTGTCATCCAACTGTTCTGATATTCAGCCCTTGAGAAACTTCAGTTTTGATGTACTATTTCAATGCAAATGTGCAAGCAATCACACTACTGATCTTCTTAAGTTTTATTTTTATTATTGTTTTTTTAGCCAATAAAGTGCCACTTCTCGTCCGAACCCGTTCCAATGTCAAAATGTCTGTTAATATCCGTAGTTGTGCGCTTGTATATAACTTTGTGATAGGTTGATTGGGGCTGAGTATTAATCATTTAAAAATGGTGAAGATTATTAGTGAAATACAATACTATTAGTGAAAATAACTGATTCTGAATGACACTATACCTTCATCATTACACTGGCCTGATATCACATAAGGCCAATGAGCCGTCTAACGTATCACGACGGGTGAATCTCAAATGGCTCACTTATCCTCATTTAGTGCACAATGTAAGTTATGAAACTGGCACTGCACTCCTAGACCAGTGTGAAACTGCACACATGGCTGAATCCCAAATGCCTGGGATTAAACATATTATGCACTCTATGCACATTAGGGCTCTCACCATAATTAGATTAAAATGTATACATCTTGTAAAACCTTTTTTTTCTTACAAATTTCATAACTAGCTGGATTGCATTTTGTTAGATTGCAGTTTGATTGTATGGTTTCTATAAAGTCAGTGTCTGAAGACACTCCAACATTGGTTTTATGGCTGAAAAAAGTTTGTGTTACAAAAACAATTACTCATAACATGGATTTGAGCTGGTGTTCATCTGATTCTCTTCATTAAGTGCTCAGCACTTCACCGCTGAACCATCAAGGGGGTGTTCATGGATAAGGACGGCTGAATGTGTAGCTGCATTCATGGGCTGGTTATTTTCAATTAAACCACAACAAACAGTGCACACATTTTTTTTTTAAACTGACCTGAGCTTTAGTGTCTTGAAGTCTGTTTATGAGTCTGCTGTGTGTTTAGTGCTACAAAATCGATTTGGTTCTCTGGGTTTTGTCCCCGTCTGGCCGACATCACAGACTCTCTCTCCTACACACATTTTGAAGCTGACTCGGCTGTCCACTCTCTCTCCCCATACGTTACAGAGGCAACTTAACCACTAAAATCTTGAGATGAATTTTTAAATGATCGATACTAAGCCCCTGATCAACCGATCAAAAAGCTGAATACACGCACACTACATCAGATATTAACAGACATTTTGATGTTGGAGCCATGCCAATATTTCAAAAACTGTAGGAGGAAGAGACACCAAATTGCAGCTATAAAATAATAATCAAAATAAAGCGTAAGGAGCACAGTAGTGTGATTGCTGATGCAGTCACACTAATGAACTGACAAGCATGCTTGGTGATTTTTGTTTTTGTAGTTCGAATAATAAACAGCAACTCTTCAGGTCAGTTTAAATGCTTATTTACACATATTGTCACTGAAAGAGAGGAAACGCACACAAGCAAAATTTGGGGTGGGGTGGTTCCTCGATTACTAACAGTGTCAGCAGTGACAGCCCTAGTACCGACTTCGTCGGGAGCAGGGAACCTTTTGAGATCCAGCCAGGATTTTCCACTGTGAGCTCGTTGACCAGTGAATATTTCTGTGGGTTTGGATGACTCAACGTATTCATACAATCCAACAAAAGGACTAAAAATAATCCAGACCCGTATTTATGTCTTGATGTACTGATTCACTGTATGCATATGTGTGATATATTGCACAATATATATTAACTACATAGCAATATATTGTGACAAACAAACATGCACACTTCCCAAAACTACTCTCTCCCCCACTCTACACTAATGGGGAAATGAGTATGTGTGTGTGTGTGTGTGTGTGTGTGTGTGTGTGCGCGCGTGGGTGGGTGGGTGGGTATAGGGGAGTGGGTGTGCTTTGACAATTGTGACCACAAATTAGCCACTGTAATTGCATCTCTCTTTCTATACTTGCTTATAATTTTTCTGGCCTGTTCAGTGTGAGCGAGAGAGTTTGTTTGTTTTGGTGTCAGGGCCATTTAGAATCAAAATGAGGACCTCCAGAGCGTGCGTGTGTGTGAAGACCCTCTGGCCAAATGGCAGCACCGCTGCCTCCCACAACCCCTTCATTCCTGCTGTGGCTCACCGCTCTAGGGTAGGGAAAGCAAACAAACGTGTGTGTGTGTGTGTGTGTGTGTGTGTGTGTGTGTGTGTTAAACCAGAGGGTTGGCAATAATTTCACTCCAATAACAAAATTGCCTTTGCTTGACTTTCACACTTTTATAGCTAGGAGCATACTGACCTCCCACAAATTAATGGTTGTAGTATAATTAAATAACCATTAAGGAATGTTTGTGGGCAAATTAATATTTTACATGTCATGTGTCCATGTCAGACTGTGACATTTCTTCAAGAAAAGGGGAATAGGTGGCAAACCAGTGAATGCAAATCGAATCGGTGGCAGAGAACTAGTCAAGTGTCTTCAGGAGGCGCTCTGAGAGGGTGGGGTCTGAAGCTTTTCAGGAGGGCTTATGATTGGTTCTTTTACTGAACTGTTTTAATCCACTATAACCCGTAACAGTTCTAATAAAATCAACATTTTTCCTGAAATTACACTGGTCACATCATTGTTCAAACCAGAACGCACTCAGAAATCCAAAGCTGAGGGTCTGTTATTAGTCACAAGCTGGATCCCGGGAAGCCATCCCATAATATTGTCTTTTAAAGGTCAATGGTTCCTCGCTGCTATTAAGAATTTCGATGCTCTCTAATGAAACAAATCCTCCTTAATCAAGAGATGCATATTCAGTTGGAAGGGTGAGATATTGCGGATTAAAAGAGCTTTGGCATTCACTTCCTTCAGTTCAGGTGAAATGCTTTGATAGGGTATAGCATGTGTTCTTCATTAATGGTATTAAATGTATAATTCACATATTGAAATAGTGAGGAAAAGACAAAGAGAAGTATGAAGGTTTCAAAACCTACCACCCTCTCCCCACTCCATACAGTGTGTATACATCTATGAATATATGTATTGATCCATACATGTGTTGGAATCATATTTTATTTAAGTTGACAAATATTACCAAACTTGGTTTTAAATATATTTTTTTTAAAAATCAATTCCCGGATGAATAGTGACCATTCTATTTGACCTGCACTGATCAAAGATGGTGTCACAGTGTTTCTCAGAAAAAAGGATAAAAGTCACATCTGTGGCAACTCAACTTCCCCACCAACAAACGAGATCAAGAGTGGCCTAATATAGATAATGAGACAGGCCTTAAAAACCAGGACCAAATGAAATTCTCATATTCTTATATCATTACATGCAACATATATATATATATATATATATAAAATGTATACTGACTGTGTGGACGCAGGAGTGAATGCCAATGTGAATTTACATACAACATCAGTATCTTTAAAACGAATAAAAGCTGTTACTTTGTGCCCTTTAGAACTTCACTCATCTGTTGTACACAGTCAGGACATGTAAATGAGACCACAGCATTCGGACCTGATCATCTTATCATATGCAACTTCAAATGCAACTTCACAGCACCATGTGCCACAGTGCTTAAAGAGTCGTCCACTTGTTTACATTTAACACGTGCTCTGGGACTCTGTAGCGGGGCTGTTAGGGTTTTTATAGGAGCCGTCGAGGTCGAGCACAACCCACTTGTGTGTGTGATGAACTCACAGCTTGTAACGGTCATTGCGGTTAGAGGCCATGTTTGAAGGCCTACAAACAGGGAAGAAAACGGATTACATAGACACTCTTAGAGACAGCCTCACATACATAACATAATAGTAATAATATTTTTGTCTCACTATTAAACTGTTTTCCATCAACACTAAAAACTGGTTTTGTGATTCTTGCAGTGTGTTTGTAAAGTGCCCATATTCTACATTTTCAGTTTTCCAGGATGTTTGAGTGGTTTTGTGAAAAACAAATGTGTCCATAGTTCATCATAATCCATTCTTACACCGTTCTCTAACTTCTGCTTATCCTTCAGAATTGAACAGGCAGTTTTTGTTGCTGTGCCTTTGAGACTGATAGATGCAAATTGGATTAATTCTGATTGACTGCCCTGAAACTCTCCTTAGAACTTCAACATGAACAGGCGGGGCTAAACTGCTGTAGCCAGAATGTGGAGATATATTTAAATGACATCACAAACACCATGGTTTGAAAACGGGCTGTTTGTATAAGCACTTAGAACTGTCCTCTGGTTCTCACACTGTCCTGAGTGTTTCCGCGAATTGTAAGTTGCTTTGGCTAAAAGCGTCTGCCAAATGAGTGTAATGTAATGTAATATAGTGTAAGCATACACACACACGCACACGCACACGCACACGCACACACACGCACACACACATACACACACACACACAGGTAGCCCTTGTCTCCCTCATCTGCTTCCCACGTCCCCACCCCTCAGCCTGTCAGGAGAGGCCTCGTTCCCCCAGTACTGGTTGCCAAGGAGATTTTTCTGAAGAAGCTGAAAAACATTACACCATTCCCTGGATGAATGGATGAATAGTAGAAGCATCCACCTAAAACTGGGTGACTGGTGGCTTCAAGCTCTTCAAAGTGCTTCCCGTCTCCCTACAACAGTTATTATGTTGTGTATTACAGGGCACATATCATAGAAAACCCAGTATTTCCAGTTAAATGAAAGACTTTGATGTAGTATATAAGCATTGTTAAACTTTTACAACATCCTGATTCTGTCCAGCCCATTTGTGAACGCTAAGACGCAATACAGTCAGTTTAGAATGAATGTTTTTGCGAATATTTGGCTACCGCAATTTAGCTCTGCCCAAAAAGCATCGTTTGAAGACCCTCTTGTTATTGCTTCTTGTCTTTTCTTCCTTCCTATGTTCATCAAAAAAAACAAAAAAAAATTACTTTGGGCACTTACACTCTTACTCTATGCCTTTTCTTTGACAGGAGCTGTTTAGGTGTACTTGGCTGGCATTGACTTGGTTGAATCGCAGTTGTTGATGAACAAATGTAGACTACTTGAGCACTGATGTACGTCGCTCTGGATAAGAGCGTCTGCTAAATGCCATAAATGTAAAAGTAATGTAGTGTAAATGTAAGTTATATGGAGTGTTTCACCCTGGTCTGTTTACATAGAAGCCAATTACAAATGGCCACCTCTGGTCTAGTTACATATTTTGTGGATTTGAGTACATTAATAAGTACATATCCTCTATAAGACAACACGTTTTACGACTTTCCATATGTACATTTTTAAATGAATTCAAACATGTGGCCTGTCATATTTATGCTTGTTCCAGTGGAAATTTTTTTAACTTACTTTTAGGTAGAAAATCAACAAAACAGTGTAATTTGACTAGGTGTGATTGGCTCCAGCACCCCCTGAGACCCTGGTTAGGATAAGCAGCTTGGATAGTAGATGGATGTATTCCAAGTAATATGGCTGGAAATTGGCAGTGTAAAAATATGCTAGATGGACCCTAAAGTAAAATGCAAGAAAAATTTAGGATACTGCCCCTTTACTTTGATGAGTAAGGGTGCTTGGTGTAAAGGCATGACCTGGTCAGAATTGCCCACTCTATAACCTTTTTATTATCCATTACCCTTTCCTGTGACCTTATTACCACAAAGAATGCATAGGGATGGGATAAGGGACCATTAATGACACATCTGCATTAACACCACCAAGCATACAGTATATATAAGATGTCAGTGTCCACCTTTCAAGTTGGTTGTAAGGAGTGAGATATCACCTGCTTCAGGATTGGTCTATATTAAGGCATTATGCTAAACTGACCTTTACAAGCAGATTAGGAACACGTTATGATGAGAGGGGGGGTAGGGGGTGGGCTTGCAGGAGATTGGAAAGAAATTATAGTCATTTACCTACACGATGAAGCAGCCAGTTTCAAGAAAAGCACCATCAGTCCTCGATTTCTGCCAACTATTGGTCTGATGCTTTGTAAACTGACATCTAGGAACCAGGTTCAAAAATGAAATGACTGGAACAGTGAATGACTACGGGGACGAAACAAGGAGAGAAAGGATAGAAGTGTGAACAGGTTTTGTGTGTATGTGAGTGTGATGACATCTCAGCAAATCAGGAAACTTACTATGATAGTATATACAGGTATATGCATATGCAAACCCTGAGGTAACGGTTGTCAGTTCAGTGGAAGATTTGCACAAAAAAACGTGCAGCTGAAATGTGCAATCATTGGGATCCCTGGCCCAAGTGCCCTCATTCAGATGCTTTGCTCCTCACCCATTCAAGGGCAACTGCTGATCAAAAGCTCCAACAGATATCGTTGTTCCTGTTGCTGTGGACTAGAGACACTCAATCTACTCCTCACACAGACTCCAACAAAAACTACTGACTCTTAACTGTAGATACTCTGTTAGCCATAGACTGCCAGCTGTTCAGCCTTCTATTGTTAGTTTTCTCTATAGAACCTGTCTCCCGATCGACCAAGTGGGTCCCCCTTTTGAATCTTGGTTCCTGCTAAGGTTTCATCTTTCAGCTTTAGGGAGTTTTTTCCTCACCTCTGTTACCTTTGGCTTGTTCACTAGGGGCTGTGAGCCAGAATCTGTAAAGGGGCTTTTGTTGCAAAAAAGTGGATTTTGAAATGCCGGTACACAAAATATTCCTTGAAAAAAATATTCCTTGAATTTGTTCCAAAAATATTTACTGCTCTGTAAGTCTGTGAAATTCTTAAAAGTAGTGCATCTGTTACATAAATGTAGACTCGTCAACCTTGGATAAAGTAGCTCAGGAAACTAAACTTTAATGGATTTAATTTCGCTTGCAAGCACCACGTCCTTTCTGAATCATTAAAAAAACGTATACAGTGTTGGATTTTCGATGAGCCAAGCTGAAGCATCAGCACAGTGACGAGGAAGCCTGTCCAGTATTAAATGGGCTGATTAGAGCCAATTATTTTCAAATGGACTTGGCTACATATCTTTTTTTTTTTTTCTGGAGTGTTGTTTGGAATTGTATATTTTATAGTGAAATGAGGTCTGATACAGAGAGCTTGATTGATTCTGCTTGAAATCATATAGACCAACCAATTTTAGCTACAGCCTGACAGAAATATTATGAGCCAGTTTTTATTAAGCTGTCCCACAAATGTTTTATTTTTGACACTGGCATTGGACAGGTTGGGATTAGAGCACATTCACAGGACGTTTTCAGATTTAACCCGAGACCAACAGACTCCGACAGGAATGCCATTAAACGCTCATAATCTCTTTTCATGCTGTAGTGTCAGATTTACCTCCCAAAGAAAGCTAGAAGAAAGAGGACTGTGTTTGCAGTGGTGTTCCCTGATAATCAGATGCCATAAACAGTAACATCAGTCACCAGGGGCAATTTTAACCATACATGTACAGTAGGAATTTACGTTTATGAGATACTCTTCTACAGTCTTCCCCCTAAATGATTCTTGGCTTTAAAGTGCAGTTTTGGGTACATTTTTAATCGCTTTAACCAGTTTCAAGAACATCTTTACAATATGCCAAAGTTTGAAAAGGTCCTTAATAAAATACATTTCCTAGGGAACCAAAGTGGCTTTTCTATTGCATTATCTATTTTTAAGATTATCGTTTATCTGGTCTTTTCTGGACCACGGAGAAATCTGACATGGAAGCAACCTTTGAACGCAAGCTATGTCACACTTTATTTGGATACTTCATTATAGTTGCTTTTTAGATGTTCAGTTCAAAACTTAATTCTAATCCTAATCATAAACCCAAAACTATAACTGTGTATAACCACTGAGTTTCACCAGGGAGTTTAACTACTAAAGTATCTGCAGATCACTTGTAAGGGACCATCGAAATGAAGTGTGACTTTTGATGGTCAGTAAATTGTGATTGCAGTTGTAGTTGAGTTGAATAGGTCATCGGGGCAGTTTCAATTCAGGTTGACCAATCAGTAAACATCAGAATAATCCTAATGACATTAGTGCAATGTGCCAAATTTATGACGCCCCTAGTTAGGTCAACTAAACATTTCTTTTAGTGCACCAGAAAATGAGCTATTCACAGACACTGAGTAAAGAAGAAATGCGGCAAGTTAACTGGTCGGTTTGTTTCCCCCCAGTGTAGAAATAGCTGCTCTAGTTCTACAAGCGTCAACCTGAACCTCTAACAGTGCTGGTCTAGAAAAGTTTCCAGATTGGGGGCTGACGTGTTTGGTCTGTTCGAACATGCTGTGAACGGCGAGGGATCCTTTAAATGCAGACCAGACAGCAAGTGAGGCCAATTTCCCTGAGCTGAATAAGAGACCCAAGAAACAAAACCAAAAAACAAAACAAAAGAGGCGAATCATTCCCGCCTCACACTGCGCCCCCTGGGACCTCCTAAATGGAGAGCAGGGTTGTGTGAGCTGAAGTAAATAGGCTGCTTTTTCTTGCTCCATGGAGATTGGCCATTTTTCCATAACGGCCAATCTCCTCCTCTATTGGCTCTGTCAGTCCTGCGATTAGACTAAAACCCTGTGAAGCACCGTGTGTGTGTGTGTGTGTGTGTGTGTGTGTGTGTGTGTGCGGCTGTGTGTGTGTGTGTGTGTGTGTGTTAAAAAAGAAAAAAAAGGAGCAATGCATTTGCCTTCAGACCGGTAAGCATTTAACTGTGGAACTCAAAAAGCGACCACCACTGTGAATGAAAGTTAAGAGATTGAGGGTGAATATTTTCAGATCGAGGGCTCTGGCCGCTGAATTACCAGACGAATGGAATAGCTTCCGCAAGCTGTTCTACCAATGGGAAGAACTCATAAACCACGCTTTACCACTCGAGACTTTAGACAATTACTTGAATGTAATTAATTACAAAATTCATTATACAGTTAATTATGGAGTGAGTTGTATTTGCATCCCTTTTATGTTCTGTGAGTTTGCACATGTCTTTTTTCCAGTCATGAAGGTTCAAAGTTTCTTCTACAATTTGTGATCGATTGAAATTTGCACTTTTGACAGGACTTTTTTCATTTTGATGAAGTTTGAGTGAATAATTCATATCGAATTACATCATGTAGGGCATTCAAAGGACATGTAAGAGACAGATTTAATGAAGCATTCGTCTTATCACCAACTATAGTTTATAATGGGCTTAGGTTACCATATATGTATTACTATATATTTTATACTTATTAACTACTTACCAATACAAGATTTATTCTGAACCTTTTTTTTCATGCCACAAAATCTGTGGCCTGACACATCATCGCACACATCATCAGCAATGGCTTTTACATATGATTGCATCTATATGGTCAAAAATGCAAAATAAAAAAATAAACTTCAGCAGGTTTAGTTCGGGCACTCTTGCCTCAGACTGCACCCAGAAAGAGCAGCAATGTATTCTGTAATCAAATGTGAGATACATTTTATAACTACATGCCAAGGAAACAAAAATGTAGTCCAAATGGACGATAAGATGCTTGTAGGAAGGCACAAGAGGTTTGATAAACCATCTCATATATGTAAGTATAGTGATCCAGTGTCTGGTGAGAGCAGTGCTGAAACTTGGAGCTTTGGTTCAGAGCCTCAGAACTGCTTGTTGGGTTCTACAAGTAGACGAGAAAGTGGGAAGCACCAACCCTCTCTAAATTCCTGGTGGTGAATTTTTTGTTATTGCTCCCCATTTACTATGTTAATGGCTCATGAAAGCTGTATTTGGAATTAGAGGCTATAATCTTGGCAACATAAGGCGCGTGAGCTTTTGACAATAAATATATCCAGTAGGGAGCAATGATATATTCTTATTTAGACACAAATAAATTCATGTCCAAGTCCCCATGTAAATGATAGGACAGTGGCACCAACATTGCTACTTGTGGTTGCATGGACCCGAAGTAAAAGAACATAATGCTGAATTTGTGGATATTTATGAATTGTAATAAATTTGCCACTTTTTAGATGTGTTACTCTCGAGAATGTGCTAATAAATTATGCGATCTTTTGTGAAATACTGACATCAACATAATATTTTTCTAAGCTTTTATAACAGTTGCTGGCTTTTGCCCCCTTTTTGTGGAGAGAATTTCTGGTGTGATTGTATTTAAATCCAGAACTGGTTTGATAAATCTTGCATTCTCCAGTGTTCTCTCTGATAAGCACATTGCTTGTGTTGGCAGTGAGCTTTGGGTTATTGTCTCGCCTTTTTTTTAACGCACAGTACAACATGTAATAATTCTTTTTGTATGGCATATACAAAGATAAACATGTCGCATGGCATATACAAAGATATATTGGTTGATATACAGTGTCTAATATTTGAAGAATGTCACAGATCTCCATACATGTTTAATACATACACAAATATTTGTGTTTATATTTAAAGAAGGACAAAATAGACTATGAGAGACGTGCACTGTTTGTTAACATGTATTCACTTTTCACACTGGCAAATCCATCGTCGCAGACAATCAAAATTTCACAGGTTTTAATTTGTTAATCCAGTTTTAAAAACAAGTGGTGCAACACAACTTGAGTTAAATTAAAACCGAGATCAACAAATAATTACTTAGCTCTGAACTCTGCTATGATCCTCATTGGTGCAGCCGTCCCAAACAGTATTATGAAGCTGGCCTAACATTAATAAACTCTCCGGCGTTATCTTAAATGTAGGTTCAGTTCAGATTTCTAAATAGCATTACGTAAAGTGGCTAATTGCTAATCACAAGAAATATAACATTAGCTGTGGTTTTGATCTTCAGATCGCATGATAACCAAAGGACGGCCTACACAGCAGTACTGTCAACATACTCAACTTTCCATGGCATCTTGATACCAGACCTAGTGTGAATACATCTGATGGTACACTGCTGTCAGGCACCTGCTACGGCGGCTAATTGCTGGGTTTACCAAGAGTCTAAACAGTGAGGAGTTTGAGGGGCGGACATGAGCACCGTGTGAGATACATGGGAGTAGAAATTCATCCCAAATCATTGACTTTGTGTGCAGAATGTATATGCTGAGTGTAGATGTGTGTGAGTGTGTGTGTGTGTGTGTGTGTGTCTGAGTGTGTTATATTTATTTATTCATTTATTTGCATGTATTAGCTGAATTTAGCTCATCTTCTTCTGGACATGGTTCCAACGTCAAAACATCTGTTAAGATCCCTCTCTGTGCGCGTGTACACAGCTCATTGATAAGGTGATCTGAGTGTTGATTGTTTAAAGAATCAAGTTTTGTGGTTGAGTCACCTCTAAGAGAGATAGAGGATGATTGAGGATGGTTGAGTCCCCTTTAAAATGTGCGTCGGAGAGCGAGTCTGTGATGTCATGGGTAAGGGGACTAGAAAAGGACAAAAGGTGAAAAAACAAATCTGAAGAAACAAACGCATAGCAAAGACACAGCAGACTTCAAAACAGTAAAGCTCAGGTCGGTTATGAAAAAAGATGTATGTCACTGTTTGTTGTGGTTTACAAATAAGCAGCCCATGAATGCTGAATGCTGCGAATTCTCACTCTCCGCAGAGACCAAGCGCTAAAGCAGAAGACCACGGATTCAATCTACAGTGAGAAGATTTTTTAACTCATCAAAGTCTGCATGTCTCCAAACACTGGTTTTTATAGCAATCACACAATCACACCTCATATTTTCTTGTTAAATGTATTACATGTTATTATTTTTATTCCACCCATTTTTTTCCCGCCTCTTCTTCTCCAACACTTTTTGAAATATGGGAATGGTTCCAATGTCAAAACGTTCATTAATATCCCCTTTAGTGCACGCTTGTACCCTGCTCATCAATCAGATGATCACGGCTGAGTATTAAGATCTGTAAAGAAAAGTAAGTTAAGATCTGTAAAAAAACCAAAAGACGACGTTTCTTGTCGTCTTTTTTTTGTGGTTTATCTAAAAGTAATCAGCCTGTGAACACGGCTATGCAGGCTTTTAGCAGGCTTACTACTTTTAGCAGGCTTACTATTTGGCAAGATCTGGTGTTTTTAAGGTAGTGGCATGTAAACTAATACCAGATGAAGTTGATAGTTTAATGTTCTGGCTGAGAACAAGATAAGCCAAGCAACTAGCAAGATCTGAGATCTTGTTAAGTACTGAGCTTGCATCAATGTTTTAACTGCTTATTAACTGTCTACAACCTAATTAATAACGTGATTATAAATCATTTATAGACCCTTTAGAAGGGTAATCTTATTGTAAAAAGTTATCTGTTGCTGTGCAGGATTGGTCACTGTTTTTCTGGGGTAAAAAACGTCCTGCACTGTTTATTATGCATGCCTTCTGGTCAGTAGTGTCCCTATGGTGGTTTCTATTGATGGATGAGGTAGAGAGTGACAAACTGTCCCCAGCAACAGATGGACGGGGTAGAGGGAGGCTGATAAATGCATAGCAACCAGGTACAAGGATAACATGTAACATGTTTTATGTAGTTCAAGCTGAAAGTCATTTTGATCTCCGTCCCATTATCAAATAGTGACATCCTCTTGCAGTCTTTCCAAAAACTTGGATCACCATCAATACTGCTTTTTGAGTTTCCCCACTTGGTGTCTGTAATGTAGCTCCATTCTGAAGCATAAGGGGGTTTTCCATGTGGCACTGGTGATCCAGAAATGTGACTTATCAGAGACCTTCCCCACCAAAGTCCAACAACCCAAGCTTTTTACATGGACCTCCATTAATTGATTTTAATAAGAGGCTGCCAGAAGGCAAAATGGCCCCATTCATCGCAAGCTACAGCTCTTTCACCTCATCCCCCACATTGTGGCCCAGAGGTACTTAAAGCTGTTTGTTTTGATAGCCGCTACTGTGGGCCCCATTGACTTGGGTCGTATAACGCTCGGTCAATTTCAGATGGCACACTGGTTGGGTCAGTGCACTCATTTGGCTTGTTGCTTGTATCAAGGGTGTTAAATGCTGAGAAGTGTTGAGAACTCAACATAAGCATTACCATTGAGACCTTTTCCACATCAGCCAACCCACATCTTTAATATTCATACAGTCTTGCAGGAAAGCTGGGAGCTGCTTTGACTCCATTCATCTGTTGATTCTAAGCTTTTTATGCTACATTTTACAATCTTAAATGAAATGACAGGATGCAAGTATGTCTATTATGTCAAAATTATAGGGTGCTGCATGTCCAAAAGTTTGTAGACACCTGCTCATCCTACATTTCCTCTGATATCAAGGGGAATAACATCTAGTTCTGATAAGGCTGTGAACAAGATGTTGCTGTGAGGATCTGACTGCATTCAGCCACAAGACTACTGATGTTAGATAGTTAGTTTTGGATCTCAATTGCCAATTTGGGGGTTGGCACCCATCTAGATGGCACTTGGCATTGGGCATGCTGACCAGTGAACTCAAATGAACACCTGTACCGACAATGTATCTGAATAAATAGAATGTAAAAACAAAGGCGCATTTGGTGGACGCCCTTATCCAGACCAACTTACAATCATTAGTTACAGCACCAGGGTCTTGCTCAAGGACACCATGGTAGAAAGTGGGGGGGGTTTAAACTTGCAACAGTTCACAGGCAAGAGTTTTACCCACTAGGCTACTACTGCCCCATAGAAACAGTCTTGTCAACGTGAATATATAGTGTATGCCCCTTTCCCCTAGGATACCTTTAAACCTTTCTGGCTACTGCACACATGTTGAGTGTTCCAAGCCTTAACATTCATTTATCAACCAGTGGACTATCTACTCATCTTTTACAACATATCTGGTACACAACAACCTAAGAACAGGGGTTTCCATTTATTTCTTATTCAGGAGGTCTCTTTAAGGCATAATGATGTTGCTTTGTATATGAGATATCTTACCACTAACCCATTCAAACTGGCTGAGAATAGCTTGTAAAGAGCCATTTAGAGGACTATGGGCTTCAAAATATCTGACTGCTATTTTAAAGCACATAGTTTCACGACCTTATCCAAAGGCCTCTCTGAATACAAGGAAAACACACACACACACACACACACACACACACACACACACACACACACACACACACACACAACAACAACAACAACAACAACAAGACTAATTAGCTTGATAAAAATCTGCTTGCTTTTTGGTTACACAGATTTTACATTTGGTAACTAAAATCCTTTCTAAATGTGCCAAATCTTTCTCAGGTTTGTTGAAAACTCTGCCTTTCTGCCAGGCTTCATGCACATTTCTGTCCACTAGAGGGCAGATTAACGCTACAGGTCACTTGATGGTCTTGGCATCCTCTTACTTTAACAATGTTTAAGTGATGTCGTTTTATCAGTTTACTGAATCCCAGGACTGCCAGTAGCACCACTGAGGTACCCTTGAGCAAGATACCGTCCCCACACACTGCATTTTTGCCTGTGCGCTGCTTGTGACTATAAGGGGCCACTTCACGTTACATGTAGATACAGAGAATCCCAATGAAACAAATAAGACAAATCCATTACACTTGACTATTTGTTTATCAAGAATATAACGCAATATTACATATCTGTGAGTGTAAAAACAATGTTTTCAGTAATTATTGCTGAAATTTAGCCAATTCCTTCATGCAGAGACTCTTCAGTTCTGGGATGTTTGTGTGTTTCCTTACAGCAATTGCTTTTCTTATTTTTTAAATTTTCTTATTTCTATGCAATTTTTTTCTTATTTCTATTGGCTAAAGGATGGTACTTTGACTTGACTGTTCCAAAGTGTTCACTATATTCTTCTTTAACCATCTATTTGTAGAACAACATAGAGTTATAATTTGGGTTGTTGATCCACTGCTTGTTAAGATTCAGTTCACACATGTCCTGACATTTTTCTTTAGAATTTGCTGGTATCATTCAGAATTGATGGAACAATGAATTCTGAATGATACCAGCAAATTCTAAAGAAAAATGTCAGGACATGTGTGAACTGAACTTAACAAGCAGTGGATCAACAACCCAAATTATAACTCTATGTTGTTCTACAAATAGATGGTTAA
>JBBJLS010000041.1:13279801-13293906 GCA_037577275.1 Bryconaethiops microstoma | reverse complement strand
GTTGTGGGTTTGTGGGTGTTTGTGTTGTGTGTGTGTGTGTGTGTGTATTTGTGTTGTGTGTATTAGTGTTGTGTGTGTGTGTGTGTGTGTGCAAATTTGCTTTCAGGAGCATTAGTTAGCCATGCTAATACATTCTGTGAATATGTCTCTCACTAGTGCTGCATTATATGAAAAAAATAGTGTTATGATTACACAGTTATAAACTATTATACATTGTATTATACACATTATTATAATACATATTACAATTTTACTGAAAATAACATCAGGGAACCATTAATGTGATTTGTCTTAAGGCTGTGTTATTTTTTGATCGACTGAAAAGATCTCATCCTGATTGGTCATGATGGTCACAGCCAGCACTCTGTGACTGGTTGTTTGCTTAGAAGGCTAATTTGCATATTAAAGCCCTCCGTGTCAGTGCTGGAGAAGCTAATATTAAAGGCATCATACCTTCCATATTTTTAAAGTCACCTACTTTTTGGTTCATGTACTAAGAATAAGATTTTATTTTCTGTGCCCACTTTCCAGCCTCCCTTCCCTTTCTTCTATCAAACTGTTTTTGCTGCCATACCTTTAAGACTGATTTATGTAAATGAGCTCCATACTGATTGGCTGCCCTGTATTGTGATTCATTAAAAGAGTTGTTCAGACTAAAACACACCACATTTGTGGGGCTAAACTATCTTTGTGACAATACATAAGGGAACCTGTGGCCTGGTGGTTAGGGATCTGCCTCTGTGATCAGAAGGTTTTGTGTTCGAATCCCAGGACTGCCAGTGGCACCACTGAGGTACTCGTGAGTAAGGTACCATTGTCACATGGTACCCGCTCCCCGGGTGCCTTTGTTGGCTGTTCACTGCTTCAGATGAGTCTGTAAAATGCAGAGGACTCTGTCAGTTTCCTCTAGAATGAATATTGTATTTAAAAAAAATTGAGTTAAAAACAAACAACCATTCAGATGGTCTATTTTGTCCCTATTAATGAAAATGAATTAGGGAATGAGTTGTATGTTTTAAAATGTGAGGGAAATACGACATAGGCCCTCTAACAAGCAAAACTGATTGCGTATGACACCCTATATGTAGAGTAGAACAAAACGACTACATTGCTGTAATGTCTTGTATTGTACACATAGCACCCAGGGCTAAAAGAACAGACGATATTCAGAATCAAGCTTAATCACCGCCCATGCCAAAACAATCTCACATTCACTAACATTCACAGTGATGTCACCGGTGTTGTTCGGTGGTTGCAGTAGCATTACAGTGATGCTCCATTTTGCAGGAGCTGAAACATCAGTCCCTGGAGTGCTATTACCTCCTCATTGGATGAGTAGAGCAATGTGACAGCAGTTTATTTGACAGGTACATTGTCAATGTGTCTTTAACAATACATTCATATCACTGCAATGTCACCTACAATCCACTGTACTCCGCAGCCATATGGCACATTGCGGCAGAGTGGACGTCTAACCAGTCAGATTTACTGATGGAAATAGTTAAACAATTGTATCAATTTGACACCGCGCTTCAAGAGTTACGCCGAATTGGGCATTCAGACACGTTTTTAGGGGGAAAGCGTGCTGAAACGCATCCCCCCCCAAAAAATACTGAACAGCTCTGTCAGGATGATTTGAGATGTCTAAACAATTCAGCCTTCAAATTTCACCTCCTCAGGAGCTTCATGGCTTCCTCACAAAAACACACATATTTACAGTAGGAGGCTGTTAAAGGGATGGCTTGGTGCATGGAATTTCAATTCCGAGACAATTAGGTAAGACAAATATCAGACGTTTACGTGGTTTTTGTAATTAACACATTTAGTTATAGATGTTTTTATGTGTAATTCATAGTACAAAATAGCAATGGCATGACATCACTACAACAGGACAGGCAACAATAGAGAGGATAGAGAAAAGGAAAAAAGAGAACTGGGATAAAGTAATAAGCATGAATTTTAATAAATATGATAATGTTATATTAAATTACTACATATCTATGTGTGTGTGTGTGTGTATGTGGGTTTGTGTATATACATACACACACACACACACACACACACACATATTTTTATGTTCTGAGCCATATTTTAGATGTGAATGGGATATCAGTTTAACAGGTGAAATGAGAGCTGGAAGGCAGGGGGTGATGCATGATATTAATGTGCTGGACTGGGTTGTTAATTGGTACTGGTTTAACACTATAAATAAAGCAAATACATCAAATATCATAATTAATAAACTGCTTATTCTCCATGATGCAGTGTCACTGTCCACAATGCATATGGTCACATTTTTGCATTGAAACATCACAATATTTTGATGTATTGTTACATCCCTGGGTGATATTGAGGAGAAAGTACGATTTTAGAGGAGTGGATTTGGTGCATAGCATTAAACTGAAGGAGCTGGTGCCTAGCTTTAGTTGAGCAGGGCTATTTTTCTTAGATTCTCTTCCAAAAATCATTGTCTTTCCTAATGCGCAGTTATTTCTTCCGTGCATCCCGCAAGTTACATTAAAAAAAACCCGTTCAATTTAAAAAAGCTTTAACAATGGGTGGTCTGCAGGGAGTGAAAGAAAGGTAGATTGCAAGAAAAAAAAAAAAAGAATTTACAAAATATTAATCTCCATGAAGATCAGAGGGGCTGTTTTGTACAGTCCCAAAACGAGCCATTAGGAAGAGAGCAAGGGGAGGCATGACTGCACCATATTGATCTGGATATGAGAGTACAAGGGATGGGTTCCAGCTTTTCTGGGAACTGAATATCAGGAAAGGACATTTCTTTGTAACAGAGACATAGGCAGAGAATTCCCAGACCTATTTGAAGTTCATCATTTTGAGAGATGCTTTTATTCAACAGGTTTTCTGCGTATCACAGTTGTAGGCGAATGTATTATTGCCCAAGGACTCTTATTGGTCTAGTGTGATGAGTTGCCCAGGAGAGGAACAGGGGCAGACTGGGACTACAAAACAGCTCTGGACTTTCTCCCAAATAGGCCCACCAGCTAGACATGTAGAAACAGCCACTAGCAGGGTTCTCCTGATATCTCCCAATAATGTACTACATAAAATATTCACACCAAGTACCCAAAGTTCCAACCAATAGGATATTTCTGAGGACACTCATTCTCCGTTATCACCAAAAACACGGTTTTGAACTGGAGCTATGAAAAAATGTAATATAAGTGCATAACTACCAATTAGCACTGTACTTCAAATCTAAATCATTACAGGCTTGCCTCCAGGCTTTGTCAGGATGTTAATCTCCAACAGACTTGGTCATATGGTTTCTGACTGGAATTGTCATGTTGCGGCCTGCTGGCCAGATGCTTTCCTACAGCTCAGTCCGTCCTCTACGCCTTTTTCTCAGCTGTGTAATAGGAAGGATGAACCACTGTTCTACCACCATTGCCTGTGGAAATGTATAAGCATATAAACTACGGGGGACAAAAGAGTTGTTTTTAATAGCCACCTTGAACTTTGACAACTGTTTCACTGTAGATCAGAGAGAGTAGCTAAGCATTTTGGAACAATGGCATAACATTGATTCTTGACACTAGTGATTTTCCTCATTTTTATCACTGCAGAGATAATGCTAATGATGGGGTATATTTACTGTTCCATCAGAGCTAACAGCACTCATGATAACTAGACATTAGACACATTCTAAGTAACATATGCTTCACTTTTTAGGTTGCCATTTGTTCTGTAAATACTTCATCCATGCCTGGTGTGGGCGGAAACAGACCACTTCCTCTTCTTCCCATCGTAGCAAAGAAAAACACCACAAAGCACCACTGAGTGTGTCCTTATTGAACAGGGGTAAATGGAGATAAACAGCTAACAAATTTAAATCTAAACTTTTTCTAATTAGTAAAGCCAAGTAAAGTAATATAAAGTAAAGTAATCTTTCTAACAATCATATTCTTTCATTTTGGAAAGTGTGTAAAAGAATGTACTACAGAAAAAAATATTTGGGGCAGTAGGATGCTGGTATTCTGGCGACTGATGGGTTGGTGAGCTGAGGAGCTCAATTGGATAGGCTCCAACACCCACCAGGACCCTGTGTGGGATAAACAGTTCAGATAACGAATGGATGGATAGATTTTTTTTGTGCAAAACCTCCATATGTACCCAACCCTGAAAACATTATGAAACAGCAGTTCCCCTCAGTATTAGTTCTCTGGGTTGAGAGAACTCCTCATTTGTCTTAGCTGACTGATTTTCTGGGATGCACAAAAACTTTTGGAGTCTTGTGGACAACGTTGTCAAAGCTAAATGTAAAGTTAGTAATGGCGGTTTTCCGCTGGCACAAGGAACCGCACCGTACCACGAACAAATGATTTCCATTACAAATAAAGTGTCCATAACCTGAGCCGACCCCGAACTGCTCAGTGACAGGGCTAAAAGCCGAGCTGGCTGCGTCACTGCTTTCGGATTGGTTCGAAATGTCATTACAACATGAAAAGAGACCATGGGGGCGGCTGGTGGCCTGGTGGTTAGGGAGTTGCCCCTGCGATTAGAAGGTTGTGGGTGTGAATCATAGGCTGCTAGTTGGACCTTGAGCAAGGTACCGTCCCCACACACTGCTCCTCGGGCGCTGTGTTCCTGGCTGCCTGCTGCTTCACTTGCGTAAATGGGTTAAATACAGAGAACGAGTTTTGTGCTGTTAACAGTGTTTACGTATGACAAATTGTCACTTCATACTGTTTTTTTCTGTGCAAAAAACATCAATGGAGATAGAACTGGAAAGTCCATGAGGTACAGGCATTACTGTCGGTTTGACAAGTTGGCTAGTATTCATTGCATGTCTAATGAATGCTGAGAAAAAAAAAAAAAACATACAAGACTATAAATAATAAAAGACCACAATAGCAAGCAGCTCTGACAGAAAAAAACATTCCGCTGGTTCAACTCCATGGACGCGGTTTTGGGACGACTGCCATAAACTGTGGGAGAGAATTGAGTCAGAAACTCTGTTACCGGACTGAGATAGACTGGAAAATCAAATAGTGCTGCCAGTTCAGTAACATCACAAACAAGCTGTGTGACTTTAAGGAATGAGGGTATCTGTAACTATTTGGATTATTATTGTTGTTGTTTGTGTTGGTGGTGGTGGTGGTGTTGCTGTTGTTGTTGTTAATAATAATAATAATAATAATAATAATAATAATAATAATAATAATAATAATAATAATAAATTGAAGAACTATGAAATGTGCACTCACAACACACTCTAAGAACTTAAAATACAACCCCACTGGCAAGCCCTCAGACCCCCACACCCCCACACTCTCACTCAACATATATAAATGAACACATTAATTTATTATTGAAAAATAATTCAGGAATATTTCTTAAATTTTAGGGTTTTGTTTTTTTCCCCTTTGCTGGTCTTGCGATTCGCTTACAAAATTAACAGCATTAATAATGTGTGCCTAGTGTTAGCATAATGCGCTAACAGTAGGCACTGCTAATTTTATGCTGAAATGGTCACATCATTCCAACAAGACAAGAAAAAAAAACTTCTGGCTTTTTTTCTAGAGCCAGAGACAAATAGATGCAAAATATAAATTTGGGTGCCCATGGTCAAGTGACGTTTTGTTGGTTTGGCAAAACATTTTTTATTAACATATTTTTCCTCAGGCACACCGTAAAAAAACTGCTGAAGCAACATTATTAACTATTCTTAAATACGGTGATGTGATTTACAGATATGCATCTGTGGTTAATTAGGTTATTGACAGTTCATAAATCTTTGATAAGCAGTTATAAACAAGTTATAACAGTTGTCATATGAGCCCCTGTGTAGCATGTTAAAGACCGGATGACCTGATGTTTAACATTCTGCCTGAGAAAGGGACAAAATAAGCTTAGCAACTAGCAATATCTGAGATCTCACCAAATAGCCTTCACCAGTGTATGAAAACTGTTATAACTTGTTTATAACTGCCTCTTAGTGCTTACATGGTCTATAACCTAATTAATAACCCAATGATCCACACACTAATTAGCCTATAAATCATTTACAAACCTGCTATCAGGGTAGCCTTATTGTAAAGTGAAATGGATAACATCACTATCTCAGTATAGTGGCACCTGTAATACAAGAGGTGGGATATAGTAGGTCAGTTGATGTGCTGGAAGAAAGAAAAACGAGGGAAAACAGCCTCTATCACTTCACACATTGTGACAATATAAACAGGACCTTGGCCTCAATAAAACTAGCACTTCAAGCAAGAGGCTAATCTTGACTGTTTTCACGGACCATGTCGGACAATAACAGTCTATAGGAAACACTGTTCAGATGTCAGACAATTCAGATTCAGACACGCATTTCTCTGACAGTCTACATCAATGAATCATTAATAACTGAACAAACATGAGCACTATTATTGCACATAACACAGTTATTAATGGCTGGGGACCTTCCGCTACTGTTGCTGCAGTTTTGCCATTTCCTTGTTATCAATCATTCAGCAGACTTGAGTGCTCCTCAATGTCACGGAGTACGAGTTTGCTCCACACCCCGCAACAAATGTAGGCTAACACAACAGCCGTGGCGGCAACAACAGCAACAACAATTTGTCGGGCCTTAAACGGCGTTGGTTTTTCAGCGGGAGCCGGTGGAATGTAAATAAGGTCTCGCCGTGGCAACATGGTAGAATTCAAAGTGCCATTTCATTTGCTTCGTCTGCTCATAAAAGTCTCATTAAGCTCCGTTAGACGTATTTGCGCGGCGAGGGTGGCGGCCATTAAACACATCACACGGGCTAATAAATGCATTATTTAAAAGCGGCGCTCCAATTACTAATTGATTAGAGCTGAGCGGGCCTCATCAATAAAGCAGGAGCGAGTCGCTTCAAAACCCAAACAGCCATGATTAATACATGAAAAGGCCTTAAAAGAGATAAGTTCTCTCTTAATTAGTCATTAATGTTTCAGAGAGACCCAAATTTTCTTTCTCTCTCTTTCTCTCTCTCTCTCTCTCTCTCTCTCTCTCTCTCTCTCTTTTTTAAAGAGTAGTATGGATGTGATGGGCTGCTACTTTCATGGGAGCTCCCTGAAGAAATGAAACATGGGAGGAAGAAATTCAAACCTCACGGATGAGAGAGAAGTTTGGGGTCTGACATTTTAAGTTTGAATAGCACATTTTACAACAGTCAGACGGTCCAGATCAGTAGGAGTAATATCTTATCAATAATATCTGATCAGTACAAAGTGACATCTCAAACACCCAAACTATTGTAATGTAATGGATCAGTGCTGCGGCCTGTGATGAGTCTCCAAGACCCCATTTACGCCTGGGCATTTTATTCGTCCTGAGTATCAGGATTATACCGTTTCCAGGTCTTATCCACATAAAAGTGCAGGCGTAAACACAAATATGCATTTAAAACAGACCTGAATCTGTTTTAGCAGCGTAAATGCATCTGTCTCTTCAAGCCACATTTGAAAAATAAAGTCCCTCCCAGGACTGAGATGCTTCTTCACCCTGCTGTGCTGATAACCACCCCCAAATCTCTTCTTCAGCCTACTTTGCCCAACTTTGGTCAAGTTATTTAACTTAAACAATGCAAGTTTGGTAACATTTCACCTCTTCTTTATTTTTTTATTGAATAAATGCTGGGTTTCAATTGCATAAGTAGCAATAAAATGGGTCCAGTGAAGAAATTAGGAGGCTGTTTCTTAAAAACACACAAGTAATGGTTTTATAAGCAAAAAGACGTTGTGTTTAAAAAAAAAACCCACAAAAATACTCGCACCCTGGATTCAAACCAGTGCCTGACATTTCAAAAACTGTAGGAGGAGAAGAAGCACCAAATTCCAGCTATAAAAAGACTAATAAAAATGAAACTTAAGAAGAACCTATCCTCCAGTGAGTTACGATAGATAGAGAAAGCCACTGACCAATTTTTAGAAATCTGAAAAAAAAATCTCATGTTCTACTATAAAGGACATCGTTAGATGTCTTGTTAAAGTCCTTAAGACTGATACAGATGGTTTTAAATCATCACATGAGCAGGTTTTCACCCTATAGCTTCAGCTCACCCCCCATTGCATGAGTGAGTAGCATTAGCACACTCTTACTCTCAATGACTAGTTGACAGTAGTGGCTATCCCACTGTGCAAGCATTAGCTCTGAAGGGATCGTTGGGTGCACAAGCATAAAATATCACTTCTCAATACTTGCCTGGATATGAACCACATTTAACTGTTTCTGAGATGCATGTGATGAAAACATGGATCCACATCTGACAATGTTTGCTGTGAAAGTCTAGTTTTGTCAGTATTGTGAAATCAGAGCTTCTCCATCCATAGAAGGATCCATTTCTAAATAACATGCCAGCATACTGGTCATTAACTTACGATCAACTAGACTATAAAGGATGAGTTCAAACACGTTAGGATATTTTGTAATACTTTATTTTGTCTCGATATATGTCCCCTTATAGTCACACAGTGTGAAATTCTTTCTCTGCTTTTAACCCATTCATCAAGCGAAGCAGGGGGAATCCAAATTCTCAATATTTAAATGTTGCATTCACACACAAACCTGTCCTGATAAACAGCCAAATGGGTTTTAGACTGACTCTTCTAGGGAGGCTCAGTCTAAAGCGAAATAAATAAGTCAATAAATAAATAGCTATGTAAGCCTAAGTAATAACAGCTCTTGAATAATTCAAGCTTATTTCCTCCCATAACCTCCAAAGCCATTCACACACATAGGCTTTTTTTTTTTTTTTTACCTGCCAGTCATGCCCCAGTATATATCAGTCTCTGTGGCAAAGCTCATTACATCACGGTTCACCTGAAAAAGAGGCAGTTTTGTGAAATTTTTTATTGAAAAGAAAAACCTACAGTGGGGAAAAATAAAAAATGGTGAAATTATGTCAAGTGCTTGCTCCTTTTGAAACCCTTGCAAAAGTGACGGCATCATTATGGAAGGAGTTCAACAAAGGGAATGTTCTTAAAAGCTGCTGTAACCTCAGGCACTGTCAATAATGGCATAAATGCCCCTGCTTCTATTATAAACTCCCAGAAAAAAGTACTTTTGCAGTTGTGTTGTTTCTATGACTTCATAAAATTCATAAATGGCTTTTTTTCCATTTTGATCTTAGTGCTCTGCTCAAAAGACAAAACAATACAAAAGAAACGAAGACAAATGCCAGATAGGATTTCATTAGTCTGACATCTGCCTGAAGAGGTAGGGAAGAAGAAGCTGCAACAAAACAAAAGATACAAAACAGATAAAAAATGTAAACATCACAATTGATGGCAAAGTGGAATTAGTGAGAAAAAAAAATAAACAGAGAAATCTGGTGGTGACCAAGTTACCAAAAAGGAAGCAAGTTCTAAAATTCTAGACCACTTTCACTACTGGCCATCCTTGTATGGCTAGAAATGCTGCTCATACCTGACCCATCACATGATAAACGTTGCATACTAACTATTAGAATGAAGGATACGTGTATTAGGGGTATACCGCTGAACACGTCTTCAATATATTGAATATGCAGAACATTCTTACCTTTTAAATTGGCAGTAACAAAATCAGTCTGCTTATTTCTGAAATAGTTATATGAAATAATCACATATCAATGAAGTATGTCTGTTTTGTCATAAAACCATACTAATGTCAAAAGCAAGTGAAAACAGTATAATTCAGCCATCCTTTATGAAAGAAATGGAAATTTCGAATTGCAGAACTACAGAGGCAGATAACGAGAAGTGACATTAAACATATGATGATGCGATTCAAACAACTTCATCCACCTACGCATGCGTTTGTCAAGAGCAGTAGAAAAATGGCCCACAGCAGAAAGCAGAAACTAACCAAAACTCCTCACACCAGCTAGGCCTGACTGCTCTTGATGGTCAGGGTCCTTCTCCAAACTGACAAGGCAGCGATTGACCGACAGGTACGCAGGTGCATTCGGATATGAAGCCCTCTGCTTGAGCTGGTAGAGAAGACTGAGAGAAAGCTCACTTCACTGAGCTGTACACACGCACCACAGGGCAGCCTTCAGCTGAGTCTGGTGGTAAAAAAAGACCCCTTGATTCAGAGAATATCTGGAGCTTTTTGACTAACGAATGTCTCTGTCCATGAATCTGTCCTAAAACAATCGTCCACTTTAGCCAAAAGTCAAATGTGTTTTTCTATGTTCTGATGTACATGAGAATCAGACATTGCAGTGTATGCACACCCTCAAAAAACATTAGTAAAACACTAGATTACATTTCGATGAGAAAATGCGAAGGGTGACTGCATAGTTGCTATAAACCCGTGTTTGGAGACATACAAACATTGTTTGTGTAAAAACACAAAGTTTGTGTAAAAAAAAATAAAAAATTCTCACAGCAAGGTATCAAACCGACACATTTCTAACTCTCTACAAGTTTTACAGCAGAACCACGGAGAGGGGCATTACCAAGCAATTTATTGTTGGTGACATCATTTTTTATACCTGACCTGAGCTTTAATGTCTTGAAGTCAGTTTATGAGGCTGCTGTGTCTATGACAATGATTTGTTGCTCTGCATTTTGCTGCTTTGCAGCCACCATAGCTGTGACGTCACCATACTCTGAGACTTTCTCTCCTCTACACACTTTAAAGTGACTCACCCCTCCGCTCTCTCTCCAACACACAATTTTAAGGTGACATACATTCTAAAGGCAACTCGACCACAAAAATCGAATTTTTAAATTATCAATACTCAGCTCCTGATCAACTGATCAAAAATGTGAATATATGCGCAATACACTGGATATTAAAGAACATTTTAACATTAGAATTTTACCAAAATTCAGTTTGGGCTTGGCCGTGAAGCAGTGCCAAACTACAGCTATAATAATAGTAGTAGTAATAATAATAATAATAATAATAATAATAAAACGTAAGAAGAGCAATACTGTGATTGCTGATGCAATCACACCAATAAGAAATAAGGTTGATCAAAACAATAAGAAATGAGGTTGAACACACCAATAAGAAATGAGGTAGAACACACCAATAAAAAATAAGGTTGAACACACCAAGAAAAATGAAATTGAACAGACCAATAAGAAATGAGGTTGAACACACCAATAAAAAATAAGGTTGAACACACCAAGAAAAATGAAATTGAACAGACCAATAAGAAATGAGGTTTAATACACCAATAAGAAATGAGGTTGAACACACCAATAAGAAATGAGGTTTAATACACCAATAAGAAATGAGGTTGAACACACCAATAAGAAATGAGGTTGAACACACCAATAAGAAATGAGTTTGAACACACTAATAAGAAATGAGGTTGATCACACCAATAAAAAATAACGTTGAACACACCAAAAAGAAATGAGGTGGAAGACAACAATAAGAAATGAGGCTAAACACACCAATAAGAAATGAGGTTGAACACACCAAAAAAAATGAGGTTGAACACATGAATAAGAAATGAGGGTGAAAACACTAATAAGAAATGAGATTGATCACACCAATAAAAAATGAGGTTGATCACACCAATGAGAAATGAGGTTGATCACACCGGTAAGAAATGAAGTTGAACACATCAATAAGAAATGAGGTTGAACACACCAATAAGAAATGAGGCTGAACACACCAATAAGAAATGAGGTTGATCACACCAATAAAAAATGACGTTGAACACACCAATAAGAAATGAGGCTGAACACACCAATAAGAAACGACGTTGAACACACCAATAAAAAATGATGTTTAATATACCAATAAGAAATGAGGTTGATCACACCAATAAAAAATAACGTTGAACACACCAATAAGAAATGAGGTTGAAGACAACAATAAGAAATGAGTCTGAACACACCAATAAGAAATGAAGATGAACACACCAAAAAAAATGAGGTTGAACACATGAATTGAAATGAGGGTGAAAACACTAATAAGAAATGAGATTGATCACACCAATAAAAAATGAGGTTGATTACACCAATAAGAAATGAGGTTGAACACACCAATAAGAAATGAAGTTGAACACACCAATAAGAAATAAGGTTGAACACACTAATAAGAAATGAGATTGAACACACCAATAAAAAATTAGGTTGATCACACCAATGAGAAATGAGGTTGAACACACCAATAAGAAATGAGGTTGATCACACCGGTAAGAAATGAAGTTGAACACACCAATAAGAAATGAGGTTGAACACACCAATAAGAAATGAGGTTGATCACACCAATGAGAAATGAGGTTGATCACACCAATAAGAAATGAGGTTGAACACACCAATAAGAAATGAAGTTGAACACACCAATAAGAAATGAGGTTGATCACACCAATGAGAAATGAGGTTGATCACACCAATAGAACATGAGGTTGAACACACCAATAAGAAATGAGGTTGATCATACCGGTAAGAAATGAAGTTGAACACACCAATAGAACATGAGGTTGAACATATCAGTGCGATGAGGCTGAACTAATCAACTAATGATTTTTATGGACGATGAAGATAACCATTATGATTATGAGATTGCAATTGCAATGTTCATCCAAGTACACAGCTGATGTAAAGTTTTAACTGGTTGTAGCAAATGAAAATACCTGTAACGTGGAAATCTAACACTACTGGAGCAGATTTTTTAACATGTCCATTTATTACAGAATGGCTGACAGCGTGCATGTAGGCAGGCATGCGTATGTGTGTGTGTGTGTGTGTGTGTGTGTGTGTGTGTGTGTGTGTGTGTGTGTATGTCACCGGCGTAGCGCATGCCACAGGGGGCTGTCACTCCTGCGCCAAGCACCAGGTTCAACGGTCTGATGGAATTTCCCAGCATTCCTTGTGCCGGTCCCCTGGAAATGCATGCTAATTACTCCCCACCCTGCCACTGTCAGCTCACTGAGTGTGTGTATATATATATATATATATATATATATATATATATATGTTTAGCTGTGCAAAGTGCAAACAGTAAAGCAATCCTTTTTCCAGTATTTATAACAGTAATATTAATCCAACGGGTAGAAATTCTAATATAGCTAATGACCATAACATGTTTGGCCTTTGGCTGGAATGCCATATGTAAGGCCTACTACACTATTTGCTTATTGGAACAATTTCAGAACCCGAGGTACTCTTTCAGTGTGAATTGCCGCTATTTTTAGTCTATATCTCCTTTTAAAATGAACCGATTAAATAAACAATGTCATATTAATGTGAACACCCCCCTCCCCCCTAAGTGACCCTCTTGACTGATTGTCCTACTGCTACACTTTATTAACTGTGGTTTTATTTCATTTCAACATAATTGTATACTTCCATTCACCTTAATTTCTTATTTTATTCAAATACATATATTTTTTCTTGTCATATTTATGCTTTATTTAAATGTAATTTATTTTTACTGTACAGCTATTGCAGTACAGATAGCACTCTTGTGTGAAATTGCTGAGGAGCATATAAATTATTGTAAACTCAGGACTCCTTCATTTTCCTACTTTGTTTACACCAGTGCTACCTACTTAAAAAGTGTATGCATCCATCTATGTCAAAACTGTCTTCTGTTTTCAAATTGTTCAGACACTTATTGATGATAGATGGACCACTAGAAACAGTGCATAAGATCATATTTTACATGGTTATAAACATAATCATATTTAATCATTGATGTAACACAAGCTCATATCTCAGAAATGTGTAGATTTTATTTCCGTTCATTCTTGATTCATATCTACATCTAAATCTTACTTGTACATATAGAAGAGATTACCCCACAGCCTTCCAGGGTTAGACACCGTAAGACTTGTATAAGAATGCTTAACAGCAACAGAAGTTCTTGGCAACATAGTAATGGTGTGTGTGTGTGTGTGTGTGTGTGTGTGTGTGTTTGTGTGTGTGTGTGAGAGAGAGAGAGTGCGTGTCTGCATATATGTGTGTGTGTGTGTGTGTGTGTGTGTGTGTGTGTGTGTGTGTGTGCAGTACTCTCTGGCTCCCCTGCAGTGGTTTATAATTATTTGCTGCAGGCAAATAATTTTGCGTCCAACTCGCCTAGTTGTTAGCCCTGAGAAACACACACACACACACACACACACACACACACACACACAACAGCACCCCCCCCCCACCACACA